>VMRN01000068.1:1357425-1435788 GCA_010277015.1 Poeciliopsis turrubarensis
ACACACACACACACACACACACACACACACACACACACACACACACAACACCTTGCCATACATCTGTCAGCTGGTAAACATGTGCTCTTGAGTGACTCTCAGATAATTGCCACATTGCGACTGACTTGATTTGCACAACTTGATTTAATAAATCAGGCAGTAAATTGGAAAAGGCTTTGTGACAGTTATTGTACTGTCAACTCCAGGCTGCGTCTGTCCTCCCACCCCGGAGACGAGAAAGATGGCTGCCGATACGCATGAGTCACAGAGAGGGAGGCGGGAGGAGCGCGGCGACAGTAGCCATCAGGGTTTCATACTTCATTTCTTCAGACTTTGCTGCACCTGTGACAGAAATAATATTCCACCCATTTAATGGTTCAGTCAGAGCGCGCGGCAGCGCCCGCTGAGCTAAATGCTGTCTTTTTATTAGATACACAATCTGCAGCACATGCACTCCAGCATCAAGACGCAGAATCATGTTTGACAGGACTGCTGCGTCTGGCACTTTTCATGGCTTCTCTGCTGATTTTATCGCGGCTGTTTTCGACTTGCAGCTCAACCGATTATGGCCAGAGTGCTGATATGAGGCGGTGGTGGCGTCACGGTAAAGCCAGGGAATTCTGGGTGTTAGACGCAGGAAATGAGGAGTTTTTATCAAATGACACGCCAAACAAACTGAAGTAGCCACTTTTGAAAACCAAAATGTCCCTGAAGCATTTGACCAGAACGCAGACGGGAATTTGGACAAAAAACCCAGAAGAGCTAATTATAGGTTAACTAATTAGCGCTAACTGGAGTATACAGACTAAAATAAAGCATTTGTTGAAATGGCAACATAATCAAAGCAGTGATTAAAGTCAAAACTGCACAAACATATAAACATTTTACATTTCTGTTAATATCTTCTACACAGATTACGGCTAAATCAGTAATACAGTTTTAGTTGTAATTTGGTTAAAATGTAAGAAATCTATATAAAAAATGTCCTGTTCAGCACCTTCTGCATCTAAATAGTACTGAAGGAATCCACACTACACTGTTTTTGTAGCATCTTTTAATGTATTTCTAATGTTTTAAAAAGTGGTGAAATAAAAAATTTCACCACTTTTCTTTGTTTATTAATCGTCAGAATAATTGTTTGTGATTTGAATTTGTCTAGATTAGAGTTTATACATTAGGCTTAGGTTTCTGTCCCTCTTCCTTATTCTCTTTGCTTCATCCTCAGTCGGCCATCTTGATCCCCGCACAGCTGCACCCACTCACTTATAATTAGCTCCTCTGGCTCCTTTTGACATTTATCTGGTTGGTGAGATAAAAACCTTTTCAGCAGGTAAATATTTATTTATAAATATTTAACGTTTCGAGAAAATCTGCAGTTTTCTAAAAACTGCAAACAAACTTTCTCCTGTTTGATCAGTGAGACTCAGACAGAAATACAGCAGAACACATTTTGTAAACCTCGTTTGGTGATCAATATGTTGTACACTGGGCATATAGGAGGTGCATAACTTTCTAAAGAAGTTTTTACTTCTTTGAAAAAATAACTGATGCAGAAACCTTGGATGGAAAAATTACACTGAAGAGACCAAAGAGGAAAATATTAAACCAGTCTCTCTCTGTCCAGGTGACAGATGTGATCCATGCATTAAAACTTGTGTTTCTTTCTGGCTGTAAATGATGCGGCCTGCTGTAATATCATAACCCTGTAAATGTTTTGGATTTTATGTCTGCAGTAAATATCGTTCCCCTCCGTCCTAAAATAAAAACAGCAGACCTGGAAGTGTGCATCTCCATCTTGTCGACATACAAGCAAACCCCACAAATCTGTTTTGAAGGATCCTTTCTGTGTAATTATCTCGCTCCACACCCTTTTCATTTCACAATGAGCCGCCCATCTGTCAACTTCAGTCTGACTGAGCTTCAGACACCTGCAGCCTCCCCGGCCGACCGCGCTCCGCCGCCCGCGCTCTCCTTTTTATGCGACACGACTCGGTGCCCTGACTGGCCACATTTCATCTTTTTCTAAGGCCCCCAGGCCCCATTAAGCCGGAGCCAGAAGAAGGGAATGGACCCGTCCGGCGCTGCTAACCCTTTAAAGGAGACATCAACCGATACTATCAGGAAGTTTCAGCTTTCTGATACAATGGGCAATAATGAAGGCTTTCAATTAAAAGTGATAGAGACTCTTTGGTGAAGCAACAACTCTGTCCAACTCCAGTCCGGTTCGTTGCGGAGGCATACATGCTAATCGAACTCTGATCCTCGGTCTCGGTTTGGTTGAAGTGAACTCTGGTTCGGTTTGAATGCATATACGAACACCAAGTGGACCGGAGACGACTCCAAAAGCAGGAAGTGGACCACAGGGCATTCTGGGTAGCGGTGAAATGACTCTTGGTTTTCAGTGAAAGGCAAAAGAGAAATCCTACAACCACTAACATCATTTTAGTTTACGTTTTGTAAATAAGGACGTCGTCTTCAGGAGATTTTTGTGTTGTTTCTTTCATTGTTTTTTGTGCAGCACCCCCACAGGCGAGGAGGGGAACAGGTTGCTCAAAGGGTTTGCTTGGTTTAGAACCACAGCAACTGGAAATGAAGCAAATGGAGCAACTTTGGTCCCCAACCGAAGAAAAGAATCTGTTTGAGAACAACTTCAAATTTCAGCTACATCTTCTCTGTTTGGAGTTATCATTTTCAATTTACTGATTCCAGGATTGGGAAGTTACTTTCTATGCATCTGTGGGTTTCCATTGGTTCCCTGGTTTCCTCCAGAAGCAAATGTGAGGTTAACCGGTGGCTCCTAATTGGTCGTGGGTGTGAGTAGGTAAAGATTTAAGTAATTTCTGAAGAAGGAAAGTCAATGGAGAATAGATACTTCTTCCATTTGCAGATGATATAGTTTTGTTCAGTCTGTAAGGAGACCTAGAGGTTATCCCAGTCTTGTAGTTGATTACCATGTGGATTACTGTGACAACACCATGAACTACCAACTTTTGAAAAGCCTAATTCGCTGCTCTGATAGATAATCTCACACCCAGTGAAACAATAATCTTAGTTTTGACCTGAACTTGGCTGCAGTATTATTATTTAAGACTGGCTGTAAATGTTTAAAATCACCACACCACTGTGTGGTACTGTTAGCTTTTAGCTTAAATAATGCACTGACGCTCATCATGATCCAAGGTTATGGAGTCCAGTTAGTGTTCAAATAGTAAAAAGATCTTTTACCTCTTAAAAGCAGCATGGTGAGGTAGGTTTAAGCTTTAAATGCTTAACTTTATCCCAGCTGAAGTAAGAAATGAACTTTACACAACCAATAGTAACTTCCTAAAAAGTATATATGACTTAAAATATGAGCCTTTCTGTCTTAAAATAGAGTTAAATTCATCCTAAGTCATATTTTATCTAGCGATACACAATATATCGGCATTACCATTGGTATCGGTCAAAATTGGTCATTTTTTAATATATCTGTATTTGTCTGATAAGTAAAACTGGGTCAATATTAACAACTGATAATATTTATTGATTCCAAATTGTTGCTGTTTGTTGAGGAGGTTGGAAAATATTTATAGAAGTAAATATTGATTATGATTCGTAAACACAATTCTAGTTTCGCATAAGCCCAAATTTCCACATTTACTAATTTTCATTATCAGAAAACATGCAGGTTTTTTTTTAGCATTTTAAAACAGCAACAATGTAGATTTTGAAGGAAATGTTCTTAAAATGTTATTACTTAAATAACTGGAAGAAATTTACTGCGTTGCACCGTTTGCAAAAGAAACGCATGAAGAAAATTCAGATACACTTGATGGATACTGTTTAGTTGTTTTCATATCTCGGACACGATAGCAGAATAAAGTAACAGGCATAAACAAGTAATTTTAACATGTTCAAAAAGAAGTAAAAAAAAATTATGGACTGCAAACCCATAAACTCAGACTCTGTTTTCAGACGGACCAAAAAAGAAAAATATTAATGTATGTAGAAGTTACACAAATTACTCAGTTTGAAACCTAAAATTTTGAAGTTTTCTGGCATCAAGTTCACAAAAAGATGCAGAGAGGTTTGTTTAGTGACTTTGTTAACCTTCGTTGTGATATTTGTGATGAAAGCAGGAAGTGGAGGGCAGGAAGCTGCCGGCCGAGTGAGTCCAGCAGAGCTGCAGGTGGACGAGTGTCAGACTCGCTGGGAGAGGCCGAGCAGAACGGCGGACACTGAGAGTCACTCTAGCAGATTGAAACAATCTGTCTGACGCTCAGCGGCCGCCTGGCCCCGGGCGGGAAGCGGACCCGAAGCCCAACGTACCGCCGGTTACCTGCCGGCCAGCAAAGCGGCTCTCAAAGAACAGAGAACAATGACTAAAAGGCTGAACTTTAAAAACATCAACTTAGTTTCTCCAAACACTCACAGAGTGAACTCCTGACTGCCAATGCTCAGTATTCACAGATTATTCTGGGTAACAGAAAACCAAATTACTCTCAGAACATCTAAATAACTAGAATATTTTAAAGAAATGCAGTTTGCCAGCAAGGAGTGCTACTTATTTATCTTGACAGTAGCTGCGTTTCCATTACAAATATGAGCAAATATTTGTCTACGTTCCATGAATGTTGGAAAGAAAACAATTTTGTAATTTCACTGTTTCCATTAAAAATAAATTAAAGTCATGTGAAGAAGCTTGTTCACACGACAAGTCATTAAAAATCATGGCAGTGTTGGAGGTTAGAGTTACATGAGATATATTCATAATTCAGCCAATCAGAGGTCTTATTCAGGTGTGGGAATGACAAGCCCCGCCTACTTCAGAGCAGCTACTTGTGCAGCGTTTTGTGGAAATAATAGTCGGCCATTTTACATCAGAACTATGGATTCAACATGTTGGAATGACACAAAACGTTTTATGAACTGTGATGCTGTGAGGTGGAAAGGAAAAACAAATCATCATCCTACTACCACTTCCTGTTGTCTTCTTTGTCGTTTCCACCAGTGGTACCATCCAGCTGTTGATAAAGTGATTCATGTAATGTGAAAAATGTGTTTCCATTGTAGTTGTGCAAAATAAATTTCAATATGGCTGAAAGTGCGAGTGAAAACTTCTTTATCATAACTTTTCAGATTTTTCAAAATTGGTGTGTTTCCATTAAGCGAGTTCATTTTCGTAAATGATGTTTGTGCAATTCTATGGTTAATGGAAACAAACAGGCAGTTATGCATCTTTGAAAAGCAGAAGTGGCGACTCCTGCATAAACAACAAGAGCGCAGGTAGTGGTTTCTGGATGGTGAACTTACAGGAAAACACTTGTCTTTTCAAGCAGCCATTGTGCAGAGCATCCAGCTGTAAAACCAGACATGTTGGAACTCTGCTTGGGTTGCCAGGCAACAACACTGGGGCTGCTAGGCAACAGCACAATGTTACTGCATTCAAAAACTTGAAGTAGCCTGACATAAATGTAGCTAACATGCTAACTGGAGAAGAGCCAAGTGTAAGTAGGAACTCACCTGAATCAGAATCAGAAACACTCAGTCAAAACTCCTCATATGAAAACAGGACAAATTAAATGTTTCTGCCAGAAAAGGCAGGAATAGCAAATGTTTTATCGCGATGCTGTAAATCGGTGAAATAAAATGTGAGGAGTTTGATAGAAAAAACTGCAGATTTTCCCAACTTTAGCCAGAGGGAATGTGGCTTTTATCTAAACTCCACCGTGATAAGCTGTTAATTTTCCTTCTGCAGAAGCTGGAGGGTTGTTTCTAGTATCTGATCCTTTAAGCTGTATCGTTATTTCCTTATTTATTTACTGATCTTGTCGAACATCTGTGAGTCTGTTGACGAGGATGTGACGGGAGATAACGCGCGGCGACAGATGCTGCCGGTGATTTATCCCGGCTACCTTTACAGATCATCAAACTGAAGTGTGTTCGCCTGACTGCGCCGCGCAGGCTGTACTTTCAGAGCACGCAACAGAACTCTTACTCAGCTTTATTACCGACGCCTGCGGCCCCACCGGAAGTCACAAGCTGTCAGACACATTTGGGTCAAATCTAAAGCTCAAACTCGCAACACAAGCTCGTTTTTATTTGCTCCAGCTAAGGGATGCACTTCTGAGCTGACATATTTAATGCATATGTTTTTATCTCTCACCATTTCCAGTTGATCAATTAATAAAGAATGCATAAATGTCAAATTACCCTGGAAAATTACAGTGCAAGTTTAATTAAAAACAGAATGAAAGTTAAAGCAGAGTGAACTAACATGAGCTGAATTATTAAACTCTGAACATGGAAAACTTTGGCTGTAGAGACGTTTGTTCTGGGTCTGCATGTCATTATCTCTGCTGAAATAAACTGGATTTTCCTTCAGGAGGAAGAAAAAGTTTTACACATTGAAGGAAAACTTCTCTACACTCCAAAAACAAAATATTATCTTAATAGTACGCTTGAAAAAAGACAAAAGAAGCTCAAAAGTAACTTTTCAGCAAGATATATAAGCTTGGTTGAAGTAAATTATTTCTGAATATAGATGATAAAAATGTTCTTGTTCCACTGGCAAATTTCAACCTGCCAGTAGAACAAGTACTTTTTATTTATATTCAAGAATTATTGACCTAAAACAAGCTTATTCAGGGGAAGCTAGGTTTGCTAAATGTTAGCAAAAATGCTAAAACGCCAAAGAAAATAATTATGAGCGGATTAGCATAAGAGCGTCCTCCTCTGCTGGGTTGGATGGCTGCTTGTGTTTGGCTTATTTAAGCAACCAGTATGTAGAACCAGTATGTAGAACCATTCATACTGGTTCTACATAATGTAGAACCAGTATGTAGAACCATTCATACTGGTTCTACATACTGAACCAGTATGTAGAACTGGTTCTACATACTGCACCGCTGGGAGCAAATCTTAACAAGTGACACAAAATTATTATGTTTATAAAACTCTCCATAACTTAATATTTATTTGAGTAACTTTAAGTATATATATATACTTTTAGGATTATTTTTACTTTGAGTAATTTTATTATAAAGTATTTTTACTCTTACATGAGTTTAATTTCTGGACTTCATATCCACTGAATGAAAAACAAACATGTTTTAACCTAAAATTCACCAGAAACAAAACCTGCAGTTTCTGTTAAACTTTTTTAAGTTTTTATTGAAAGAACCTGATAAGAAAATATTTAATTTTACCTGAATTTGTTATATTTTATTACTTATATGTTATTATTATTTTCATCCTGAAAATACCAAAATTTCCACTTAACTTATTATGATGATGTATTTTTAAATATTAAATGATTGACAATTGAATCCGTCAGCCAGTGAATTTTTTACCAGATACTTTATACTTGAATGCATTCTTATATTACTACTTTTTACTTTTACCTGAGTAAACATATGTTGCAGTAGTGCTACTCTTATTTGAGTATAATTTTGGATTTTTTACCCACCTCTGGATAGAAAAGCATGTGGTCCAGATGCAAACGTCAAAAAAATGTACCGTTAGTCCCCAACCCAAAAATCACTGTTCAAAACGGTTCAAATAAGGAGGCCAAAATGAAAGTGACAAATGCTAATCAATAGAAAATGCACCTGTAAAACATCTCTGTTTGCAATGATTTATTGATAATGTTATTGTGCATCAAAGGGAGAAAATGGATCAGACATGTGAGCGGTGCCGTCTGGAACAGAGGGGGTTCTGTCAGTGAGAACACTTCCTATTATATATGCAGAGCAAAGAGGCAAGCTGAGGCCAGCCTGGGTCCATCTAATTTCTGGGCTCATCATGAAGACAGTTTCTATTTTTAGCCTGAACACGAGGAAACTGAGAAAGATGGAGAGGCTGAGGGAAGCGGAGACACGCAGGGACAGAGGGAGAGGAGAGAGTCTCAGGGTGACAGAGGGGTCCAATCGGTCATTCTGACAAACCTTATTATAACCTCTAAAGTGCAAGGCTGGAAACACTCCCGCTGTTAAACAAATAGCACCCACTCTGTTTTTCATTTGCCTGTTAAATGGTGGTTATATGCTGGGGCAATATTTCCAAAGCTAAGAATATTCTGTCTCCATAACTCCATAGTAAGATGTGCTAACATTCAGACTGACCACATTAATGTCTCATTGCTTCTGTTTTTACTGTATTTTCAATTAAAATCTCCTTTTTTGCAGATAAATTATTGAGTAAATAGACATATGAGATCAACAACAAATATATTTAAGGTTTTTAATCTGTTATTCAGGTTATTCAACCATCAAATTGGTTCAAAGTGCTATTACAGCCATTTGATTATTCATGGACCCAGCAGCTAACATGTTTAGCACTGAGATGCTATTTTACGCTAGCATAGCTTCTCTGATAAGCTAACTAGTTTTAGCATAGGTTGAACACAACAATAGTCTTTTCCAGCTTTGTATCAGATTGTTAAGCAGAAATTAATTCCCACTGGGTCAAGAGAAGCAGCTTTGTCGTCCCTTGATGTTGTTAGCGGACGTGTCAGATTTACACCGTACCGGAAACATGTGAATACAAAGGTTCCAGGTGGAACATTTATATATATATTAAAAAAAAAGTTAAAATCTGTGTAAATAATTTATCAAAATCAAGGTGTTAAATATAACTTTTTATGTTCTTGGTGTCAAAAAGAGGTTAAATTAGTGGGTAAATAGACAGGCAGTAAATATAATTGTTATGCAATTTAATGACATTAGCCATTGTTGGACAAACTCTGACCAATAGGTGGCAGTAAAGTGCTTCGAATATCATGGACTAACTATGAATACAGCAGTTACTACAGCTGTATTAACAGCTGTAGTAACATCTGCTAGTCTCCCAGCAACCAGACAGATTTTATTTTCTAGTTCTCGGAAGCCCCGCCCCTTTCTAATGCTGCCCTGGGCAACCGCCGATGCAGTCCATATCAAAAAGTACCAAAACCTACAGAGCTACAATGGGCTGAAATGATGTAACCAATGCAGTTTAATCAAACTGCAGCCCATGAGAGGTTAAACTCCATAACTCGGAATCAAACATCAAAACATTTAAGGAGGTTTTGAAATAATGGTTTATTTGGAGTTTAGCATCTAACTGAAGGTTAAACTCTAATTTAATCTACAACTGGCTTATTTAACTCCAAAACCGCAATTAACTAATTGGTTACTTAATTAACCAATTGGTTGATTGAAAGTATTAACCAATTAATTGCAGGTATTAACCAATTAATACCACAGATTAATTGGTGGTAGTACCACTGACAACCACTTGGTGGCAAAACCCGTTCCGGCCTCTAAAGGTTCAGGGACTCATGAACGAAGAATAAAATGTTTTTTTCTAAAACAGTGTACTGTTGCTTTTCTTTCTTCAGACCTTTACTGTGTCTTTTATTAGATTTATTACATCTGATTGGTGTGCTTATTCAAGATGTGTTTTTTTTTAATCAAGTTTCAAATGTCAACTCTGCTCCACCTTCTAACTCAAACACGGTAAAGTCTTCAGACTCAGAAACGTTAAAAATAGAATCGGCTGAATGTCAAACTCAATGTTTCAGTATTAAATTGAATTCTACACACAGTATTATCTTTCTTGATGCAACTCCTCTGAAAATGTACTAAACTAACAAAAAAAAGTGAGTTATTAATGACTTTGCTGAAAGTGACAACCCCACAAACAATCCAGGAAAAAGAAAGTAAAACTCGCAGTTAAGATAAGTTTAGTAACATAACAGCACAGAAATAAAACCGAATGAAACATAGTAAATATTTAGAATTAGACTGATTAAAAGTCATGACTCACCTTAAATGCTGCAGAATCAAAACGTTTAAGGAGGCTTTGAAAGAATCCTCGGTTCTTCTGAGAACATCTGCTCAGCTGACCTCACTGACCTTTTTGGAAGCACAAAGTGAAGAAAAATGGCAGGTGAGACGTTGCAAATTTATTCAATAATTTGAAAACAAACAAGAAAGTGAACAGGAAGTACGTTCAAAGGAGTCGGGGCAGATAAAATATTATATTTGTCTCTTAGAAGGTGAGTGGTTGCATATTTGCTGTAAATCAAACACCACAGTAAGAAAGGAAGGAAAACTTTCTTAAAAACTGAAATTCCTGTTTCTAGCAGTTAGCATGGCTCTATTGTTCATTACTCTGTTAATTGTAGGAATAAATGTTGTCAAAACATCCCAGGAGTAAAATTGTGGCACTTTTGCAGAAACTCTTGGACTCTGCTAATTTCTTTTATTATTTAGATAATCATGAAACAATAAACTGTTTCTGCAAACAGAACCTCTGTCAACAGTTAGACACTGTCAGCTGCACTGAATTTTCTCATGAATCATAACAGGAGATCATGAAGGTTAGTCTCTTTATACGCTTTTAATTAGAATAATGCATCATTAGTGTCAATGTTCAATATTCATTATGGAGCCAAATGAAGCAGCATTTATCCTGTGAAATGATCACATGTGTTTGTGCTGCTGCTGCTGCTTGGAAAGGCTAACCAGAAAAAAGAGCTCCAGCTTCTAACTGTAGCTGTTTACCATTAGCATCAGCATCAAAAAATGGTTTCTTAGAAAGACAAAGATGCTACATTGTCACTTTAAACATCAATTCAACAGCTTCCAGGTGGTTCTGGTTTGTATTGGCTCCTGCAACCGGCATTACCTCAAGCTAACGGTGTAAGCTCCTGCTAATTGTGTTAGTTCTAGCTAATGCTCTTAGCTTTAGCTGATGCTGTTAGCACCATCTAACAGTTTTAGCTCCATCTAATAGTGTTAGCTCTAGCTAATGTCGTTAGCTCCATGTAACGGTTTAGTTTGGTTTAGTTGGTTATATCAGGTTTAATGGAATATGAAACGTTTCGTGAGCCGCCCTCAGTAGCATTTACACCTTCTCGTGTTTAGTTTATAGCTTCTAGTCTGCAGACCTTTACAGACTATAACCTACCCTCATCACGACCAACACACACGCATTGTGTAGGTAAAAACGTTGTGACCTCCACAGGTGAAATGTATAATAAATATATACAATTTTAAAGTAATTTTGAGTTTTATGCACAAACAACATCTTTCAGGTCAATAGGAAACTTACATAATATTTAGGCCAGGATGGTCAACTTGTCGTTTATATTTTAATATCAATAAAGGTTTTTCTTCTTGCTCAGTATTTGAGTCAACATGTCTCTCTTATGACATTCTAATTTTCCATAATCATTCGCAGCGCATTCTCCTCTGATGCTGTCAAATGACGGTTTTATTTATTCATCCAAGCCTGAAAGTGTTTGCTTAGCCAGCTCATGTAAAGGTTTTTCTCCTACAACAAAAGCAATTCACAAAGAATAAAAATGAGTTCACAGGGTCTCCTGATGTCTTTATCTGCCAAAATAAAAATATACGAGGAGCCGCAAAGCATGATCTTTTTTATTTATTTATTTTTAAGAGAGGAATGGGAGATTGTTAGAACGGCATTTAACATTCACATAACTAGTCAACACAGTCCCAGAACTGATATTAAATCCAATATTGTCTGATGTTAATGTTTCCATTCAAACGATGGAGAATAACACTGTACCTGCAGTCAGATGTGAATAACTGTGTGCTTCAGTCTTCATGGCCTCATCTCAAAGAGTGTAACTGTGCCTAAAACCCTCATCAAACGGCCATGACCACATCTCTGGTTGAAAGGATGTTTTCCATACAGAGGAAAATTAGGCTCTCTCTCACGAATACAATGTCACTGGAGTGTTGAAATGCATTGGATATGGCCTCTGCAGAGAAGAGCCTTGTCAGAGATACGCTCTGTGGCTTTAATCTTAGGACCTCTGAAAAATGAATTTCTCTCCGGGGGAATGGGAAGCATTTAAAGTTCAACAAATGTACAGCAGACCCTGTTTTGTTGCCATTCTGAGGGTATTTTTTATAGTTTCTATTATGTAGATGTTTGAGATGATTTTAATTGTATGTCAAAATGTGAGGAAATAAAGAATATTTTGTGGAACATTAAGTCATCTCATGTTTTTGAAAAATATGTCACTCCTGTTCTCAGTAGTATGGAATCAATGGTGAAGAATTCACAGTGTACTACTGCACAATGACCTGGTACATTACTTTTATTTCATGTTAACATCACAGTGATTTCCATAGTAAAAGAATGAACTTAACAAAAGGGAATGAAATGACATAACAAATGCTCCCAAATGGTCAAATAATCATTTAATCAGGAAGTAAGCGATGTCCTTACATTCAGTTTCAGTCATTCAGCATCCTGAGGTGAGTCAAGTATCTGTGTTGTGTATTATGAGTTTAAATTATGTTGTTTGCAATATGCTGTTGTAGCAATTGCAATTTCAAACATAAAATATCCAATTTACCTTTAAAATCTCTTTTGCCAAGGTCAACAGCAGCACATAGAGCTTAAGACAATCATTAAATAAGCACATTAACCGATTAAAACATGTATATGTAGCTGGTTTTGTTGGTGTTCCACCACCAAGCTCTGCGTTGTTAACTCATAACCCATAACTCTCATCTCGTCTTTTATCACAGAATTGAGCATTAAATTATAAGCATTTTACCTAATTTACACCAGGACAGAACAAATCAAAGTAAAAGAAACACCACCGGCTGACTCCTGTGATTAATAATAGAAAGTCATAACAATTTGCATATTATGAAACTATATATAAAATGAACAATAGAGATGAATTAAAAAATAGATATGTGAATGAGAACAAAATGGAATTACACAGCTCAGGTCAAAAAAGCAGTTAGCTAAGGCCTGCTAACACTCGACAAAATCAATACGTTCTCCGCAAAATTATACACATAAAATGTAATTAACATCTTAAAATCACGTTAGCTAGAAGACTGTAAAAACATTTTATCCTCCACAACAACTTTTAGAAACTTTTTCAACAGACAGTTTCTCACCGCCATTAGAGCCACGAACGGGCTGGTGGAGAAGGAAGTGACGTCACATGTTACCCCACAAAATAAAACTAAACTAAACTTTCCCAAAATTATTAGTTAGATTTTGTTTACAGAAGAATGTCAACATGAAACTTAAACAAAATTAAATAAAGAACATAATTTTATAAATAAAAATGTCACAATAAAAACAAGTGAGAGTTTCTACATATGGGCAGATTCGTTCTGCAAATCGTTAAAAGGAATCTTAAAAACATAACTTGTTCTATGATGGGGGTTAGCACGGAAGTAAGTTCCGGAGGGGATGACATCTAGTGGTCGCCATAGTCCACACAAGCTGTTTGAGGAAACTGGACACGAACGGTTTTCTTACCCTGCATACCCTACACAGGCAGAGACCAGGGCAGGGTATGCAGGGTAAGCCTGTGAGTATGATTATGTTCAGTTGCTGTATAACTTGATATTGAGCCTGTCTCACTGTAAATCTTGTTTGTTGAACAAAAATAAGTTTTATTGCCGGTTTGAAAATGCTAACCGTTAGCATTTGTATGGTTTTTTTTCTATAGGCGTTAGCATTAAGCTAGCGGTCCGGTTTTCCATTGGCGTTAGCATTAAGCTAGCGGCCCGGTATTCCATTGGCGTTAGCATTAAGCTAGCGGTCCGGTTTTCCATTGACGTTAGCATTAAGCTAGCGGCCCGGTTTTCCATTGGCGTTAGCATTAAGCTAGCAGTCCAGTTTTTATACAATTAATGGACAGTGTTACTTAAATGCAGGAGACAGATGTAACAGTGAGCCTTAAGTAAAGCTAAAAAGGGAATCCTAGCATGCTGTTTTTCTTGAGAAAAACTATTTATAGAATTTGCAGAGACACGCAAGTAGGAGCACAAAGAATATTCTCCAGTGGCTTTCCAATTTATTTAGGCAAACAAATAAGTTTGAAAAAAAAATCCAAGTATCTCTTTAGAAATAAAAATGTTCCACTGACAGAGTTTGCTTGGTTAATCCATAAGCAACAGTCTAAGGCTGAGTGGGCCTTATACTAGGAATATATATATATATATATATATATATATATATATATATATATATATAAGGCATCAGTATATCACCCGAGAGGGCGGGGTTCGAATCCAGTCTGGGTCCTTAGGCAAGACCCTTCAAGCTACTGCCTACCTCATACCATGAGAGATACTAAGTTGCATAACATGCCGGCTCAGACGTCGCCCGGCCAAACAAGGTCTGCGTCAGGTGTTGGGGAACCAGAGCACCTTGATGACAAATGGGCTACTGGAACAAGACGGAAATGGGCGAGAGATGAAAATGTGGATCTGTTGGAATGCTACTACTCAAGTAACCCTAGTCAGAGAGGTTACATGCAAAGACTGGGGAAGGAATGGTTACTTCGACATCCCCAGTCAACACTAAGCGCTAAACAACTAGTAGCTCAGTGTTCCAACATCCGCAAACGGCAACTGCTATCACAACTTGAGATTGACGAGATACAACACAAATGCTACGGCAAAAGGGAGGAACCCGGATGTCAGAACTGTGGGGACTTAACTACAAGTCCCCACCCAGTGAGGGGATACACGGCCCCAGTGAGCGAATCAGAGCTGAACGAGACAGCTGCTGACCTGAGAGAGAGAATCATGACCCGAATGACAACCAGGCCTCCCCGGCGCCAATTACAACGGCTGAGTGAAGTACCATCAGAAAGTCTCATTGAGAATGTGAATGCAGCATTGAGAACAATCCCTACCACTACCATAACAGAAACCAATGAGCTGATCTACAACTCAGCATCAGTGATCCTTGAGATACTTGGCTATAAGAGCAACCATGAGACCCAATACCCACCATGGAAAAGGCGGTTAGAGGCTAAAATCAAGGTAACAAGGAGGGAAGTGAGCCAACTGTCAGAGCTCCACAAGGGTACAATGAAAAGACAAGTACCCAGAAAGTTGCCCATACCTGAAGCACTCGAAACTGCCAAACAGAGACTCCAAGCCTTGGCCAGCCGCCTAAAGAGATACACAAGGGAGAATGAATCCAGAAGGATTAACCGGCTCTTCTCCACTCAACCAGCTAAGGTGTACTCTCAATGGCAGGGTAATAACAACAGAGCAGACCCACCAAGGCTGGAGACTGAACAATACTGGAAAGGCATATGGGAAAGGGAGGCATCCCACAACAGCAATGCACAGTGGTTGATCTCTCTACGAGAGGACCATAGCAACCTCCCTGAGCAAGCTCCGGTAACCATCACTGTGACAGATGTCCAAGAAAGAGTCTCAGGTATGAAAAACTGGACAGCACCAGGGCCTGACATGATCCATGCCTACTGGCTAAAGACACTCACTGCCCTCCATGAGCGACTGGCAGGCCAAATGAACCAGCTGCTACAAAGTGGGACTCACCCTGAATGGTTAACTGAAGGGCGGACAATCCTAATCCAGAAGGATCCATCAAAGGGCCCAGTCCCACCCAACTACCGACCAATAACCTGCCTCTCCACAACCTGGAAGCTCATGTCAGGCATCATAGCGGCCAAGATAAGCAAACACATGGATAAACACATGAGCATGGCACAGAAAGGTATCGGTGTAAATAGCAGAGGAGCCAAACACCAACTCCTCGTAGACCGCACAGTTGCCCGAGACTGCAAAACCCGACACACCAACCTGTGCATGGCTTGGATTGATTACAAGAAAGCCTATGACTCAATGCCGCATACTTGGATCATTGAATGCTTACAGATGTATAACATCAACAGGACTCTGAGAGCCTTCATTGCAAACTCAATGAGGCTGTGGAAAACCACCCTTGAAGCCAACTGCAAACCACTTGCACAAGTGTCCATCAAATGTGGCATATACCAAGGAGATGCTCTGTCCCCGCTACTGTTCTGCATAGGCCTGAACCCCCTCAGCCAAATTATCAACAAGACTGGCTACGGATACCGACTCAAAAATGGGGCCAACATCAGTCACCTTCTCTACATGGATGACATCAAGCTGTACGCCAAGAGTGAGCGAGACATCGACTCACTGATCCACACCACCAGGATCTACAGCACGGACATTGGGATGTCATTCGGACTAGAGAAGTGTGGTCGGCTGATCACAAAGAGGGGGAAGGTGATCCGCACAGAAGGGGTCTCACTCCCAGAAGGAACAATAGCAGACATAGAGGACAGTTACAAGTACCTAGGTATACCACAAGCAAATGGCAACTTCGATGAGGCCACAAGGAAAGGAGCCACAGCTAAATACCTCCAACGAATAAGGCAAGTCCTGAGAAGCCAGCTCAATGGCAAGAACAAAATCCGTGCGATAAACAGCTATGCCCTGCCAGTAATCAGATACCCTGCTGGAATAATTAGCTGGCCAAAGGAGGAGATAAAAGCCACAGATATTAAGACTAGAAAGCTACTAACAATGCATGGAGGGTTCCATCCCAAATCCAGCACCCTGAGACTGTACACGAGCCGCAAGGAAGGAGGCAGAGGACTAGTGAGTGTGAGAACCACTGTCCAGGATGAAACAACTAAGATCCATAAATACATCAGGGACAAAGCCTCAACAGACAATGTGCTCAGTGAATGTCTCAGACAACAGGGAACGGAGGTTGAGGTGCCAGAGATACCATCATGGGAGGACAAGCCCCTACATGGGATGTACCACCAGCAAATAACCCAAGTGGCTGATATCAGTAAATCCTACCAATGGCTGGAAAAAGCTGGACTCAAGGACAGCACAGAGGCCCTCATCCTGGCCGCCCAGGAACAGGCCCTAAACACCAGAGCAATAGAGGCCCAGATCTACCACACCAGACAAGACCCAAGGTGTAGGTTGTGCAAGGAGGCCCCTGAGACAGTCCAGCACATAACAGCAGGGTGCAAGATACTGGCAGGGAAAGCGTACATGGAACGACATAACCAAGTGGCGGGCATAGTGTACAGAAACATCTGTGCAGAATATGGACTGGAAACCCCGAGATCAAAGTGGGAAACACCCCCAAAGGTGGTGGAGAACGCCAGAGCTAAGATCCTGTGGGACTTCCAGATCCAGACAGACAGAATGGTAATGGCGAACCAACCAGACATTGTCGTAGTGGATAAACAACAGAGGAAAGCCGTTGTGGTAGATGTAGCAATACCAAGCGATTGCAACATCAGGAAAAAGGAGCACGAGAAACTAGAGAAATATCAGGGCCTCAGGGAGGAACTGGAGAGGGCCTGGAAGGTGAAGACCACAGTGGTGCCTGTGGTCATCGGGGCCCTCGGGGCAGTCACCCCCAAACTGGATCAATGGCTACAACAGATCCCAGGAACAACATCAGACATCTCAGTCCAGAAATGTGCAGTCCTTGGCACAGCCAAGATACTGCAGGACCCTCAAGCTCCCAGGCCTCTGGTAGAGGACCCGAGCTCAGAGGATAAGAACCACCCGCGGTGGGTGAGAAGGGAATTTTTATATATGGACCCACCCACGCAGCTGCTGTTACAATTTTTTGGGTCTGTCTGACCCATCAAAAGCATCACAATTTTAAAGGCTTGCAACTGCCTTGCTTTCTTTGGTCCAATACTGATAACTAGCACAATATTCACTGCTCATGAATTTAACATCCAACAGTCCACATACAGTATGCAAGTAGTTTGCTTAAATTTTTTTCTATTAGTTTTAGATTACTGAAATATCAAAAGCAATGTGCAAAATACATATAAAGCATTCCAGACTTCTCAAAAAATGCTATGTAGTTGCACTTTATTCATGCTGCAGTATAGAACTTTAATAAAAAGAAATATGTTTTCTCCATATTTGTTAAAGCTGTCACCATGTCGTAACAGTTTGTTATGAGACAAATAATCTGTGAAAGCAATCAATCTCCCCCTCCTGCTCCCTGATGCAGGGGAGCTGCTGTAGTTGTAGCAGCTCCCCTGCACTTGAATTTCTCAGCCAGTCTCAACGGGTGAATTTAGCGTTTTATTTTCTTTGATGAAGATCCACCATGACCATCATAGTCATCAGTTACTTCAATCACTGTGAAAACTAAAACATATACAAATATTAGAATACAAAACATAAACTTACAATACAAATAGCAAAACAAAATGTACCTTGCTGCCTTCACTGAGGAACACTAAGTTTTGATTTCTTTGTGCCAAACATCTTGACATTCATTTGCACAATGATTCTCCCAGCTTTGTAGGGCCTTTTTCCTCCGATTCGGCGCCCCTGATGTTCACATATGCATTCGAACCGCAACAGAGTTCACTTCAAACAAACTCAGACCAAGACAAACGGTCTGAGTTTGGAGTTGGAGTTGGATTAAAGTGGACTGAACAGGGCTGATGAGAATAGACCCTAACAACAAAAGGAGAACCCCCTTTCTAGCACTGTAGAAAGCTTCTGAGCTGTACCATAATTCTTCACTAATAAAACACCTTTCCAATAACACCTACACCAGTTTCAGTCAATGTCTGTTTCAGTCCCAATCGAGGCTCTTGTTCAGTCTCTGTTCAGATTGGATAAAGTTAATCCTGTGATTTGTCTGGTGATGCAGATGCAGTTTTTCTCTCCAGAGTGACATTACTGAATCCCCCATAAGAAAGAAAAAAGATGGGGGAAACTAATTGCCTGACCTTTATCGACTCCTTTAGAGAAGGAACACAGCAACGTGCACCAACCCTCGTTACATCCGCATAATTAACGTCAATCGATCCGACTGCCGTTTTCCTCTCCGCTGATGCACGCTGATGTGCCAAGAAGGAGAGTGACAGCTGTCCTGCAGAATGACACGAGGCAGATTCCTTACCCAATGAATCATTGACCGCAGCTAACGGGCAAGAAGAAGAAAGAGCAAGACAAGGAAAATCTATTAAAACCCTCAAACAGACCTGAGCTGTCAACCAGAAGAGGTATTGACGATCTTTATTCTGGGATCAATGGCTTTGTCCAGCTTATTGATTTAGTTTTGTTGCCTTTCTTTAGATGACTACTTGAATGTCAGATCAAACATCGTGTCATTTATAAAATATCCAGGTCCAGACAACCTACAAAAAGATGATCAGAGCAGCGAGTATTCCAGAAATATCCCTCATCTTCAGTACTTTTTACTCTCATAGAAGAAACTAAGGGGTTACAAGTGAAATTTGTTTCCGGAACAAGGAAACACATCATCATGAATCTGTTACCGATATTTAAAGGTCTTATTACCATCATCCCTGCACTTTATCACGAGGGTCACGAGGAAAAGAAGCCCTGCCACCAACTCATTATAAACCACTTCAAGTTTAACATTAAACATTTAAACACGATACGGAGAAAATAAAGAGCAAGTCGAGCCTAGAGCTTTATTGCTCCAGTATCTAAATTGCTTATTGTTGAAAAAAAGCCCCACTTAGAAGTTCATCGTACGTTTCCCCCACCTGAAGGGTGTAACAGCTTTATTTCCTCTCAGGAGCCCGACTCCTTCTTCACTGTCAACCCTCCACGGATTTGCATATGCGGTCAAGAGGTCACCGACTTAGAGGCTCAGGCTGACATTTTAATTCTGCTCAGACAGCCAGAGTCTGGCCCAGTCCATTCCCGCCCCGTCTCCACACCCGTCTGACAGGTAAAGTAATGCCAAAGTTGGGGGTGTTCAGCCGTGAGGAAGCAAAGGCAGCAAACTTTGTGCATATTTGACATTGAATCACCGCTTCAGAGTGAGCGGTAAAATTCATTCTGTTCTTCCAATCATGCAGTTTACTTGTTCTGCTCACGTTGACAAATTTAAAATATGATGATACGCTGCCTGGCTAAAGAAAAGTCTCCACCTGGATTTAACTAAGCAAATTGGTACGAGCCTCTTGTTGGATGATTGTCTTTCAGCTGCAACAAGTTATTGAACCTCAACTGATGCAATGAGGAGCTTCTCATTTCGTAAGCATCCTGTGGTCGCAGAAAAGATGTTGGTCTGTTTAAAAATGGTCAAATTATTGGCATCAACCATAAAAAACATCTGAGAGGATGCAGAAGCTCCCTATATTAGATTAATCATGGTCATTTAAAACTGGAAGGAAAGTTGTCCTGCATCAGTTCTTCTGTTTCTTCTCGTGCAGTCGGCTCTGTCGAGGCAGACGGTCGCTTGTCCTGAGCCAGGTTCTGGTTCTTCTGGAGTTTTTCCTCTCCACTGTCACTACATGCATGAGGGATTGCTGTAAAGTCAGCAACTTGTTGCTGGATTTCGTTTTATAGAAAACATTTTAAACTCATTGCAGCAATGAACTGATTTGATAATTTTGCTCAGTTGGAATGAATGTGACTGAATTCAAATGACTGTTTTTGTAAAGTTCCTTGAAATAAAATTTTCTGTGAAATGTTGAATTGCCCAAAACTAGACATTACGACTATGTTTAAATGGTGACCTATGTTGGAATTGGTAGATTGCCTCTATTGTAGTCCAAGAGAAAAGTTAAAAGTGAAAAATGTATTAAAGCTACAACTTGTTCACCTCTGCTTGTCTCTTCTGGGCTGGGAAACCCTCTGCAACTGCAGACTCTTGCAAAGAACGGAAATGCCTACCCTAGGCTATTTGCTAAAAGTAATTCTCTACATCAACTTATGTTTGCTTATTTAATCTGAAGCCCTTATCATAATTTAATCACTTTAATGCAGCAGGGAAACCCTGGAGTTTGGCATAGCTTATAGGAATAAAATCAGTCTCTTTTGGTCAGGCAGGCAGCTCTGCTCTGACTTTGCATGTCTTATTCTCGGGATTTGTTTGAGCATCTGCAAACTGTTGAAGTCTATTATGCTGCCTTGTGCAATGACTCAGAGTCTTTCATAATAAAGTTAAGTTAAAAATGAAGCTGTCAACAAAAGAACAGCTATACTGAGGCTAAAGTAATTTTTTCATTTTATTTGAAGAAAAGAATGAAGACAGATGGATGGACTTTAAGTAAGACATTGATAACAATAAATATGGCAAAGATAGGAGGAGAAATAACTTCACCATCCTCAAGAACACCATATCTACTATGGAGCTTTTCCACTTTCTCGGAACCATCCTTTTTTTTGAGAGCTGAGATGGTTCTCACACAGACGGTGGTCCGAAGTCGGCCTGAGAGGGACGGGACGTCCTGTGGAAACTCTGCAACCTTCAACAGAAACTGTTCTGTGCCTGCATTACTCTTTACTGAGCCTGTTCATCATTGTGTGGTGGTTTTAGAAACGTGATTCAAACATTTTATCTCCATTCGCCATATTCAGGGAGCGTTTCATGATTGGTCAGTGCATTTATTCTGACCAATCATGGTCACCAGAAACATGGTGACACAGCATGTTTATTTGAGGAAAGGGAGAGCGATTCTACAAGGAACAAAACTGGGCAACGTTGCTGATGTCATCTGAGATTGTAGTTATTTGCAGCCTTGAATGCTAATTCATCCACCAGTTTTTGCTTCTTCAGTGAACTGTGACTGGGTACACTGGGATGAAACCCAGTGTTTGTCTGTTCTCATTAGCCAACCCTTTTGGTCTGTTGTGCATTTAGCTGCTGCATGTCTTGGCATGAACTGATCATCTTATTTCCTTGTCAAGCTGTTTTTAATAATTTATGCTTACTTGGAAGGCCTTTTTCAAGCAACAGAACAAACTTGTACCAAGTAGCTAAACTACTGCATGCCCTCATTAATGTGCTACTTTCTGCTCTACTTTGGGTGTTTATTCTAGCTTTTACCTGAATTGGTAACTATCTGAAGGAAAAGACATTTTGGTGATTTCTGACCAGGACGTTGAAAAGTCTTGTAGTTCTTGTCTGATGACTCCTTAAAGCTTTGAAAACAGCCTCTTACTGAAAAGACAACACGTTATTCTTCGTTCTGCTTCAGGCCATTTTCATAATCGTTCTTGTGTTCTTTCGTTCTGACACCAACATGAAGCTGATTGACGAGTTCAAAAATCGGACAGAAACTTCTCCATGCAGGTAGATGAAGTAGAGGAGCTTTGACCATCAGAGTGGTTGGTTTGTGGTACTTCCGCATCTTTATTAGTATTTCTGTAAATACATCTTTGGAGCAAGACTTTGCCACAAAGGACTTGCTGCCAAAGACCGTTTGATGCTGGACTGCTTAGGAGTGGTACGCAACTGTAAAGTTGAAAGTGATTTATAGAGATTTAAGAAATGATAAACTGGGAACATTCTCATGTCACACTCCCATTTGTGCACTTAATCAAAGATTTCCTGCTGAAGACATGGTGGAGCAAAGTCCCTAATGAAAGATTTAGAATTCATCGTGAAACCATCCCAGATAACCTTGCAACGCTCTGGCTCATCTGAAGCAACCCAGCCATAAAATCATTCCACTCAACATGTCGTTATATCCTAATTCATCTCAGAGGAACTGTGAGTCAAAGACTTTGTTTAATAATCTTGTTAAAGTCACTCTGAACAGAAAAAGCTCACAATGAAGGATAAAATCCTTTCTGTCTTTATCACTGCAAACGATGATGAAAACCCTGCTGCAATCTGCAGTGTCAGCAATGCCTTCGTCCTGTTTCAAACCGCCAGACTGGTGTCCTGTCAAAGCATTGCCTGTTGCCTTCTACTTATCTGAGATCAACTAGGACATAATATTAAGGCTACACTAAGAAAGTAAGAAAAATTAAAGTTGTATGAAAATAAAGTCGAAAAAATACGAAGTAGAGCCTCCCACACAACCAGCCTTTTCCAGGATATCGCAGGAAAACCAGCTGACCAAACATGCTGGAACTCAGCTTGGGTTTATCTTTATAATTCCAAATCACGCAATTTTATGGTCAGTGGAAATACAGCTAGTGTCAACTGAAAGCAATTCATAAGACCTAAGGAGGGCGAGGTTAAAGGTCAACCTGGCCAAATGTGAGTTTGGAAGGGCGACCGTTACCTATTGAGGCCGTGCAGTTGGCCAAGCTGAGGTCCGCCCTGTTGCAGCAAAGGTTCAGGCGGTGGAGCAGTTTCCTGTCGCAGCTACGAAGAAGGAGCTAATGCGTTTTCTTCGGCTGGTGGGATATTACAGATGTTTTTGTCGAAACTTCTCATCTGTGGTGATGCCTCTGACAGATTTGCTGCGTAAAGAAGTCAAGTTTGAGTGGTCTCCCCTCTGTCAACAGGCTTTTGAGCAGGTGAAAAGACTCCTCTGTGCTGCTCCAGTGTTGGCTGCACCACGTTTTCAACATCCGTTCCAGCTTTATGTGGATGCTAGTCATGTGGGTGCTGGAGCTGTCCTTACACAGACTGATGGTCTGGGTATTGGCAGGCCGGTGAGTTATTTTTCCAAAAAATTCAATAAGCATCAGCTGAACTACTCCGTGATCGAGAAGGAGACGTTTGCCTTCATTTCAGCCCTGAAACATTTCGATGTTTATTTAAGTGGTGGTGCTAATATTGTGGTTTTTACAGATCATAATCCGCTGACGTTTCTTGCTTCACTGAAATGCCCAAATCAGCGTTTGATTCGCTGGTCATTGTTTCTGCAGTCCTATAACCTGGATATCTGTTATATTAAAGGAACAGATAATATCATGGCCGATGCATTATCTCGCGCTCCACTTTTGTAGCACGTTTGTTTTTTTTTGTGTGCTTGTTTGTCTCCCTGTTCCCTTTCTATGTTCCTTAAAGAGCTTCTGAGTGCACCAGTTGCTGGTCTGGAGAGTGAGCTGAGGAGAAAACCTGTACATTAAACAACTTGGCTAAGTATCACTTGGATGAGAGAGCAACATGCTAATGGTGGCCGGGTTTGTTTACACATGTGGTGAGTTTGGAGCAGGGTTCCCCCTGGTTGCCGTGTCCTCCTAATTTTGTTGCGGCCTTCCGAGCCGGGCCGTAACAGACCTACGGAGCAAAATACGGTCACTAAGTCCGTCACACAACAGCTACTAAACTGAATACTACTTTTGCTCCAAGTCACCCAGATAATGAGCTTTTAACCATTATCAGTGCTATTTCTTATTTCTTTGGTTGATATGAATCAAACTTGTCCAATAACATCTAAACCACAAGGAGTAGATCATTGGATCTGTTCTCTTGTTTTCAGAGACAGAAAATGGAGCTGATTGCAGAGGTCAGGGGTGAACTGCTTCCACCATGAAGCAGCTCAACAGAGCCTGAATCTCAAGCACTCAAATCATTTAAATTTAGGATGTGCCTGATGAGGCCTGACACGCTGTGGCCGCTGCCAGCGCAGATGTGGAGAGAGCAGAGCATGAACATATGAAACACGTGGAGTAACATATGTACACACACACACACACGCACACACACACACACAGTATCCCCAGAGGGACGGGGAAAAGGCCATAACGCCGTGCCGCACCACTCCCAGCCGGGCCTTTGGGAAGAAGAAATACGGACCCCTGGAAAGGTCTGTTTCTTCTCCTGCGTTGACGCGTTCCCCACGCATCCATACATCACATGCCTCCTACGTGCCGGCGCAACAAAACCCAAACGCCTGAGACCGCTGTGGAAAATCACTAAAGAAGGCGACTGTAACAGAAGGAAGAGAAAATTAGACCTGGAGCTGATGAAGGAACTGGCACAAAGGTCCGGAGAACAAGTGGTATGTCGAGCGCAGTGCAGCGTGGGTGGAGGGATACGTCCAAAAGACGAGGGTGTGCTGGTCAGCGAGATTCCTGGATTGTCCTTTGGGTGCTGAAGTGTGATGCCAAGAAGAACATTATGTGCAAAAACACAAACACACATGAATATATTTCAATCTTAACAGTGTTTGTGTCTGAATGGGAATATTTACTCAACCTTAACATTCTGTGGGTTTTAGAAACTGTTTTCTGTCCGTCTTGCCGCATGTTCCTATTTCCTTTCCTTGGGGTCTTGGTCACCATGTTTGGTAGCCTGTTTTTTTGTTGTTAAGCCACTTTAATCTGACCTTTCCCCCCAAAAAAACTCCAAACATCCACTGACTGTTTAACAATCTGTCAGAAGAATGTATTTTTGTATCTCGTTAAAACAAGAAGCTTTCTCTATGAAGTGAGAAAGTTTCTCATTATAACAAGATATAAAATCCGTCCCGTGATGACAAGATACCGCTCCTGAAAATTTAGGCAACGGCCTGGGTATAGGTTTCATCAAATCAGTTGAGCAACATTAACTTGTACAACTTTAACTTAATAAATGTAATTACTTTATTGTTGCTATTATGTAAATTAACCAAGCATCCAACCTTCAGCTGTCAAAGCATCACATAATGCTGCCATCAGGGAAAAGGACTGCAGAGATATGAGCGTTATTTCCATTGAGCATTTTGACATTTTGAAAATAAATATGCTTAATGGAAACATATAAAAAAAAAAAAAGCTACTCATTTGTTGATAAAAAGTTTAAGGATGAGGTGGTTTTTTTTATTGTATCGAAATTGGTTTATTCTGCAAAACTGCAGTGGAAAATATTTTTTCACATCACAGGAGTCACTTGATTAACAACTGGATGTTACTACTGGGAGAAATGACAAAGAAGACGATGACAGGAAGTAGTAAGAGCATGATTGCATTTTGTTTTCAACATTAGCAGGATATCGACAAAGTTTTGCGAACATTTGTAACGGAATCGCAACTCGTGAGTGGATCATGATAAAAAGCTGCCATTATTGTGAAATCAAACTTTGGGAAACATTGTGAAAAAGTTTAAAAACAATTTTTTTTTGACGTTGTAAAACACTGAGCTTCATATGATTTTACTTTACGGTTTGTGCAGCAGTCGCCAAGGTTACCCCAGTCACCCCATAAATCTGCGGCGCCATAAATACAGCACACATTGAGTCCATGTGTTCGCTGTTGCTTAAAGTCAGCTCCACCTCATCTGTTTTAAATGGATGAGCTGCTTTTGACTGACTTGAGCCTTCAACCCCAAACACTGAAACAACTGCAGTAATCTGACTCATGAGTCACTGCAGCGCCCCAAATGTTTTTTTTTCGGTAAAGTTCAGCATCGTAAAAATCTAGAGACAAACTTTTATTCCCAGCAATAGCTCGATTAAACCTGAACAGGGTCGCTTGTTCAGTGCCAGACTTTCGCAGAGATTCATTCCCAGAAAGTTGATCCTGTTTGCGTTTTATTACAATAACATAACTACTGCAGAGGGGGTCGCCTCTAACGTCCGCGCTGCACAGTTTGAGTCTGTAAATTTGATATGAGATGCAGGTCTTCAGTTCATCCTTCGTCTGTTAATCAAAAGGATCGTTAGTGGGCCAATGGCAGGTTCTGTTAAAGCTGAGATGTTTTTGTATTCGTCAGAGACAATGAAAGGAAAAGAAAGAGAAAATGATTCCTCAGGGGGAACGGAAACATTTTCGCTTTGTTTTCAAGAAAGAAAGCCCAAATATTTTCTAAGAAAAAGTGCAGCTGCTCATGTTGCCTTCATGACTTTTCATGAACATTCTAAAGGTAAAAAAACAACACAACATTTTGTTGTTTGATTTCAACCATTGATGTAGTCAAAGTAATTATGAAGATAATAATGTTGGATAAAAGTCGTCCCTGTTTATGATTATTGTGATTTGCTGGATTTAATAATCTGCATTTTATGGTATATCTTATAAAAGAACATTTAACATTTTTACGTAAGATTTGGTGTTAGATTAACTCCATAAAAATGACTACAAAACCAACAGGGCCAATGTAGATACAAAATGAAAGTTTAAAATCACAGAAATGTTCTAGAAAAAAAAGAGTTTGAAAAGTCGATCATTTTCCACTTTAAAACTCAGAAATTTCCCCTTAAAAATTCCTGAGATTAATTAAAAACGTTTTTCCTAGGAAATTTTCAACTTTTCAAACCCTGAAGTGTTCTTGTTTTTTCTGCTAAATGTAACTCAAATTCTTAGATCCATTTTCTTTGTAGCAAATCTAAAGTATGTTAGAGAAACTTCAGCTTGGGTAGCATCTAAACGGTCACTGCTAATGCTAACAATATGATGTAATGGTGATATACTACTATGAGCGATTCTTTGTACAGAATATAATTCACTAATTAATGCATCCTCTGTTAAATTCTGCTGAAGTCTTCTTTGTTTTTCCTTCCAGTAAATCACTTTAAACTCCCCTGTGCTTCTTTTTTAAAGGCTTTTCCATCTAAGTTATGAATGTTTTCCCTTTCATTCGACAGTTTTCAAGATTCTTTCCTCTCCATCTTTTAATTATTCTCCCTTCGCTTTGCTTTTGATGCAGCCAGGATCTGAATTGTTCATCTGTATGAAGAGTGTTATTTATGCCAAGACATCTGGTCTGCTGTGGTGATGTACTATGTTAGGGAATGAGATAAATGCTCTTATGACATACTGTACTCGCTGATGAATTGATCATGCCTGTGTGCTAATGACCAGAGTGAGCTGCTGGGGACGGCGTTATGCCAGTAATGTGTTTTCCTTTGACACTGGGAAGCCTCTTTATAGACGTGAACACACACCACTGCTTTTAGATGGCTTAATTAAGACTGTATCATTGGCAACAGATGATTTCATGGAAGCAGACATCATTCTCATTAAAATATTCCCAGCTTTGCAGCCTCAACATAATGGTGTTTTGTTGTTATTTCTTTTGCTGCATTGCTGTTCAGCATTCTGACTTTAGTGCTGGTTTTGTAGTTAAATATGCATGGTCCTGCAGCCATTACTGTTTGGGGAGTTTGTAGTGACAGTCAGGTATATATTATTGTTGGTTTTAGAGCCCAATTCAGCCCAATGCAACTCTTCCTCTGAAATCCAAGGAAAAACCCAACTTTCTTGGGTATTCTCAAGTTTTACAAGAACATGAAAGTACAATAGTATGAAATATGGCTCAGACTAGATCAATAACTTTGATACAAACCAGTTATTCATTGTAATATAAGCAGTAGCCACAACGTCAACATGGCACCATAGACCAGCAAACATCGAAAACACATTTAAATATAACCTAACTTTGATCATGCATTGCTGCTCGTTAACCGCTGCTCTTCTGGTACAACTTGGATTAAACTACTAAAACCAACAAAGGAATCATTTGGATCAATACTTCCTGTATTTTCCAGACAATAATTCTGTTTTCCCACCTGACAGTCCAGTAGCTTCGTTTTGACTGGGGACCAAAACTGCATGATTTGTCCCGTGTCCAGTGGCTGCGGTTCTCTTTCTCTCTGCTCTGAGTCCAACCAACCAAACTCATTAAAAAACCCTTTCCCCTCCTCACCTGTGGGGGCGCTGCACCAAGAACCACTGAAGGAAACACTGAGCGCAACTTCCTTCTTCATGAAATACAAACAGAATTTGGATAAGTTTAAAATTTTAGAAGTTGAAGGATTTCTGTTTCGCCTTTGGCACAAGACTAAGAGCCATTTCTCCAGGTAATGCTAACGTAGCAAGTTTGTTTTGTTGCATTTACCCAGAATGCCCTGCGCTGTAGTATGTTTCCTGCATTTGGATCAGTCGGCTTTGATTATGCACTCCCACCATCCCTGTTTAGTGTGCTTTTATCCAACTCCAGTCCTTTTGTCCCAGTGGACAGTGGTAGGAGGTGTGAATGCGAATCGAACTCTGGTACAGACCAAAATATCAAACTCTGGTTCGCCTACTCATCTCAGTGTCGGTTGAAGTGAAGTCTGGTTCAGTTTGAATGCATATGTGAATGCCAAGCGGACCGGAAACTGCTCCAACAGCAGGAAATAGACTATAAAGCAAGGCATTCTGGGTACAACACAAAAACACGCTAGGCTAGCACTAGCAGGAGAAACGGCTCGTGGGTTTTAACCAAAGAGAAATAATACAACCACAAAAATCTGATGCCACTCCATTGTTGTTCACATTTGTTAAGTGGGAAGTTGCTCTCACTGTCTCTCCTGAGGTTCTTGGTGCAGCGCCCCCACAGGCGAGGAGGGAAACAGGTTTTTCAAAGGGTTTGGTCGGTTTGACTCAGAGCAGATCTACCGGACTGTCAGGTGGTAACAACGTTGTGTTCAGTTGTTTTTAGCAAACTAAGAGGAACTGCTCTGGTCAGTTAACGCACCGGTCAAAAAACCGAAACATATAAATGAGTTTATATAAGCAGATCTGGGAGATTTTGCTCCAAACCAGCCGTACTTTTCTCCAACAGCTCCTGAAGGACAGTAAGACAAACCTCAGATATCCGTGTAAAGAAATGAATTCACGTAAATTTCGTTTGTGGCTTTCATGCGCTGACGTCTGAAGAGCATCAGGCCGCATATTAAGCTCGGCTGTCAGTGTTTGCCTCTTTGAATGAGAACCCCCTTGAGCTGAAAACTAACTTTCATCCAGTAAATGTCAGAGGTTGACAGCATCATTCGCTGTTTGACGGGACGGTTCTGTTATGAGCAGCAAAAATCCTCACTGAAATATTTTTGATCTTCCATCCAAGAAAATAAAAAATAATAATAATAAAATAAAGCTTCTGGCTTGTTTCTGCAGTGTCTGTAATATATTTGGAATAATCACTAGACCCTGCACCATCCTGTGGCCATCTGTTTTCAGAGGCAGAGGGAGAGGCTTCGCTCCGTCCGGGGGGTAAATGCCATTCAGCATCAGTTATGATCAAAGAGTGCCAGGCTCTGCCTCCTGGGCCACCATGTGCTGATAATTACATGGAAACTCTGGCCAGCGGGCCGAGAGCCGCAGACCGCAGCTACAAGGTGGAGAGGCTGCACAGCAGATCACTGGGAACGAGAGCCACAATAAAAAGGTTAAACACGATATTTCTAATGCTTTTTCACCCCAAAGCCTCTGAACGCAGAGCTGTTTGGGGAAACAAATTAGTATTTTTATCTGTATTGATTCCAATGGATTTATTCTCAACATCATTTGCCAATTTCAATTCTTAATAAAAACACTAGATGTTCATCATGACAACTTTATGAAGCTCGGAGCAACTAAAAATTGTTCTCAAGGAAGAGTAAAAAACTATTTGGTAAAAGTGACTGATCAAATTATCAGTCATTTCATATTTAAAAATTACATTACCAGGCAGACCAAAATATAAAGTGAAGTAAAATTTTTTAGGAATAAAAATGACAATAATTCATAGAAATAACAAAAAAAATAAAATCAGGCAAAATAATGTTTTTCCATATCAGTTTCTTTCAGTAAAAAACTTCATAAACTTAAACACAAACTGCAGATTTCTGGTTAATGTTTGTTTTTCATTCAGTGGATAGAAAATCCAGAAATTTTACTCAAGTAAGAGAAGAAATACTACATAATAAAATGACTCAAAAGTAAAAAAAAGAAATAGAGTAGTAAAAATACTTCAACATTTATTTATTTATTTTTCCAAAAGCTACTCAAGTTAATGTAACTGAGTAAATGTAACTGTTGGTTTCTATTTCCAGTTGCTGTGTTGCCATCAGATATTTGATGTGAAGGAATGTTCCGGTTGAATATATCCTGTAGGGCGTTATTAATCTCTTTCCATTAATCTCTGGACAGAACATGATGGTTTTCCTGTTTTTCTAACGAGCGTTGAACTGAGTGCTGCCGGAGCAACCCGTGCTAATTGCCTCCATACCCCACTGCGAGTTTAAACTACCCCGACTTCCTGCGGCATGCAGCGAGTCCCCAGCTGCGTGTTTGACCTGCTGGTCTGCAGCACCACGCCGCAGGGTCAACGTCCCCCAACGCCCTGCAGACGCCTGGCCCGAAGTCAGGAACGGGAGAGAATGGAAACCTTTTCACATTTCACATGAGTGTGTGTGTGTGAGGATTAATTTAGGCTCATCTTTTTGTTTTCTTTTCTTTTTTGTTTGGTACATTTCACTTACAAACCTAAATATGTTTCTTTGGATTGTAATGTGACAAACATAAAGTGGTGTACAAAATGGGTAAGACAGGTATACATGGTTTTTAAAGTGTTTCAAAAATCTGAGAAGTGGGAAGTGCTTTTTTTAATTCAACAGGAAGGCTACACATCTTTTATCTGAAATTAAAGCTGCAGTAAATTTATTTAAATTGTTTTTTATATAATTGTTCAAACTAACAATGTTGTGACAAAATATTTTACTCACGCACTGAACATTTAGTCTCTAAACAAAATATTTATTTAGCAAGTGAAAGATTTAGTTTGAAGATAAATTATTAGCTAAATGCTTCATCAGGAAGCTACAGATTTATCTCCAAACTAAATATTTAGTTGGCAAACTAAATATCTATTTCCAAAATAATACTTAGTTAGCAAGTGAAAGATTTAACTTGAAGCTAAATATTTAGCCCCAAACAAAATGTCTCATTAACAAGCTGAAGATTTGGCTTTTAATGTATTTCAGCTAAAAAGGCAAATTATTTTGCAAACTAAATATTTAGCTCTGAACCAGATATTTAAGTAACAAGCTAATTATATAAATATATACCAGTAACTAATCTTTAAATACATTTTGAATGTAAGCTTTTGTTTCAATGCCATGAAAATGTGATATTTTCCCTTATTGCTCTGCGTTCAGCAATAAAACCAGAATAAAACCTGTTTCTATCGTTTTTACCCCCGTTTGTTCCTGGGCTTTATTTAGCTCCAAACCCTCATTAACATCATTATGAGAGAAGCTGCGCGACCTTGGCTCTCATTAGTTTAAATCCACTTGTCAAGAAAAGAATCAACTTAAGCCTGAAACAGATGGAGCCAATATTACGGCTCAGAGTGAAATCCAGAGCCTGGTGATTGGATTTAATATGAGCCTGGAAGCAGGTTTATGGCAACAGCCCCAAGCTTAAATATTATTTAAATCAAACCGCATGCAAACAAGGAGAATCACAAAGAAAGATGGAGGAATTTCCATCGTCCCTGTCGGACCAGGAGACGATTATTCATGGGTGAAATGGAGCATGTACTCCTCTTCTTGAGAAAAACAAGAACAGGGGAAATTAATTAGAGAGGTTAAGGTCAAAGAGAAAAAAACAAAAGGCCAAATAACAGGAAGGGAATCTGATTACAAAGATTAATTTTGGAGATTGGAAGGTGATTATGCATGGAAATATGTGGTTAATTACATCTCCTGAAAAAATCCTCAGCAACAAAGAAAGAGGCAAGAATGCAGCTTTAAAACGAAATATATTCACTACGTTGAAATATACACACTAATATATCCCATATTATGTACCTTTCTGATTCACTACAAAACTCCAGAGATTTCAGACAATCATTTATTGGAACTACAAAAATACAGTTATGCTTTGTAAGATGTTCACACAAACAGTAACAAAGTTATTCATTGAAAATATATTTATTGCCAATTCATTTGTAAAACGTATCTGGAATTTTTAAAAGAAAATGTAGCATGGAAAGTTAAATTACCTACAAAGCTACGTGATAGGCTATTGGCTGGAGTTTATAAAGCAGCCAATCCAGGAGCGGCATTTATTTTCCTGGCCACTGATTGGCTGAACCAACAAAAGTAGGAATAATGAAGACAGTGGTTGCACTACGACGGCTTCGTTAGCTTATCGAAGCATTGAAGCTATATTTGGTGTTTGAACCGTTAAACTAGGCAGCCATGCGTGTTTTTATGTTAATCACAGGTCTTAAAGTTTTTGGTTGTTGTGAGGGAAAAATGTACTTTCAGAGTGGATGTGGCTCCAGCTACCGCTAACTAGCTGCTAATATACCCTTCCTAGCTAGCTAGCTAGCTAACTAGCTGTTTTCACACCCACTTTGTGTCAGTTCAAATTTACCGCAAGCTAATTTGTTTGTTTATTCGTCAGTGATTTTGTTTTGGACGTCTGTTGTGATTCAAGCCTTGCATTTCATTCATGATCGTCTTTTGAAAAGTCTTAAAAAGCCTTAAATCTGCGTTGCTGCAGAAACCAGGATGTGTTTTCATGCTGTGCAGCAGCAGCGTTGAAACCTGCCTCCACTCAGGGAAGCCTGTGTGTTTTGTTTCTGTAAGAATGAGAAAAATGAATCAGGAAACTGAGAGAATGAGAAAATATTTGTTGAAAAGCTTCTGACCTTTCCGTCCAGCAGAACGCTTGTAGCTCCGGTCAGACGGTTATTTACCATCGTTTAGAGTCAATGTCAGGCTTGACACTCAGAGCAACGCTACACTGCACGACATTACTGAAATATGGCATCAAATTCTGCAAAACAATGCAGTTTAATGCCAATGAGCAGCATTCTGTTTGTTTTGAAGTCTGCTTTGTAAGTTAGATTTGTTTTATTTTAAGTGTGCAGAAAAAAACACAAATTATTGGTGATATTTTTTGTTTTTGCAGTGAAACTTGATGTTTCACAGATTTTCTAAAGTTTTTCATGTTTTGAGCCAAAGAACATCGGAATATGAAAAACAAACATCCCAACACAAACATTTATGTATCACATGTTGCCCAATTAATGCATAAAATGTTGATATGGTGAATATCTGATGCCCAACTGCAGATATGTTGCTCTGTCAGATTCATTTTTCTGAACTGCTCTGCCTCTGACTTTAAGACACCAATAATCAATTCATCTCTCTCACCGCCGCCGTTTTCATGAAAGCATCCTGGGATCTTCAGGAAGCAAACAGGGCAGACACGAATCTCCCGGCAGGTACTGGACCGTCCAGAACCCGTCTCTCTCTCTCTTATCCAGTGCTGAATTAATTCAGTGGTACCTCCAGACTGAAGGACCATTTAACAAATCCTCTTTTGATTCTAAGTAGCCCTTAATGTCCCTTCTTGGTGCAGCCATTTTCAATTAATCCTCCTGCATTATGCATGATTACATTAAACAATCCAATAAATTGATATGGAGTCTGGGGTGACGGAGGGACTCTGTTAATGGATATAAAATGGAGTCTGGGATGAATTCATTATTTCACTTATTGTTTTGAAAGGCAACATGGAGACTTTTATCCCTTCACGTTCAGACTCCAGCATCATCACAGCTTCATTAGGCCACACTGATCAGGTCAGGATGGTTTTCAAGTGCATATATTTGCATGCAAGTAATGGAATGCTAATTATACTTTATTAGTTGAAGATATTCAGATGTATCTCAGCTGTTTCAGCAGCCACACATTTAAAATCCTGATTCATGTCACAGAAAGTCGAACCACCAGTCGGATTTGTTTTTGGGCTCATTGCAATGTGGGAACACATTTCAACCATCCAAGAGATGGAAAAAAGTTTCAGTTTCATCTGATTTAATCCAACTACCGTCTGTTTGTCTTGAAAGTGTGGTTCCTTTGTGGAGGTGTGAACGCTAATCGGACCAGAAAATCGACCTGTAGTCTGCCGACAAACCTGGGTCTGGGTTCGGTTTGAATGCGCATGTGAATGCCAAGCGGACCAGAGACCATTATCTTGGTCTTTATCTTCATAAAGTGTTTCTCTATCAGCAGTTACCTCGTGTGTTTTAATATCTAAATGACTTTGTGTTGCATTCAGTTATAAGAAAAGTAGCTTATGAATAAAATTTAGATTGATTCACTGATTTTAACCGAAGACGAAAATCTTTTGTACCTAATTCTCACTTTTAATAATTCTTGTGGTTCTAAGTTGTATAAATATTTCACAGCTGAAGACGTACAGTTAGAATAAATCAATAAAAACAAAATTAGATGAACTCTAATGGCCGTGATGAGAGGACGGAAACGTCTGACCACAGCTGTGCTTCTGAACTGCGCTGAAAAATAAATGAATCCAGTCCAGTAAATGTCTTCGGCGCAGTGTTGTTCAGCCAAGTGCTTGTTAAGCTGTTGCAGAGATTTGTAATTTGCCTCAGGAATATTTTAATTAGGCAGAGCTGAATTTTTTTTTTTGGCCAACTTGAAAAAGGAAAAGTTGACGCGAAGCCAGAACATTTCAGCTGCAGCCAAAATAAAAACATGAGTAATTGCCTGTTAAGTAGTTACAAAACTTGCTGACACACAGTTCAGGTGCTGAGTGTTCAGAGTGCAATAAGAAATTAATTTCCGCAGCAACTGAGGCTTTTTGCTTTTCTTTTAGCCGCTCTGATAAGCTCTGATTTGGGTCTCCAAACGCTGTAAAAATGAATCGCCTGATAAAACCATGTTTGCTGCTAAATTATATGAACATGCTTTAATTTTCTCACGCCTTTCTTATTGTGTTGCTGCCTGCAGCCGAACCAGCCAATCAGATTACAGGCCTGCGTTCAAAACCAATGAAGTGACATCATTGTAACATTTAGCAGTTTCATACATTTCATAAAAATGACTTTTAAAGGCGACGTATTATGCAAAATGTACATTTTACACATTTTTATGCTTCCATTTTTGTTTCTTCTGAAACAGAAATGGAAGTAAAAAATCCTGCCAAGCTTGTTTTTGGCAGCAAGTAAATGTGTTTTTTGTTTCGAAAACCTTCCAAATGTAACGTCACATTCCACCGTTACTTAGCAACGCCTGCTGAGCCCAACCCGTTGCCTAGCAACGACTCCCAGCACATTTGGTCAGCTGGTTTTAACGCTGTCCGCGATCTACAATGGCTACTGGAAAAGACAGTTGTTGACTTCCCATCCAGAAACCACTTGCGGCATTTTTGTTGATTGTACAGGAGGCTCTACTTCTGCTTTTCAAAACTGTGCAGTTGTATAATCGTGCTTTGGCCTTTTTACGTGCGATTGTCAGCGTCGAGTTGAAGGGGCGTGGCCTGCAGCAGCTGGATTTAAAGTGACAGGAGGACTTGGTCGCCTCTGATTTCAACAGAAAACTCATTTTTTCTGGAAAAAAAAACAAAACTAAAAACATTTTAGAGACCAACAAAAGAGAAAATAATTAGCCTAAAACATTAAAATGTTTATTTCATTGCTGTGCAGGTGCAAGAGAAATAATTAACAGTCATATCATTTTTGCATTTTTAATTGTGGCAAAAAAAGACAATTTTGGCCATGTGTCACTTTATATTTACATTAATCTTTATAATTTAAAGCTGGATAAAACCAAGATCTAAAATATGATTTTCACTTTAGAACAGCTAAATAAATACACAAAAGAGAGGAAATGAACTTTTCTAAGGAGTCTTCTGGCCATCATGTGACGCATGACGCATCATTTCACGCTGAATTCGCCTCTGAGTTTAATACCCAGCAGCGACAGATGCAGAAGGCAGTAATAAAACGCTGGGAGTGTTGGCAGTAACTCAGAGCTAACTTGACTATCAGAAGGTGTCTTCTCCACACCGCCTGCTGTCTCCCCCCTCATTAGACTCCCTTCAGTCCTGCGCCGACCCTTCAGTCCCTTCCTCTTCCTCTGCCTCTTCCTCCTTTGCTCTGCTCAGGCTATTAGTGCCTCATAACTGTCAGGAAAGCCTTGGCTCGCCCGAAGCGTTATACATTACTCTACCCCTTGTGGTGCTGAATGTAACTCAATTCCAGCTGTTCTGAGGCAGACAGTTAAATGGCGCTCAGATTGGAAAAAAAGTGAAAGTGAGAGACTTTCAGCCGGAAAGAAAACTGAGGGTTTGGAAAAACTGTTTTGGTTTTTAAGGTGAGGATTTGAGTCGATACTTTAACTGAGAACATTGAAATATGGTAAATAAAAAGATGGACATGTTGAAATGACGTCATGCAAAATCTCGCCCCCTCCTGGAGGAGAAAAAAAAGCTGCTAACGATGATTTTAAATCCATCAAATAACTCAGAAATATTGAGATTCATCTCAGAAATGCTTTAGAAAAAACAAGGACATTACTAAGCTTTAAACATCAAAACTTTTGCTTCTGGTAAAAACTGATCAGTCGCGGCGCCATTTTGTTTCTATCAGGTCCTGATAGAAAGACGTCTGCCTGCTGCTTACATGTTTTAATAAAGAGGTTTGTTTAGCGGTCTAGAAGAGAAAGGAACTGTAATTTCATTTGTTATAAAGTGCAGCTGTGACACACGGCAACCAGAACGGGACTGATCCCAGAAAAAGGCCCAAATGGCTGATTACCAACACCGATTGACACGTTTCACTTCATCACTCTGAGGAAGATGATCTTACTTATGTTCATGCAGATCCTACAAACACAGGCCAACAATAATGTGTGTTAAAATACGTGTGCGCATGATGAAATGTTTGTCCCTCCGTTAATGATTTAACGTGATAAACATCATGAAACGTTTGATTCAAGCATTTCACATTGCATGTAAACAGGCGATGAAATGAATCACATATAAAGTAAAAATTTGATATTTAAAATATTTCCGGACATAAACATGTAATGAAAGATTATGGTTGTGTAGTTAACACAGGAACAAAGTGCAGCAGCTACTTTTCTCACAAGCTTTCTGCCTCATAACAAACTATTTCAATAAGTATGTAAATATATATATTTTTAATAAAAGTCACATCCTGCAGCCAAACGTTTCATCTGCAGCAGAGTTTCTGGTTTTAGCTGGAGTTTGAAGCGTTTCTGGTTTTCCCCTCATTGTTCTCCCAGTGAGGCTTCAAACCTCCCGCCGCTCTCTCTCGCTTTGTCTCCTGACATTTGGGCTGCTGTCGCCGCCTCAGCGCCTGCTTATCCAGCCCGTCACCTGTTGGTTCTGTTCTGCTTCCTGTTTGGATTTTTATCAGCCTGGACCTCTTGCTTTTCCTGGCAGAGCCGTTCTGGTTCCTCCAGCAGCTCTGATTAAAAAGCTGCTGCCTTGTTTCTCCGGCTGTCAGGCTTCCCAGCCGGTTGTTGGGTTCTCCTTTCAGTCGCAGCCTGACGGGTTTTATTTTGTCTTCACATGGCATCATATCACACAGTCCAGGGCTTTCCTGCCATGCAGCGTTTTCCTTCGACAGCAATCTGTCTTTGGTTATTTAAAGCATCTGCAGGAAGGACAGCAGGACGCTCCGAGGCTCGTTGCTATGCACATCTGTCCCCGGAAACGGCTCCGATGAGAATCACCATCATGCAGAGATACTGAGAGGCCAACCAGCCGATATTTCCTTAAAATCATGAGAATAAAGTCAGAATATTAGCTCAATAAAGACACAGTAATATTGGGGTTATACAATTTGTTCAAAAGCAAAAATATTTGAAACTGTGTCAAAACATCATCTTTGAATAATGACATGAATTATAATTTTTTTCCAGTGGCTCTGCTGCAGATCAGCATATTGGAGCCGGAAAAGGAGTAAATTTCCCAAAAATGTAGTAATTTAGGAACAAACAAGAACATTTCTGAAAAAACTCAGAAATTCTGAGATTAATCTCAGAAATCTTATGAGAAAAAACTAAAAACTTGAAAAGTCAAAAATTTGCAGACAAAAGAAAAAGCTTAATCCGAAACCTTTTGGAAAAAGTTTCTGAAACTTTTGAAAACTTTTGAAACGCAGAAATTTTAAAATTTCTCTTTTTCAAAGAAAGTTTCAAAGATTAAGGTCAAATTTTCTGAGTTTTTGACTTTTCAAACTCAGAAATGTCCAAACCATTGGTCCGCTCTCCAATACATCCTGAACTATGTTCATAAGAACTGGTGTGAACTTTTACACCATCAGCTACTGATTTGTTTCTATAATTAGGTCTTAAATGTTCATTGGGTTTGTTAATTAGTTCAGATTAATGCTCTGCAAAATGTCAATGGTTGTTTTTTAAAGTTTTATAAGACGATCTGGATTAAAATATGCTGCCCTTATTAAAGATTATGAATAATAGAGTTAATGTTAATATTGGAAGTGAATTAAGCAGCCTGGAGGATCTGCCTCTGATTGGCTGTTATGAAATCTGCAGCGTGGGTTTATTGTTCCAGCTAATGAAAAGAGACGCACACATGAGATGAATAGATCACAGAATGAACTCAGTTTTTAGAGTCGTAATGAGCAGTCAGCGTTTTTACATCGTTCAGCTGCAGCCAGGAGACAAATGATGAAGACAGAAAGAAAAGAAAACGGAGGCAAGGAAACAAACGCTGCCCACCGGTGGACAGGATGCTTTCATGATCCTGTTAATGCAGCAATTAGCTCAGCTGATTGTCTTTCCATTAACATGCAACACAAATGTACTGAACAGAGCATTAATTAATACTACAATTATGAAAGTACCCAGAATTATGAAATAAAAGCCACAATTATGAAGAAAACATGAATATTTTATGATTTAAAGTCATAATTATGTGGAAAAAAAATTGTTTTATGACTAAAGTAAAAATTGAGCAAATAAAATTTTAAGATCAAAGTAAAATTTCAGAAGAAAAAAATCTGAATTTTATGTTTAAATTTAGAATTCTGAGAAAAATTGTACGTTAAAAAAAGATTAATTTAAAAACTGAAATTTTGAAATTAGTCTAAGAGATTAATTCGGAGTAACGTGTAAGTCTGAAAATATTTTGTCTTTTGGAGATATCAGAGATTTTAAAAGCTCATTTTAAACTTTTGAAACTCAGAAATGTCTGAGATTAATCTATAAATTTCTGAGATTTTTTTGTTGCAATTTTTTGACTTTTCAGAACAGAAATTTCCTCGTATTTTCATGGAAGATTCCTGAGATTCATTTAATATTTTGAGTTTTTCTCTTGCAATTTTTTGACTTTTTGAACTTGGAAATTTTTCTAGAAGATTTGAGGGATTAGTCTAAAAGAATTCAGTTATTTGATGAAAGTTTACTCATTATTCCAACAATGACCCAAATACGTAGATTTCTGCTTAATTTCATTTGCTCGTTTTTGTGCTGAAGAGCATTACGTGTTGATATTTCTGCCTGCAGTGGAATCCATTTTTCTCCTGACGTTTCTCAGATTCTCATGACTCTGATCTTGTGTTTTCACCCCGTCTGCCTCCTTAACGGCGCTTTTCTTTAACATGAGCGTCCTGTAAGATGAGGAATCTCCTCGGCCGCCGGGCAAACTACATCATTTATGTGATTTATGTAATTTATCCTCATCACATTCTGCACATGGCTGAACGAAGCGAATATCTGCACTGCTGGAAAGAAGGTCAAGCGAGGCTGTTGATTCATTCTGAGGAAAACTTTTTAAATTCAGAGCGACGCTGTTGAACATGATAAACGTCTGATTGAGGTTTTCCATTAACACCAGGACCTGCATTCATTCATAACGCAGAAACATATAGAGCTTCTCTTTTAGGGTTCAAAGAGAAGAAGAAAAGAAAGATCATAGTATCTTCAGGTTCTTCGAAGCATCGTCACATATTTCTCTGAAAATCAGAAATAAAGTGGAGTTTGTGTCAGGTTTATTCTCCATTTGTCCTCCTCAATGTGCTGCGTTAATAAGGAAGACGATTAGAGACACTGGAACAGAACAAGACAGAATATTTAGACTTTTTTCTCAGAATATTTAGACTTTTTTCTCAGAATTGGGATTTTAAGGCAGACGGGAGTTTTACAGGAAGAAACTTACTGACTGGTTCAGCTCATGGTTTTAGAGCTGATTATGTCAGAATTCAGGTATAAATTCAGAAAATAAATGAATTCTAAAAAAAACAACAACCCTAAATTCTTTGAAAAAGTGAGAATTTTGTGAAAGTTAGAATTCTGCAAACTAGAATTCATTTCCTCAGAATTCTGAGACTAAAGTCTGAATTTCAGGTAAAAATAAGACCAATTTTTACAATATGAGAACAAAATGATTTTTCTCGTAATATTACAGCTTTTTTCTCATAAAAAGTTTTCGTATTACAAGAATAAATTTGTGATATTTTGACTATTCTGCAGATAAATTCGTGGCGTTTTTCTGGTAACTTTATTTTTTCTTGGCCTGGTCCTAATATTCATCTGTCATAAAATAATTTAAAATTTTGTACTTTTTTCATCAATTTTCTGTCATTTCATAAAAACCTTCCAGTTTTGTCATATTTTTCAGCTGCAGTGAATATAACTGCAGTAGATTACAATCTGAAATAATCTGACAGATTAAGCGATGCTAACGCCTTGTAGCATGTTCCTACTGAATCCTCCCAACATGGCCGCCGTCTCGGCTGTTTTCAGAACCATAATGGGTGTGAAGCGGTTTGGACTGGTGAGCTGGGCTGAATGGGAGCAGAACTCCTTTGTGTTTACACGGATCTGTAGCCAAATGGACCTTTAGCAGGTCTGAGAAGCAGATTAGTGTCTGTTTTTTTCTCTGGGGATTACTCTGGACCGCTCCTTTCCCGTTTGCAAATTATTTGGATGTTGGGGTTGCTGCTGCTGTTCTTGTGAGCTTTTGGGATAATCTGCCAAGTGTTGAAGGCAAGCCAAGGAACAAATGGAGCTGTTTGGTGTTTTTCAGAGTCTCTGTTTGCCATTTCGGTTTCAGTGTTTTCCTCTTAATTCACTGCCAAAACACAGAATCGCTCCAAGTATTTTTGGTCGAGTTTTAGTGAAAATATTTTAGTAGATACGCGTCTCAGCAAGACATGTGAGCTTCTTTTGAGTCAATAATTTCTTTTAATTGATGAAAAAGTTCTAGTTACTTTGGCAGATTATTTAACATTTTAGATTTATGACTTTATATTTCATTATTAGGACTTTGGAAGTCGAAGTTATTACTTTCATTCTCCAAAATCATGCCTTTGAATCTCAGCTTTGGTTTTATTTAATTATGAATTTGAAAGACCAAATTGTGACCATTTATATTATAGTTTTGAGTTTTTAAAACATGAAATTATGGCTGCAGTTCTTGTTATTATGACTTTAAAACTTTTTCTTTCATGGCATGAATGGGCTTCCATAATTAGAATATAATATAAAACAGAAAAATGAATAATTACGAGAATAAAGTAAGTAAGACAAAACTAACTTATAAATAACTTTTCCACAACATAAAGGAGCTTATTTAAGAAAATCATTCCTTAGTCAAGATTAAAAAATTTTGTAATTTTTTTAGCAATATTAAGGAAAAAAGCTACAACTTACAGAAAATTTACTGAAAAGTTAGTTTTGTTTTATTTTAAGTGTATTACGATATTTACACTAGAAACTAGATCAAAATAGAATAATTGGTGCTTTTGCAGTGAGTTTTAAGTAAAACCACTTTGTGCATCTGCAGGGTTGAGAACATGGAGCAGTTTCACAGACCCAGCGAATCAAACAAACCATCAGCATGTAGGGAATGATCGGCTGCAGATTCTGCGACTAACTGAATATTTCTTGTTTTTACCAATAAATCTGTTTTTTAGGCTGATCGGTAGCAGATGCATCTCCTACACGGCTCGGCTGGTGACTCAAAGTGATGCAGAAACGACGGGCGGCTGCCGTCACACGCAGCTCAACTCAGGTCTGCTTTTGTTTTATGCTTTTGGATTTATTAATTATTCATCCGACAGCGCTGTGATTCACTTCAGCTGTGGAACAAGCAGCCTGGAGAGACGGCCAGCTTCGCTTTTCGCTCTGAAAACCTGAATCTGCTGCTTCTAGTGATGGTTAGTTAGAACTGACAGTTTATGAGATAATCTGTGAAAAAAAAAATCAATCTCCCTGAGCTGCAGACAGCAACAAAGAAAAGCACCAAAAATGACCAATCAGAGCCAGGAGGCGGGGCTTACCGCTGTCAATCACACTCATGTTCGCTAAATGTGCTGATGGTGGATAAACAACGCATTGTTACAGGAAAACTGTTTATCTGTCGTCATCAAGGGCTATGCTAACTAGCATTAGCACTATCAGGGAGTACAGGAATTGATTGGCAGCGCTAGGACCCGCCTCCTGGCTCTGATTGGTTCTTTTTTGTTAGCACTGAGAGAAAGCAGACGAGATCCATTTTTTACAGGTTATCTGTCTCAAACCAAACTACTGCTACAATTATCAAAAAAGTCACTTTTATAAAAGTTACACACTGCAGCATGACCTTTTCTCTGAATGTACATTCAGCAAAAAATCTGTAATTTAATTATTTTTAATTAATGTGACAATTTGTCAATATGTCTCAGATATTTTAAGAGTCGATATTAAAAAATCTGTTTAGTGGATAAAAATGGATACATATTGTCATGACAGATAAGTTTGATACATAAACACTAAAGTTGCTTAATGAGTCAGAAAAAGTGACACATTTAAGCCAACAATGAAAGTAATGAGAGCCGTATATTCCTCAGCAGCTCCGTGAATTATTATTATTCAAGCCAGTCAGTGAGTCTCTGCCCAGTGCAGCTTCTGATTTGCTGCTCAGCGTAACGTTTGAGCTGATCGTGTTAATGAGGCTGCACTGCTTCATCGCCCTCTGGATTTGGGTTTGTCGGGAAAGATGTGGAAACTGTGACAAGAGTTTAATTCTGCATCATTATCTGGTTTGAGCATGGTTGTTAATTAAGGAGGATCACTTGTACTTGTGCCAGTAAGCCTTAAACAGATGTGTGACCAATGTCTCATTTCACAAATCTGCGTAATATTGTTAATTAATTTCCTTTAAGCTTGGTACAAGAAGGCGAACGGAATGGTGACGTGTTAAATACTATTATTATTATTCTGATGAAATGAGGAACGAAAGATTCATAATAATGTTTATCAAAGACCTCTCAGGTCTTCTGGTTCTGGTTCTGGTCTGCCTGCCCAGAATCAGAACCAAACATGGAGAAGCAGCATTAAGTTTTTACGCTGCACAAATATGGAACAAACTTCCAGAAAACTGCAAAACTACCGAAACATTGATGAGTCTCCATAAACCATGAAATTGCTCAGATTGGAATAACAAAACTACATTTGCTTCATGGAATCATGTTATTTTTGTTCTACAAAACTGCAATGGAAACAATTTCATGAGTCACATGATCTACAACAGGATGTTACTACTGGTGGAAACGACAAAGCAGACGACAGGAAGAGGTGGGAGGATGATGGCGTAACATGTTTTTAATGACTTATCGTAAATAAACTCATTTCTATGTGAATTTAATTTTGTTTTTCATGTAATGGAAACAGCAATTGTGAAATTGAGTTTTTTTCGACATTAACAGAATATTGTCAAAGTTTTGCCAACTGACAAAAACAGAGATGTGAGAAAACTTCATGTTTGCTTTGCGCTACACTGCCCCCTATGGGTTTGGCATGTTTAAAACAACAGATTTGTGTTGCTTCATGTGGATGAAAACTTGTTTGGTATTTTGTAAACAATGTGGCAGAAATATTTATTTTAATGAAGTTAATGGAGTTCTTTTAGATCAAAGCTAAAAACCCTCCTGTTGGTTGTTATTGATTTATAACATAATAATAAGTTGGATACTGATCTAAATATTTGATGATGGCATTTGACAAACTCTAATGTTTGTTGCTTCATTTCACTACAAATATGAGCAAAATCTTGGTGATATTCCGCTAATTAAAACAACAAACACAATTTTGCATTAAATTAGAAACATAATTAAAATCAAATCTGAAAAAAGTTTGTCTTTATGTAAGTTGTTAAAAAAAAAACATCCTCCAACCACTTCCTGTTGTCTTCTTCATCATTTCTGCCAGTAGTAACATTCTGTTGTTGATCATGTGACTTGTTTGGTTGAAAAAAGTGTTTCCTTTGCAGTTTTGATTCAGCCAAAATAAAATAACACCTTATTCTAGCACAAAACATCTTATTAAAAAAAACTTAGGTATTTTATAATTTTGTGTTTCAAAATTCATTTTTGTAATTTGAATTTCTGCAATTTTATTGTTAGCGGAAACTTTTCCACCATATTCTGCAAATATTAATCCTGTTTTTACTGTTTACTTCCCAGCAAACAGCGACAGATTATTCATTGTAACAGAAAAAACGAGAAAACGACCAAATTTTACCAGGAGAAGAGAATGTTTCCTACCTCTCAGTAGCAGCTGCTGCTTCGTGGAAAACCTCCTTTAATGTTGGGGAGGCACATGCTGCATTCATATTTGTGTTTGTTGTGAGAATATGAGTCTTTTGTGATTGTGGGAGACAGTTGCTCGGCTCTTCAGGTGTTCCTCTGGACTCAGTTTGAGTCTGCAGACGTTTCCCTCCTCGTGTTCGTTGTTACTGCGGATGAACTGAAACTCCATCACACCGCGTGAGTTTAATGGAGCCTCACAAAGAACTAGTAGTCATCACTACGAACATCTGGCAAAACAAAAATAACACAATCAATTAGGAAGCAGGGAACAAAGGAAAGGATCTTCCTTTATTTGATGTTTTTTGGGGTAAAGTTTTAGTTACCAACAATAAACTGTATGTTTGTGATAAATGATGGTTATTTTTCACTGTGCACTTCAGAAAACTTCAGAACGATTAATACATGTTGTGTTTTACACTGGATGGTGCAGATGTAGAATGTGAACACTAGCATGGTGGCTAATGAACACAGAAACTTAACACAATATAACCCCGTTTAGTTCGCTTTAATCCAACTCCAGTCCGTTTGTCTTGAAAGTCCGGTTCGTTTGGGGAGGCGTGAATGCTAATCGGGTCAAAGAATCGACTCTGGTCCTCCAAACCTCGGTCTCAGTTTGGTTGGAGTTCAGTTTGAATGCCCAGGTGAAGCAGACCAGAGAGCAGGAAGTGGACTACAGAGCAGGGCATTTTGGGAAAATGAAACCAAAACATTACGCGTTAGCCTAGTGCTAGCAGGAGAAATGGCTCAAAATCCTACAGCCGCTAAGATCTGACGCCTCCATTTTGGCCTCCATTTTGTGAAGAAGGAAGTTGCTCTCAGTGTCTTCAGAGGTTTTCATGTCGTTTCCTTCAGTGGTTCTTGGTGCAGCGCCCCCACAGGCCAGGAGGGGAACAGGTTGCTCACAGGGTTCGGTTGGTTTGACTCGGTTCAGAGAAAGAGAACGAATGTAGCAATCTTAGTTTCAAATTGAACAGAAATGAACAGAAAGCAACATTAAAGACCTTACCCTAGTTTAGTTACTAAAACGTCCAATCAGAGGAGCTTTTTATTCAAAGATAAATGTGTATTTATTGATTTCATGGCTCCTGTGTGAGCGCTGTCATAAAATAATTTAACCTGTCTAACCGAGCCAGAAGCTAACGCTATGGACACATTAAAACGTGTCTGCCGTGCGTATTTCAGCATTTTATGGTAAATTCTTTTATGGTACATGTTTTTTCTCACAACCAAACCCCCATAAACACTGGAAGTCCATTCTGGAGACGTATTACTCAAACGTAGAGCTGATGTTAGTGGTGAGACGTAAACACAGAAAGAGGAAGGCAGAGTCAGAAACAGAGAAGCCAACAGGTTGTTAATCATCACCAGTCGGACCAGAGCAGCAAAGCAAACGGAGCCCTTGATAATGGGACACCAGGAAGGACAAAGCAGCAAAATTAGTTTTGGGAATAGGCGATGAGCAAGCAAGCAATTAGTTCCCAAACACAATAATGTGTCGCCGTGCTAAACAAAGGTCCGGCGCGAACCGGCACATATTCTGAACAGCTTTCCCTCATGACACGAAGACGGTACAGAACAGGAGAGTCTTTATGTGGCGTTCAGATCCAGACTCTGAGCATCGTTTGAGTTCTGTAAGGATTTATTGCTCTGGTTTGGATCCTCTGTCTCATAACCACATGATGTCACAGACTCAGAGGTTCAAGCTTAATGAAAACTGAAATATTTTTAATGATTCCGCTGCAAAAACACAAAACTAGTATTTTTACTTTCTACTGCAAATATCTTAGTGCAATTCAAATAAGACAAAACTAACTTATAAGTAACTTTTTCAGCAAGATATAGAAGCTTGTTTTATGTCAATAATTATTTCATATTAATTTAAAGAATTTAATTTAAGGTTCGACTCGTAGATTATTTCACTTATAAATTGGCAGAAAATGTTTTGTTATGAAACAAAACCATATGTTTTATGTCTATAACCTGCATCTCCCTGAAAAGTTAAAGATAATATTAGATAATATTTTATTTAAGGATTATTTCTTTAATTATCCTTAAATAAAATATACATTTAAATTAATTATTTATTTATTCAAATATTTAAACAACATTTTTATATTTATTTAAGCATTTAAATAAAATTAATTAATACATTTGATTTAAAAGTAATAATAAAATATTTACTTCACTCGATATTTAATAATTAATTAATGATGATTTAATTTCCTTTTGGGATCAATAAATTGTTTTTGAACTAAACTACAGCATAAATATTAAGATTTGGTGTTTTTACAGCGTGAAATAAGAATACATTTTTTAATCATAAAATAAAATCTATTGCTCAGTAATTAATCTAAAATATAAGTTAAAACAATTTCTGTAATATTATTTGACATGCTGGTCAAGCTAGCAAAGCGTGGGGAACTGAAACCAGGAGGTTTGATGCAGCACAACATGCTAAACAAACATGAAATTGATTCTGAATAAAGAAGAAAAATGAGAAAAATCTTTTTTATATGTTTGACATAGAAAAGCTGTGATTTGGCGCCCAGAAGCTAACGCTGTTTGGGTCGGCCATGTTGAACAGGTTTGCAGTGCCTTGTTTCCTGTCTGAATTATTGTTGTTTTTGCTCCATTTGTTGGACTCGGTCTCAACATTTTGCAGCTTCATGATCTCTGTTCTCACATGTTGCTGAGCGAATCAGCTGCAAACAGATTCAGTCCCTGATCAGATCCATGTAATCTGATTACGTCGCTGTTTGCACCTGCAACAGGAGGGAAAACATGATTCTTCATTTGTTATTGGAAATAAACCATAACTGCTCGTGTTTTCCTGTTTTCTGCGTACGGAAATTAAATCGTCGAGATTTAAAATTTAAAGCCTGAAAGGCGCTTTGATTAACGGCACATCAGATGAAGCCGTCTTTCGTTTCAGTTTATGGTTTCTGGCTTTTGCCTTGAAACTGTTTACTGGCAGTATTTTCCCAAGAAAAACAGAAAAGTTTAACGTTTCAACATCATGAAGCAGATTCAAAAACACAGCTGGGTCAGAAAAGGGTCGAATTATTTACCTTCAAGAGTAAATGACAGTCATGAATTCTGTCATCAGAGTGAGTCTTTTAGAGAAAACAGAAGAAAGGTGGATCTGCGAAGGTCTGAGAGGCAGCCGACCCCGAGGCCAAAAGCTCAGAAAAACGCCTGGCGGATATTTAAAGCTTTGCTGCTTCCAGCGTGGGCGGCGCTGTCAAACGGGTTCACCAGAGCCCAGCTTAAACCGTTTTAATGGAGCGTTTTGTGCTAAGCTGCATCTTTTGTCGCAGCCGAAGGAAAACAGACTGTTTTATATCCCCTTATGCAACATTTGCATATGAAAGCGCCGCATGTTTTCATATCATCTCGGTGCTTGAAGTGGGCAAGAGCGCTGGGATTATTTCATAAACAAATCAATGGCACTTTAATTGGGAAAATCTGATGTCAGGTATTTCAGACTTTCTTTGCTGTGGAGCAGCAGAATGGAAATTTGCATCACAATGGCTGCTGCGTTCACAAACCTCTAACACGCCGCCTCATTAGGATTCCAGAGGCAAACGCCAATTTACAGGGTGATCATGAGAGGAGACGCTCGCTAAAGTTGTGGGAAACAGTAAAGATAATGCAGCTTCTCAGGATGAATAACTAAGGCAGGTAAATCAATGTGTTGAAATTCACCGTAATCCTTCCTGAGCATCAAAAGCTCTTCTTGAATATTGAAATTTTCACATGAGAACCTGAAATGCTGCTGTTTGGTTTTACGTTACATGGAGAATAAAAAACTTTAAAACAAACTGAAAGCTTTCAAAACCACTGTAGGATTTAAATGAACCTTGGGGAATGTTTTCAAGGTAGCCAAAGCGCTAAACAGAACATTAGCTCCACAGTTAGCGCATTAGCGGTTTAGCTAAAGTGTGGCCACCGTCGCCAATAACCTATTATTACCTGTTTTGTTTTTGAGACAAACTTCCTTAAATAACTGCAGAGGATTTATTTATTTGCGCAGCCTGACTTGGTGACAAAAAGTATTTTCCTTAGTTATATTTTTTTGTTACTTGTTATATAAATTATTGCAATTTGCATCCTTAAAACGTTTCCACTTGACTTTATATTTTGGTCTATTTGATGATGTAATTTTTAAATATGAAATGATTAAACTGTTTACCAAATACGTTTTTACTCTTTTTTGATGAGCGTCCAGTGGATGTTTACATATCGTGACATTTTATGAACCTGCAAACTGCACAAAATAATTAATTTGGTGCTTCATGTCACGGCCTGTAAACGACCAACAGCTTCTGGTTTTAGCATCATCAGTCCATTTCCCAGAATAAACAGATTAACTAAACACTGCAGCTGCTTTATTGTCTAATGATTTCAAATCTCTTTTGATCCCGGCAGTAATAACTCAACATGTTTCTGAGGAAGCGCGGATAAATATTTGTTTGATTAACTGAGATGTTTCCCTTTGAATCCGCTGTGGGATTTGGACTCGGTGAGTCTCGGTTTGTGTTTTGGTCGTATAAATAATAATCCTGAAAGTAACCGTAGGAGGAAAAGTCTGAATGCTCTGATGAGGCAGAAGAATCAGATTTGTGCTGAAGCGCCGGTGTTTGACACCGAGGCGTGATCCGGTGGCTCCTGGCGCCGGAGAGGCAGCAGAACCAACACGGGCCTGTTTGAGCTGAGGATTAGACCCGTTCCACTAAATTAGCTGCAGCTTCTTAAACAGTGTCTGCAGCAGTTCTTGTTTTGTGCTGCAGTTCATTATTCCGCTTCGCCTTCATCCACAGCAACACGCGAATTTCAATTTGTTGAGTAAAAAACCTTCTGCGTTTCCTAAAACATCTCTTTTTTTCCCCACCATGTCAAATTGTTTCTGGTCGTCATCGACTCCATTTTACCGATTTACTGAAAAACCAGAATTGAAAAACCAATTTAGTCCAAATAAAATGCAACTCAGTAAGAAAATATTTAGTTATGGGTGGGTTCTTCTGTCGCTGTTGTTTTATTTTCATAAAAACTTCTCATGCAGCCAGTTGTTGTTTTTTTTTTATTTATTTATTTGCTCTTAATCAATAATTAATACTTTCCTCTCTCTGTTTCCACAGCCAGAAGGTTGTTACATCACTGGTAACTTACTTACTTAGTTTTAATAAAAGTAATATCTGCATATTACATCTGTGTTTACAGTTCTGTGTCGCTAAAAAACAGCATTGTACACAAAAAGGTTTTCATCCACAAATCCGACCTGAGTGTTGCTATAAACCTGCCAGACCCGTAGGGGGCAGTGCAGCGCAAAGCTAAAACCTGTTAGCCAATCAGATTGCTTCAATACGACAACGACTTCCTGTTAGGAATCAAACCTGGAGGTTCATTTGTGTGGATAAAGATTGTATTCCTTGTAGTTTAGTTATTTAGAGTGTGTTTGCTGGTTTTTGTTAGTTAAATATTATTGAGTATTACTTTAGTTTTTATTCATTACATTAATAGTTTTAGTTTTTCCATATTTTGATTCATTTTTAAGTGCAGAATTCAAAAAGTTGAAAGTGTTGTGATTATTGCACATCAACTGGGTAATAAATACTGAGCAGAAGAAACTATTTTCAGAAAATGTGAACAATAATATTTACATTAATACGAACAGTTAAGATTAAAATCCAAACTGTTTCCTTTATTCTCCTGAATTTATAGCATGACTTAATAAATTAAGTGTGTTTTTATTTTCCTGTGTGCAGCAGTGACAGCATCATTTTCATGCGTCTGTCAGAGAATAAACAGGATTTATGCGAGTGCTGCTGCCTCATGTGCGCCGCCGCCGCGTTCCCATCAGGATGTGGGCCGTGCAGGAATCTGATTGGCCGACGCCTGAATGAAGGAGGGACCGTTTATGGGAAATGTAAATAAACCTGCAGGCGAGATTTCTTTCTTTCTTTTTTATTTTGGTAATGCGGGCCGAACATAAATCCACCAACATGACAGACGAGGAGAATTTGTTTTGTGTCGCAGCGATGAGAAGCAGAGCCGTCGTGTTTTTAAAGAACCAGACGGTTTTTGGCATCTCCATTTTTCCCACTTCGCTAAAAAGAAATGAAGAAATGAAATAAACAAACAGAGAGAGCTGCTTTCAGCGGCTCCAACTCGCCATGAGAGTCAGGTTTCACACATAAACTAAACATTTTCACAGAAAAACTTATGAGCATCTTTAATGCAGGACACTTTTCTGCCTTCAACGAGTTTCAAATTGGGTTGATAATGGATGAAACCTGGATTATTAGTGAAAATCACTGAATAGAGTGTGTTTGGCAACAATCTCCAAACACACTCTGTTCAACTAAATGCTCCCATGGCTTTTGCAGGAGATTGAAAAGAGTTTCTGAGCCACGTTTACTTCGCTTCAATCCAACTCCAGTCCGTTTATCTAAAGTCCGGTTCGTTTGTGGAGGCGTGAAGCTAATCGGACCAATCAGCCGAACTCTGGTTGCCCTGCAAACCTCAGTCTGGGTTTGGTTCAAGTCAACGCTGGTGGGTTTGAACGCATATCAAACAGACTCAAAAAGCAGGAAGTGGACTACAGCGCAGGGCATTCTGGGTAACAAATGGACTAGCTTAGCATTAGTGGGAGAAATGGCTGCTACAATCACTAAAATCTGACACCACTCCATTTTTATTTATGTTTAGTGAAGGAAGTCGAGCTCGGTGTGTTCCTCTTATGTTGTTTCTAGAAAAAGTTTTTCCTTGAAATTTCAGATTAATCAACATTTTTTTGAGTTTCCTGTTGGTTTTTCTGGACTATCAGGAGTGAAACTCACTAACATGTGAAACTCACTAACATGTGAAACTCACTAACATGGGAAACTCACTAACATGTGAAACTCACTAACATGTGAAACTCACTAACATGTGAAACTCACTAACATGTGAAACTCACTAACATGTGAAACTCACTAACATGGGAAACTCACTAACATGGGAAACTCACAAACATGGGAAACTCACTAACATGGGAAACTCACAAACATGGGAACATATTTTTCATTGGTAAATTGCAACAGCTGAGAAACACAGCAGAACTGAAACGCTCATTACTTACTCATCCTGTCCAACTCAAAGAGCTTTTCGTCGCGTCTCTCCTGCTGCTTTTTGATGAAGGCTCCTCCCAGTTTGCTTGAGGAAATAATTGTGACCTTCTTTTCAGTGTTTACAGTTCTGTGTCCTTCAGGTCTGAAATGTTTCGCTGTTTGAACACGGCTGATTAAAATAAATGTGTTATTAGCAGCTAAATAAATAAATACCAGTCAGCTGAGTGTCAGGTCGCGTTTTCAGCTTCTCAAGCTGCATTTTCTTTTAAATATTTTAGAAATGCTCTTTGCAAAACCAGAAGATTGGAACATTTTCCATAAAATTCACAAATATTGAACTGAAAATAGATTTTTTTATGCAAAAAAAAAAAGCCCAAGTCTTTCATTTTGATCCTTAATTTAAATTGTGCATCTGATCTCCTCCTGAAACATGAATGTGACCTGAATTCATGTTACTGACCGGGTCACATGAATACGCCGTCATCCTGATGGGTTCAGACAGTTTCTTCAGAAATAACGAGTTACACCTTCTTCAATTCAACGCCGGCAGATCAGGGATTATATTGTGGATTTCTTTTTTCAGGGATTGAATTTATGAGGCTGAATAAAGAAGAAGACCTTTATTTAATTAAGACAGCATGGCTGCGAGCCGCCAGGGAAACGGATCAGAACTCATTAAACCTTTTAAAATACGACAACAATACGAGAAACTAAACGTGAAAAATTAAAAAAAATTAAAGGAGAGTTAATTAAAACATGATAGGACGGCTTTTTAGCAATATCAATCATAAAAAATTAATTTAGTTGATTTCCAGGTTAAGGAATATACAGAATGACTAATAATGAGAAGCAATTAGCATAATGAGGATAGTCCAACTCATCAATATTTTTTTGAGGTTTTAATTAAAATATTTCTATTATTAAATAACAAGAGATCTTAAGTTGTCAACTTGGACTTTTTAAATATTTAAAATGTTTTTTAAATATTTTCTGGTCACTGCATTCAAAATAAACTATTTGCTGCGCTGCTTCACAACTGGAGAACATGTGGAGAGGAAACGGAACTGCTGCTTCAAAATAAGAGCATGATCGTAAACATTTAACGGTTTGAAAAACACCTAACAGTCAATGACAAAAACTTAAACGCAGATGTTGAACTTTACAGAAACGGCCAAGTTAATTAGCGTAATGTAGGAGAAGCTAACAGCGCTAAACATTTTCAGTTAGCAGGAACAACGTTAGTTTGGTTTTTATTGGTTTTGCTTTTTTTTGTTTGCACTAAAAGCGCTTTAGGGAGTAAAAAGTAAAAATTTAAATGATCATTTAAAGCATCAAATTGTTGACTTTTTGATATTAGAAAACTGTGTTGCAATGAAAACAACTTATGTGTTTCTGGAGGGGATTCTGAGATAATTGTGAGCGTTTGGCACCTCTATGAGGGAACAAAAGATGTTAAACAGAAAAACATGCTAGTCAGGCACAAGCATGAAAGGTGGGATATTTTTCCCCTGGTCACCATTTTTCTTAACAGTAGATTGTTGTGAAATTTAAGTGTGAAGCTCACAGAATTGTTGACCCAGCCTGTGCTAACAGGAGTGAACAGCAGGTCTGGGACTCTGCAGAGCCCTGAACCCTGCGGCAACCCAACAGCAGCTGGGTCCGGTTCCTCCGGGAGCCTCGTCTCAATTAACACCCAGCTGTTTTCCTCAGCAGCGCAGGGATCAAGGCCTCTGTGGCCTCTTCTTCTGCAACAATCTGAAGAGTCAAGCCTCACACCGAGGATCTGCAGCCTTTCTCGCTCTTCAGAGCGCAGGCTGTTGTGGCTCTGCAGTGCAGTGGGGTCAAGTGTGGAAGGAAAGAATCGGAGATTTTACCCAGATTCCCTGCAGATCGACCACTGGACCGTCGACAGAACCAAGTCAAGCTGGCACCAACAGAGCATCTGCAGACCTCAGGAAGTCTGAGTTAAGACCTTTAAGGCCATTTACATTAAATTTAAGACCAAAAACACTAAATGTAAGGGATGGTTGGGAGGACTTGCTGCATTGCAATCAAGCAGAGCAGAACCTGGCTTGCATCATATGGACAACAGAAGTGAGCAAGTGATGAAAACAAATGACATGCAGCCAATTGCAGGTTTTATGGCTTAATTTAATGTTGTTTTTTATGAAAAGGCTATCAGCTCAAATTTAAGACTTTTTAAGACCTTCTGAAGGTCTTAAAACTATAAGAATTTAAGACCTGCATCTCTATAGCAATGTATGAACAGGTGACTAAAACTTTTGCCTGACAGAAAAATCCCTCAAGAACCAAAAGTACTTTAAATAATCTGCCGCAGCATAATTTAAGACTTTTGATTCAGGTCTTTAAGACCAACTTGCGTGTTTTACGATGAACTTAAGGCATTTTAAGGATGCGCGGACACCCTGGCCGATGTGTGCTGAGCTAACGCTGCTCGCCAACTCAGGTCTGCGGTGGTTTAACAACGATGTGCTTTTCTACGCCAATAAAGTTCAAGTAGTCTCTGAAAGGCCTTGTTTCATGTAATGATGTGGATGAAGTTGAGCATTAAATGGCGATGAACATCACTTCCTCCCCTGTGCCGTTTGCTGCAGTGAATCAGAGCCAAACTGTGATTGAAGCAGAACAATCCGAGGCGCTCAGACAGATGGGACGGCCTGGCGCGGCGCCACGCCGGGCCTCGGAGGTGAGACGCAGCGCGCCTGCTGCAGGCGCCCAGGAGGGCCTGACCTAATTGACTGACGAAATACAAACGTAAACCTGCATGCCAACATTCACAGCTTTTCATCTCGCAGACAAAAGAGCTGCAGCAGATTTTACCCTTTAAACTTTCACATTTTGTTTCATTCCAACTGCAGACAACAGTGAGTTTGATTAGGATTTCATGTAATAGAGCAACAAAAAGTCGTCCACGGCTTTAAACAAGTTTTTATAAGTAATATTTTGATCTTACCAGTGAAGAAACTCAGTTCACACAGCAGGAGACACACATCTGATTTTGTTCTTTGACGTTTCCACAGACGAAATCAGAGCGTTTTGTCTGTGGAACTGAATCAGAAACGTATCCGGTAGTTTTCAAAGCATCTGAAGTCTGAGCGCTCATGTCGCATTTTACCCGAATGTCATGTTGATTCTGTCCAGAAGGAACCGTAAACCTGGACCCGGCTGAAACGAGCTTCCCGTCGTCTTGTGATGATTTCCTGATGATTCCTGTTGAGAAACGACTTTAAAACGGCGGCGGCCATTTTTACTTCCATGAAACAGCTGCAGTGAGACATCTACGTTCTGCTGCCATAAAGCGTTCACATGGTTCCAGACGGCGGCGGCCATTTTGAGATCTGTAAACATGGCGCTGCTGTGATGTCATCGTTCTTCTGCGGATCGCTTTGGATCCGCAGAATCCAAAGCGTGAACAGAAGTCTGACTGTAGCCGCATTTAACTAGACGTTTGAACGACAAAGTGAAACTAATCAGAATTCATTTAGGTTGAGCGAATGCAATCCAGAACCGGTTACTTTTGCTCAGGTTCTGATCCGATCAAGCTTCCATGCAAACCTGACATGTATCCGATTCTCCGTTACGTCATTCGGTACATAATGAATAGTAAAAGCAGGCAGCGCTAACGCTTAGCTTTCGTTTCCTTAGCGTCCATCGTTCTGCTGCTTTCATCGCTCAGCAGCTGTAAAATCAATCCGTTCGTTGTGACTCCATCTTGATTCTGCTGCTGTTTGACGTTTCTCTGATTCTGACTGTAATTAGCAGAAGGAGCAAATAAGTCCCAAACGTTTCAAAAAGAAACTTTTCTGAAATGATTTTCTATTTGTAATAAACTCTCTGAAATGAACTTCGAAGCAGAAAGGCTTTTTATTTAGTCGTCTCTCTATTTGTGTCATCTAGACAGGATCAATAGATAAAGCAGCGACATCCAGAATCTGATGCCTTGTTGGTAATTTTTAGCCCAACCTGGAGATAAATGGCTGAGCGTTTTATCACTGATGTCATCTGAAAACAGAAATCAGGCTGCAGCGAGCTGCGCTGCAGAGGTTTGATTGACAGGTGAGCCAGCAGGAGTTTGTCCTGAGGGCTGGATCTTTAATGTTGTCTCCCAGTCTGGATTGTTCTTTTTTCCGGCTGCTGAGAGGAGGGAATCGCAGATAAAAAGCCAGAGCTTTAGGGGAAGAAGTCGCTCTGCATCTTTAAGCTGCATTTAAACATTTTTTGACAATATTTGTCAGAGGAGAGGCTGGTGTTTGCCTTCAGTTCTCTGCCGTCTTGGTTAAAATTCAAAGCCGTCTCCAATCAGACGCGGGTCAGCGTGCTGCTCCTCCATCCACTGTGATTATCCAGTTACCCAAATGGATCCCGACAATCCGCCACCTAATCATTTGTCTCATTCTGGAGACGTGTTGCTGTGTGAACTGAATATCAGGTTGGAAGCCTGTCATTTTCCATTTTTAAATCAAACCCAGCACGACAGCGTGCGGCCGGCCCACAGATCCTCCCAGCAGCTTCTGTCCACTCTGAGAGGGAGCCGATGTTACAGCCAGCGATGCAGGGTCACCGGCGACAACACCACAGCGCTCCGCTTATTTTCTGCCTGTGCCTTTGCACGCTCCGCCGGAGGGCATGGCGGAGTCCTGCCACTGTCTGCATCCATCATTTCACCTCATCTTTGATCGTCCTTTATTCCTGTTTTGGTCTCTCACTGATCTTCACCCTCTTTTGTTCTCTCTGTTTTCACCTTGGAGCCTGAAACTTCTCAGCAGCCGTCTGAAGGTTGAATAAAGGATTTAAATGCTTTACTCCAAAATAACTGCTTCCGCTGATACGCATTAGCCCCCGAAAGGTTAAATAAATGCACCTTTTATTGCAGCAGCAGGAACTCAGCACAGTCAGGTGGAAAACAGCTGAAAAAACACAACGGTTCACAACCATTTATGGTCGAGTTTCCAGTGCAGGTATATTTGCATATTTGAAATGAGACAACATTAGCTTACAGGTAACATTTGGATAAAAAGTATTAGTTCCATAAGCAGATTGTTTCACTAGAAACATTTTTCCTATTTTACAGGTGAAAGTACTTTTTAACATCAATATTCAAGAATTATTGACTGAAGCTCATATGTTGAAATATTTGCACTAGAAACTAGACAAAAATAGCTGTAATATTTGGTGTTTTTTTGGTTTTTACACACTTCTGCTAATACGCTAAAAGTGGAGCTAAGTTTTTGCTTTAGCATGTTAGCCGTTTTGCTAACTGTAAACGTTTGGCGCACTTACATTCCCCTACATTCATTCTTACTAACCCTAAATTAATTGCCTTTTTGGTAAATTTTCAGTTGAATAAAGTTACAAATTCTTCAAGTAGTCAGGTGTTATTGCTCTTATTTTGAAGTGGACGCAGCTGTTCCATTTCCTCTCCACACGTTCTCCAACCATGATGCGGCACAGCAAATGATGTTTATTGTCTACCCATAATGCATTGCATAAATATTTTAAAGTCTGCTGGTAGCCTGTGTGCTTTAAGATTAGCTCCTGATAAATACAATGATAGCGCTTTAGCGTTAGCAGAGCTAATGCTTATGACTAGTGTTTTGGTACTAACGTTTTAGCTAGCAGTAACTCTAAAGCACATGTGTCAAACTCAAGGCCCGGGGGCCAAATCCGGCCCGCCGTAGCTTTTTATGTGGCCCTCCACAGACTAGACTAAACATTAAGTGTGATTAAATATTATATTATCAATCATATCAATGCAGTTTTTATCTGTTTACTGCCAATTTATATCAATCAATCCCTCCAGTTCCTTGAGAATTTAGTTGATGTTTGATTATAGTCCATGATTTATACAGCCAGTAAATAAACAATAAATAACAGATCTTCAATAGTATTAAGTAATTTTAAGAATTCATTGACATATTAACAGTTTGCGAACAGGTTTTATCAACACATTTAAGAGTCTTCAGCATCTTGATTTGGCCCAAACCGAAAATGAGTTTGACACACCTGCTCTAAAGCAGTTATGTTACAGTTAACGTGTCTGAAGCATGGTGCCTTTCATGCCTTTTCAATTTGAATCAGAGTTTTTAGCATCTTCAAAGATTTCTTTTCCTGGAGAAGAATCATGGAGGACTCTTAGCTTGCAAGCTAAGCCTGCTAGCTAAGACTCCTCTTAGCAAGGATGATGGTAACAGAGCTAAAAACATCTCAAAAGATATTTTGTAGAAAAGAAAAGTGCATGTATTTATTTATGTCACAGTATTTAATTACAGTAACAAAAGCAAACACTCTTACTGAAGTGTTTGTAATTTACATAAAGGAATCAAGTTTAAAGGAGAAACATGGTAAAACCATAACAGATGCAAATATCTTCATTTGTTTATCAAGACACGTTTTACACAAATTTATGTTCTACAAAGCATAAAATCATAAACGTATGCAGCAGGTATTTGACCTGTTTGAATTTATTCCAGCTGTGTTTGATTATAATGACCTTTATCAGGAATAAATCAAACTTCAGAGCATATATGGATCGTATTTCATTTTTTATCTGATTTCCCTTTTAAAGATGCCGCTCTGTTAAATAAATGTGACAAATTACACTCCCCGTTCAGATCCATTCTTCCTCTGCTGCAGCTCTGACAACCTGCCTGTATAGTGGAACATGGATGCACGTTAGAAAGCACTTAAAATAACCCCCAATTTGAGGCTCACATAGCGACTGGAGCTCAGCCTGATCAAAGAACATCAGTCCCACTGATTGTTGGTTACAGCAGCTAACAAACCCTCTTTGTGTTACCTCAAGCAATCCTGCAGCTACTGAAGTGTGCAGAGCTGAAATAATTCAACAATGTCTCATTTCAATAGTCCACAGAGTCGGGTTTGATTCTGCAGAAACGCTGCCAAACTGGACTGAAATATTCACTGATACAATGAGGTTACATCAATTTGAGTTGTTCATTTCATGATAAATGTTTTTATGTGTTCATTCATTTAGATGTATATGAATGAAAATGGAGATTAAAAGAAGAGAGATACCCTTTGTTTCCTACAGTGAGGACAATAAAGGATGTGAAGTAAAAGCAGAATAAAGAATAACATTCTGTACAGTATCGGCAGTGTGGTGTAGTTTTTTAAAATAGTGATTCAAAGGAATATGCAATTGGGTCAGTTCATATATTTATGCATTAAATAAGACTTTTTACAATAAGCTACTGTTCAGAAATGTGCAAAAACCAGCAGAAATATTCTTTAAACAGATACTGGATCAGGTCTCCACTGCAGCCGTTTCACATTTAGTATTTCCAGTTACAGAAACTAGCAGTGAATCAGAAAAGTGGCCAAATAAGAAGTGTTAAAACGGTTGCTGTCTGCACTCAGTTCATCATATTCCACTGAAGAGCCTCTGATTCGATGGAAACGTTTCAATGCTTTCCAGAAGAAGCCGTCCGGGTGACCAGCGCTGGTAAAACACGCGATGCAGATTAAACAGCTGCAGGGTTTTGAATTAAATCTGAAAGTATCCTGGATGCAAACCAAGAACACTGTGCTTCATCATTAAATTCACCTTTCCAGGAAGCGCTGGATAAATCTCTGCAGAATTTCTCCTAAAGGTGTTTTACTGATGCCGTTTGCTTTTTATAGGACCTTCTTAAACTTCCCCACAACAAGCTTAAATATTCTGTTTAATATCATCATTATAGAGCCTCGTTGTGGAGACGCGGATCCAGAATCCATGTTGAAACACGTTGCTGCCAAGTGGTGTGACTTCAAAGCTAATTATGTAACTAAATATATCCAGAAATCCAAGGTTGGAGGCAGTACACCTTTGCTAACCGGGCTTTAATAGTAATAGTTCAATAATGGATTTATTCATAAGCAGAGCAGCCTTATTAAGCTAATGATGCCCCTTAAATTGGAGTGTGTATGCAAAAAGGGAGAACTGGCAGGCGGCGGGAGAAGGTGTTGGCAGCGCAGCTTGAAGGGAATTTTGGCAGCTTTTCTGGAGGTTTCTGGTTCCTCAGCTGGAGATGGATCAGTTTTCCAAGAGACGAGGAAACAAACTCTGCCACACTTCCTGTCTGCTGAGCGCTCTGGCGGCGCGGCGACGCGAGCCGAGCTACTTCCTGTCAGAAGTGAAGCCCAGAAGTTAAATACTTTCGACAGCTGCCTCTGTTCCAGTTTTCAAAAAAGGGCAAATTCATAATTGAATGCCAGATTTTTAAAATCAAAAACGAGCTTCAATGCCTTTTCCAGCTTAAATGTGACACATTTCAACCTCAGTCTGGTTTAACCTGATACCAAACACATTTTGTGTTTTCTTTCTACTTTTAAAGAACAGAAATGCAAATAAGCAGAAATAGCATTTTATATATTTCAAAGAAATGAAAACTGGTAAAACATTAGTTGGTAAAACACAACTCAATTAGATTTCTTAAGTCAACCTGAAAAAAATTGTTTTATGTTAAAAATAATGGTGGAAAAGCTGATAATTTTTCCTTCCAAAACAGTAAATTAAAGGTCTATGATTGGTTCTGAAACCTGAGCATAATCAGGCTTTAAGTGATGCAGCATCTTTGCTGACAACCAGGATTTATTCACCTGAAAATATCCAGAATTATTCATATCTTTGGAACAAAACTTAATAATTCATTTGGTTTTATTTAGACGCCGAGCCAAATTTCAGATATATTTTCATCTCTCTGGAGCCTCGACTTCTGCAGATAGTAAAACCCCAACATATTTAAGTTATAAGATGTTGCTCAGCTTGTTTTAGAGGTTATTTTTCTAAGCTAATGCGGAAATCAGAAACAATTTTTATTTAACAAAGAAATATCCGATTAGATGTTGCAACAGCAGATTAAAAATCAAATGTTTTCCCAGCATTAACTTCCAGGCTGGAAACACCTGGAAGTTAATGCTGGTGTTTCAGGAGCATCTCTTTGTGATATTTCATCCCAGCAGGGACCTGAATCTCTGTGTCCAGCTGACACTAATATATTGGTGAATCCAGACTTCAGATGGAAAGAGTAAAAGAGCCGTCAGCGGAGGCTGATTACGCCCACACACTCACACCTGAGCCCTTCCCAGCCTGCCACACGCTGCAAAATACAGCCTGATGCACACATGCAGCTACATACAGGCCATGCATAAACATGCTAAAGATGATTTCACCATGGCAACAGAGAAGTCTGGGCCTCCGTCCAGCTTTTACAGGTGCAAACAGCTGGTTACGCTTTCATCTTCTCAGTGGTTGAAGTAATAAAAACTGTCCTGTTTTGCTCAACATGCATGCTTTCCACTGCAACTTGATCTTTATTTAAGAATTTCAGAAAACAGAATATATAAAAAAGTTTACTAGAATTCATTGGGTTTAAGTGCCAAATATTTAATTTCTTTATTCAGATAAAGTTGGTCCTTTTTCTGTTTCTCTTTGCCAAACTATTGGTTGTTTTATAAATAAATTTAAAAAACCTTATTGAATTGAATTGAATTGCGAAGCTATTCTAACACTCTAAATCTGTATTTATGCTTTTATTTTGAAAGTGTCCCGTTTCTTCGCGTGTTCCACCGGAAGTGGCTGAAGCGGCGCGCGCAGCCTCCGACGACTTAAGTAGAGTTTATATTTACGTGAAATGAACGTGGAATCGTCGCTTCCCGCTTCATATGCTGTTGGTTAGTGGCGGGTCTGAAATCACACATTTAAAATGACCGTTTTTACTTGCGAGCATGACCGCGATTTAGCATCATTTAAGCTAACTGGGTTGTAGCCTTTAGCTGCTAGCCGTTAGCACTTAGCTGTGGAAGCTACATTGCTCAGCTTTAAACAGTATTTATGAATATTAGATGATGCCTACTGAAGTAAATGTGTATTTATTGACTGGGAAGGGTTAATTTTCTATGATGCTAACAGGTGCTAGCATTCTGATGCTAACAGGTGCTAGCATTCTGCCTCTTTGTAACCACAAGGCACAAGTTAAACCTGTTTTTCTGTCTGAAGCTCAGGATGCTCTATTAGGTTAAAAAATACATTAACAACATATAAGAAATAAAACACATGACTCAGAATAAACTGGTCAAGAGCGATTTGTTTTGAGCCAAACCATCAGAGTGCTGCTTCCACTGAAGATTTTATGAGTCAACTGTTAAATTAGATTCAACCATTAAAGCCACACAAAGCAGAATGTAGCAGGCATCTGACAAGTTTGCCTGTCTGAAATCATGTTTTGTGCCATCATGGTTTTATTGTTGCTCCTTTCCATTATGTGGGAGAAAGAACCGTCCCTATAAAAGCCTGTGTTCACATAACGACACAGGTTCCTACTTCGCAAAACAAAACCGGCTGAATGTAACATCAGAAATGTCATCTCTGCTCATTTTTCATATCTTGTGGCTCCGGTGGAGCCCTGCGAATGAGCAGGTACCTCCAGCCTTTCCGGGTGTGTGTAATTGAGGAGGACAGGTTGAATCGACTATGGCAGACATCAAGTATCTCTGCATCACAGAAATGAGACAATGAAATGCACACCGCCTCTGTGTCAACACGCTGGGAGAAAGGTCATCTATTTTTGAGTCAGAATGGAGTAAATGTGATGGAAAGGTGATTTTGATTGAGATTTGAAACTTTTGGATCGTTGGCGGGACGCAGCTGAACTTCAGAGGGTTTAAATGTTTGTGGGCAAAAGGCCGGAACAAAGTGAGTCATTATTCTGAGCTGAACGTATTTTATCAGCGTTCCACAGAGGAAGAATGTAAATTGTGAGAAATAGACCCATTTTTGAGCCCATAAATAATAAGAACACCTTTATTGTTTTAATGAGACTTAATAGTTGTAAATTGCTTGGAGACATATTTTGTTTCAGCTGCGGATCCAAAGGTACATTTACTTTTTATAAACCAACGTCAGGAGCAAAGATTTCATTTCCAAGAATTTATATTCTAAAAACCACAAACATGTCAGACATGATATTCATGATAAACTGACATTTTCTTCCTCTCTCCATGCTACTGGTGGTTCAGACTCTGGTTTAATCTCTGCAGTATCATGAAGACTCTTCATGTGTCTCAGTTTTAACATCATATTGATATAAATGTAACTGTTGCATTTTGGATTAGCTGAACTTTATAGTTTTGAGTCGGAAAAAGGAGAAAGGTAGATTGAATCTGTGAATCGGGGAGGATGTGGAGGAGTTTAGGCATTTAACCCCAATGGACCCTCGTTTAGGGATGAGGGGAAAATAGCCTCATTATTGCCTTCCTACTCATTTCTGTGAAATTATCATCTCCTGTCAGTTCTGTCTGGGGTTTCTCCCGTTAAGCTGATTTCAACCGGACCAATCAGAAAACGGAAGGAGTGAACGACGCCGTTAGTTTTCTGTTTTGGAGTTGTAGTTTACGAACGAAGCCGTTCTGTCCTTTCAGATTCTGAATTTACATCAGCAGCCATCTTGTTCAGGTTGGTACTTCTCTCTTTGCTGTTCACAGCGCCAGAAATTTCCAGTAAGCTTCATAGCTTCAAACTGGCGCATTGCGTATGTCACAGCCAAACGTTAGGGGCAAATTTAAGACTTCCTCCAGCAAGCAGCGGTTTCTCAATCTGAAGGTCCAAAGCGTAGAGCAATGGACTGGTAATTACCAGGATAGCAGGAGGTCTGTTGTCGTAAGAATCTATCTGCTTTCCTACCTTCCGCCTGTGTTTGGGTAGTGACTGAAAGATCAAGATTGTGAAACTGGTTTGGCCTTCGGGGCGTCGGGGCTGCTCTCGGTTGCCCCAGGAGCTCTGGATTCGGAGTCGTCGTCGTCGCCGTATCCAGACAACTGCTCCATCTGGTCAGGATGCTTCCTCCTCGGTGAGGTACGACCCACCGGGATGAGACCCGGAGGAAGATCCAGGACACGACGGAGGGACTGGGAACGCCTTGGGATTCCCCTGGACAAGATGCTCCATGTCGCTGGACGTCAGAGAACCCAAAAGTTACTCTTTAGTCAGAGGAGAACTACTTCAGCATGTTTTAACCAAGTAAGAGAAACAAACTATTTGTTAAAACGTCAAATCAAGTCCTGACTAACTGATCAAATGATCAATCATTTCATATTTAAAAATTACATCATTGCATTCTTGGATCAAAATATAAAATGATGTAAACATTTTGGTATTTTATGGTTAAAACATGTTTGTTTTTCATTCAGTGGGTAGAAAATCCAGAAATTTTACTTAAGAGAAGAAATACTTCATAATAAAATGAAAAAGTAAAAATACTCCTACCAGTTCATTGTGTTTCTCCAAATAGTTCCTCAGGTCTTTGTACTTTTCCTCTCATGTGCAAAACTAAAGTAAGTTCTGTGGAGAAACCGTGGACCTTTGACCCTGAAGCACTGAGGTCATTCCTCCATGTGAACGTCTCGCTCTGCGGCAGCAGCTCAATCAGGCTGCGTTTCGCGTCGACGTGAATTCCTTCATATTTTCTTTGATTTGTTGCAACAACAAAAGAAGGAAACGTTCCTGTTAAAGATGGTCAGTTGGGGGATTGGAGCTCTGCAGATAAGACACAAGTCAGCAAAAAGACACAAAGTGCACAAGAAGCTAAAGGGAAATGTCAATACTATACAAGATTTAGCAAGAAGTTTTATTTAGTTTCTGGTTCCAGCAGAAACAGTCTGAGTCCAACCTGCTGAGTCATTCACACTCCTATCAAAGAAGTGGAGATTAGCAGAGAGAGACAAAGCTAACTGAAAGGAAAGGTCTTCCTCCTGCAGTCCTGCAGAGTCAGGCTGCGCTGAAGCAATTACTGTAATGCTGCAGGGAAATGTATCACTGCACATCTCTCATATTGGTAGTAGAAAATAACAGATGTAGTCAACATGCTGCACACTCATCCACTCCGCCCACACATATGCATCTCAGTTACTCCATTATCAACAAACTGAAGAAACGCTCCGAAGCTGACACCACTTGGAGCATTAAAGGAAATCTTCACACTTTTATTAATAGTTTTATCGATAAACAAAGTCAGTCGTTATCTGTTGGGTAGCTGCTGTCTTTCCCCGCGTTTCTGCAGCGTTGCGTCCTGCGGTTTCTCATTTATGGAGCCACGTTCCCAGAAACTGTACGAATATGCAGGCAGGTGAGCTGAAAAAACAATCGTCATCATTAAATTTAATGTTGAGTGTCTTTCCAGGCGGGAAGCAGTTTGAATGTGAGCAGAAGATGCAGCGGTCCACGCTTAAATTAATGTAGGAGAGGATGTCATTTATAGTCATACTGTGAGCAAGCCGACCACACACACACACCTACACACACACCTACACACACATATCCGACCACTATCTCTGTTGGTGTTCACGTTTCCCCTGGAGTGTTTGCCTCCAGAACTCAATTATGCCGTACGAGCAAATTAGCCACCATTAGCAAGCCACCAACGTGCCTCACCGGGGGAGGAGAGCGAGGCCTTTATCTCATCTTGTGGCCTGTTTTCCTGCACACCAAAACACTGATTAGCTTATATTTCACACTAATGCAAAAGCAATTGCCTTAAATCTCCACACTCTTATTACTATCCAGAGTTCTCTGCACACATTACGCGGGTTACATCCTTCTGTTTCTCTCACCTTAAGCGGGGTTTGCTCTCCTCGTGTGATTGTTCGTCGCTACGTTTCTGAAAGATGCCCTGTACTGTGGGAAACTAAATACAGTTATTTTCAAACCAGGTCCCCAGGAATCACACAAATGAAGCTGTTTATTTCATCTTTCTGCCACCTTGAGACGCGTTAATTACATGTGCAAACAGCATGTGGCTCTAACGTTTTCTCCAGACATGCAGCGCTGGATCCACATGCTGGGAGATTCTCCTGAAGGAAATAGTTTTACGCCATGGCTTCTACGGTTCAGGTCAAGCTACTGTGTCTGTCGCCTCATTGGGCCTCACAGACGGAGGCGAAACATCGCGAGCTTAGAAACCGACTCATACCTTCCTCCTCCTGGTTTGCTGATCTGATCACCACTTCGCCTGGATTCACGCCACATAATTTATACCATTTAATCATTTAATCATCTTAAAGTTTAAGATGCTTAAATGTCCGGATGCTTGGCAGCGTTTTTGTGTATTAAATAATGACATAAACCATGAGGTGTGAATTCAGGCAAAGTCGGTAATTTGATCAACATGTCAAGTTTTATGTGATGTAATGGTAAAATAATGGAAGTAGACACTGTCAAAGATGAATAAACTACCATTTTTTATGAGCATTTAAAATGGAAGACATTTTAAACACCCAAAATAAAACAACAAATAAAATGGATTATTTAGTGACTGCAAACAAAACTGTCTTTCAGAAATAAGGCCAGTTGAGACCCAAACACCAGACTGAAGACTTTTAACATCCAGTTTCTGGTAGAAAGAGAAAAACTATAAATCATCCAAATGGAAATCTTGGAGGTTTTTGAAGTTTATCGTGCGATCAATTGAGTTATTGCTAATTGCGACGGTTCTGGTCGTAACTTACTGTAATGTGGTTCATTTTGGAAGTTGCTGAAATCCAATTCAGTCCAGCTTCAATTACAATGTTCTTTAAAACGACGCTGGACCAAAGAGAAGCGAAAAGGCATCAAACGAGGCCAAAGATGCAAAAACAATAACTAAGACACACAGAGCAGGTTAACAACCTGCCTTGTCCTTTGTGTTTCATGCGTTTGGTGTTTTATCTTGTCTGATCTCTGAATAAATTGTGTCTTTGCGAAGTTGCTGTGCCAGTCCCTATTATAACCCGGCTCTCGCTGTTACACCAGACTTTAATGGCAAAATATCCCTCTGGAGAAAAATTCAGCCTCATTATTTAGAAACAGGAAGCCATTAAGGCTTTGTGGAGGAGAACAGAACAAAAGCAACATGTTCATTTGGCTTACTTTTGACTCTAATGTGAAACTGGCACATCTCACTTTGTTTTGCCTTCATGAAAGGAGTTTTTATCACTTTGTTGTTTTTATTTTCATTGTATTTGCAATTTTAATGAAGATGTGGTTGAAAAAAAGCATGGCACTATGTTTATAGGGTCATGAAATAGAGTGTGCTAAGATAACACATATTGGAAACTAATTAATTTGTATAATTGCACTGATCACATCTGTGTTATTAGTCATCTTAATTAAACAGCACCAAACAGCATTTATGCAACACTTGAAAGATCTTTTTCACAACACCGCTTTGGATTATATTAATAATTAAGCATATTTAATAATTACATCATCATGCAGACCAAATTATATGGTTATGTGGGATTTCGGTTATTTTAACCAGAGCAGGTTAAACATGTCTGCTGTGGTTTTAATGGTGAACTGGAAACAGTGGAGCTGAACTCCACAGCTGGACCTGGAGCCAAAGCTTTCATTCTGCTCTATTTTCTCCAATGAAAAAGTTGTGATGAATTTCCAAACGCGTTCGACAGGAAGTGGTTTCGGGTTCGGGTCCCAGGGTCGCGTCGCGTTGGAAGGTTTCCCTGCTGGTTCTGAGAAACGACCCGTTCTCGGAGGCCATCTTGTTCTTCAGCTTCTCAAACTCTCTTTTTTAATTTTATTTTCTGAATTAGGATGGAAGTGCTGACTCGTGTCTCTGAGCCACTGACCCGCGCTGCATTCATGAGGCGCTCAGCTTCAAAATGTGCAGTTTAACAGTTGCCTGCTTTACAGCCTAATGAGCTGCGCCTCTGGAATATCAAATCAATACTGAAAGGCATCATCGAGCGAACTGAAGTAATTGGATGTTTGAAGGCCTCCTGCATTGTAACTGTACAACTTGACAGTATTTATATTAATTTTGATGGATTGAGCTTTAATTAGAAGGGGAATATGCATCAGGCTGCCACATTCGCCCACTGAAAAGAACAAATCCTTCATTTTTCAACCCAGTTCAGGCTGGATAAAGACGTCAGCCGCTAACCTGGTGGTGTTTCCAACGGCCTGGTGTGTTTTCAGAGGTCAAGCAGGGTTTAGATCAAACACACACATCTGTGGATGCAGCATCTATCATTTCTGTGGATCAATTTTAAAGTTTATTCAGCAATGGGAGCCGAATGTATCATCAGAAAATCATAAGACGAGGGAAGCTGGAAAAGCATAACGAACAGCAATGGCCTTCGGTTGAGAATGAAGCTTTTGTAGAGAAATATATTTGGATGTAATGTTGAACTTAGAGTGGTGGGATTGTGATGCATTTCACTGACTCAGACGTCCTTCATCAATCGTTGTTTACGTCTGACTTCCTCTGGTGCAGAATTATGACACATTTATCACGTCTGTTACATAAAAGTTGGGTTAAGATGGCCGTCCAGACGCTTTGAAAACTATAAAGTGATTTAGTTTCTCACATCAAAGTGGCTCAACGTGGATTTTGTTAGTGAAAAAATCAGTATTTGGTGGTTTAGACTGCAGTGAAAAAGTCAGATTTAGCTGCTGTGTGACTGAACGCTTCGCCTCTTTGTCGCTCAGTAAAACACTTGCTTAGGGTCAGAGTTCAAACCCACACCCTTCCTGTATCAGCTGCTCCGCCGTTTAGCCTCAAACTTTACATTTGCTGGGATTTTCGCAGGATTTCCAGCTTTTATTTTCTAAGACATAAACATTTTTACAAATATTTTCCAAAGCAAAGCTGAACTGTGCCAGACTTGGCGTGATTTAAACAGATTGGACTCGGTAAAAGCAGCAGAGAAAGACGCTTCAGCAGCTTTAGAGATCAAGACCGAACCTCTGATTGGCATCATTCTTCAGTTTGTGCTGCATGTGTAACGCAGCGTGTTTCACTTCCTCCCCTTCTCTCTTTAACCAGCCAGTAACAGAACGTCCATGTAAAGTTTGATTCATTACATTTCTGCATGTCTTCAGACAAGATGAAGCTATCAAGGCTGAAAATCCTCTTTATTCCTCCTCAGTCTGAACCAATCAGTCCTGGGCGACGCGTCTGTCAGCGTCCCGGTCAGCAGGACCTGTCCTCTGATCAAGTGTCACGCCGGATGATGATACTCCTGCTCTATGAAAATGGAAAGAAAATTCAATTATCCTCAGCTTTGTTGTTGCATATTAATTATGGTACAAAGTGGAAGCAGCGGCGGCGGATGGTGTGACGATGGATTTAAATAGATTACAGGGCGACTGGCTGAGTGTGTTTGTATGCTTGTTAAGTGTCGCTTTTACACATATTTGTTTAGCGAAATTGGGAATGTAGTGTCGACGCTTAATGGAGATAAATGAGCAGAGAGGCTTTTAGTGACCGACTTCTGCTGGAGGCAGAGGAGGCGCTGCGGCCATCCTGACGGATTCTCCTCCGGACCAGCGGTTCCGGTCCAACGTGAGCGGTTCTGGTCCAACGTGAGCGGTTCTGGTCCAACGTGAGCGGTTCTGGTCCAACGTGAGTGGGATTTAATTAGTTAAAACTTTCAGCTGAAGCCAGATGTTTTCATGCACCAGATAGAAAACAAACATCCAACACAACCAGTAAGAAAAACTGACCAAATGCTAATAAACTTTAGTTAACAAACGTTCTTGTTTGACTCAAAGTGAAACAAAAATAGTTATTTTGATGCATTAATTTAGATTAATTACATAGATTGTCACTGTTATTCACTGTTATTTTTAATTCTAAACTCCCAAGCCGGAACCTTTGTTTTGTGTTTCTGGTACGCCTCTAAATCTGATGCACAAGCGACATCCGCTAACGGCGAAGGACGACGAAGCCGCTTCTCGTGCCTCACTGTGGGTTGATTTCTGCTTCTGAACGTGATCGGATTGGACGCTGGAAAAGACTCTTGTGTTCCAGTTGTACTGAAAGGAGTTAGCTTATCAGCGAAGCTTTGCTAGCCTAAAGTAGCATACAATGCTAACATGTACCGGTTAGCCGGTTCTATGAATGATCAGGTTAGTGAAACACTGTAAAGCTGAAACGGTCACAATCTGATGGTTGATGAACAGATTAAAAACAATACATTTACTTGTTGAGTTCATATTTCTATTCAATAATTTAGCAGCAAAAATAGTTTTTTAATTGGAAATGTTGCTTATTTTTTATTTTGATTCGTTTCTTTTTATTAAAATGTAATTAATTACAGATCCTTCTATTAAATTAATTAAAAATTTTACTCAAGTCTCCTAAGAAAGATTATTCTTGCTATAAAATCCTTTTGTTCTTGTAAATCCATGTAATAATTCATGAACAGGAAGTGCGGTTGACTTTAATTCATGCTCATACGCACCATGTGAGCTCCATTTCATGTTTATCAGCGTAATTTTCTGAGAACTCACTGTTCTGCCTGGAAGCTCAAACCCTTTTAATACTGACACATGCATTGCTAATGGTGTCTTCAACACAGGGTATTAATAATTTATTGTAGTTTCTGTTAAGTGGCGAAGGGTTATTGAAATGAGAATATCTGACTGGAGGAATCATGTCTGCTCTCTGCATGTCTGAAGTCATCGCTTCTCGTCCGTCGACCTCCAGAATCTGGAAAATGATTTCAACAGGAGAAAAATGAATCCATGCATGAAAACTAAAACACAAACAGTTCATCAATGTTTAGATCTTCAGAGCTCCTGTATTTACTTCATGGTGATGAAACCTTTTATTTCCAGGCTGATCCGCTAACAGTGGCGCTAATTGTCTGTTTTTGCTTACTTTGAAACACGTAGCTTCCTCTGAATGAATTTTCCAGAGAAATCTTAGAGCTCTAATTAATTCAGGTTGTTTTGAAACTTTTATTTGAGTAAAGTTTGACATCCGTGTTTAAGTTTTGGTTGTTGTCTGTCAGGAATCCTTCAAGTAGTTATAAAACAAATGTAAGTTTGTACTTTAGCATTAGCTTCTGCTAATGCCATGGTGATGTGGCGCTTTAGCGTTAGCAAAACTATTGTTTGTGATTAGCATTTATGCATTAGCTTTTTCCAAATACCCTGCTAACAAGCTAATGTTTACCTTTCGCTGTTGCTAACTTTGAAAACGATTTGCACACTTAGCTTCCTGCTAAATAAATTTTCCAGATAGATTCTACAGCGGCGTCTTATTTTGCTGATTTCTGACGTCTCATGAAGACGCCGCGGGTTTGATGTGTCAGAAAAACAGAAAAAGATGTGATGCTTCATTTATTGTATGTTCAGAACAATTTATCGGTTTGTCTCCCTAAATTAGTTCAGCAGAAGTGGTGGTATCACAGTTGTGTGCAGAACCTTCCTGTAGTGAGTTTAAATTCATGAATCGGGCTGAAACGGTCTGATGGGTTCCCATCCATCCACAATGATGTGCTGTGTGTCCCTGAGTATTTACTATTCAACCCGAAGCCTTTTATTAGCAGCGCACAAATCAATATTTGCCTCTGTTCCCTCCCTCTCCTGTAGATTTTCAGACAAGTTTAGACTTAGGTGATATCACAGATGAAACAAAGTCACTTGAAAGTAATTCAGACTTCGCCGCAGGCGACCAAACTCCCTGACAGCTCTGCTTTGTAAAGCAGAGGAGCCGTTTTTTCTCTCTGCACTGACCTTTGTCGGGTTTTTGCAGCGTTGGAGTAAGCAGTCATCTGCAGAGTTCTGAACTTTCATTAGCTGGATGCTTTTACATCCCCAGGCCAAAGAGTCACCGCGGTTCATCTTAACAAGACAAGACTAATGTCGGCTGTAATTAGCAACCAGAAACGGTTGCAGCAATCAGAGAATCTCCCGGTTTGTTTGAGCCCGCAGTTTGATTGATTGAAGTTTTAACTTTCAAACAACCGTGGTGCAAATCAAAACGTCAGCCACATTGACGAATGTCTTGCTTCCCGGTGTTGGCGGACAGGTTACACACACAGGCTGGAATGTGCAACCCGAGCGGCTTCATCTCGAAGACAAACATCCCGAACGCGGCGTTGCCTGGGGCCGCGGCGGCGGGGCGGGGGGTCGGCTCTGCGGCTCCTCAGTCTCCTGAGAGTCTCAGTCGTGTGCCAGGAGTGAACGCCGTGTCTGTCATCGGCCGCTATCCTCCGTGTTCCAGGTGATTGCGAAGACTTTGCTAATCGTGTTTTAGTTTCATCCAAACAAGCTCCAGGTTCGCCGTGACGACAGCGACGGCGGCGGCTCGCTCCTCGTCTCCAAGCTGCTCCGTTTGATTTATTATCTCGATCGTTCCAAGGCATCAACATGTGACGCTCGGCTTTCAATGGGAGGTTAACTCCACAATTAACCTTGGCGCCTGTGGAATTAACAGGAATGCTTGCATAATGCTCTTCCCATGGAAGCTGCAGCAGTGGAAAAATGGCTCCTATTGAATTATTGGAGGACAGTTGTAGATCAGCATGCACTGTTTTGTATTTTGTGTCTTTTGATACATTTTGTCTTGATAAATAAAATGTAAACGTTGTGTGATTTACCATAACATCGTTCCAAATTTTATTTAGCGATGATTCAAGCAGACGTTTCACTTTGCAAGATGGAAGTTTTTGCAAGAATGTTTTAAATTAAACTGATGTTTGTTCTAAGAAATATCTGAACGACAGTTTGGAAAAAGCTTCAGATTACTTTCTGAGGTGGATTAGGTGCTAAAGTCATCAGCAATAAACTGAGAAATGTTTATTTCACATTTTAAAACAATGTAGTAAAAATACTGAAGGCTGCTTTTTAAATACAATAAGTTTTTATTGTATTTTATTAAATACAATAAGTTACCAAATAGACGCTGGCATGTTGGCAACGCAATGCATCATGGGTATCTGAAGTATGGTACTAGCTCAGTTATTTAGTCCAGTTATCTAAACCGGAGTGCGTTGAAATAGAAAATAATGCATAAATGACGAGGATAAATCAGAAGGAGGAAGAGGATTGTGTTGAAAAGCTGCTGAATGATTTGGTACAAACATTTCAAAAAGGTCAGTGAAACCTGGATAAACACCGAGGGACGTAGAAATGACCAAATATTTACAACTAAACGCCTCATAAAAGCTTTTATTGCTCTACTTTCCTCCAAGAACAAACTTGGTGATAAATTGTAATATTTAACAGCAGCGAGTTTATCCTGGAAAGGTGTTGAAAGGTAAGGTGGGTCAAACCGGTTTGGGTTCTCTGATTAAATTTCCTGCTGAATCTCATGCTGTTTGGACCAAGATTTCTAATTAAATTTGAAATCCAATTATGGGAATGGTAATGAAATTTCCAAATGGGGAAACTCGTAATCTGCTCATTGAGGTGTTTAATTACAACGAGGTCTGCTCCTCTCAGATACGTCGCGCCGCAGGATTCGCTGGACTCAAGTTTGATCGGCGGAGTTCGTCAGAACTTTGCTACATTTATTTATTTTTCTGATTTTTATCACATGATATGAATCTGGGCTAAACTTAATGCTGGATTCCTGTTCCTGACATAATTAAACGCAGTGAATTATGGAATTTATATTTTAATTTCAAGCCCAGTTATGGACACTTCCTGTATTTAAACCCAGATTTCTGTGGTAAAAACTGAACTGGGTTATCAATTATTCTCCTGATTTATTAATACTGACCTAATTGTTTGGTATAAGTGGATCAGAACCATTTGCTGCTCTAATTTGGATCATCAGCCTTGAGAAAACGAGTTCATACGTATGAAAAACTGAGTAAATAATAATAATAGTTTCATCATTACTGGATGGATAAAACCAATGAAAGCCCAGTGCTGCATATTAGGATGCATTAAAAGTAATAAATTAATCAAACTTTATTATTGTTTGCACAAAGTGAGTCAGAAACAAAACAGAAACCAAGGGGTGTCCAAACTGTGGCTCTGGGGACATTTTTGGTCCTCAAAGTTATTTTCAGGGTCCAACTGAAATTCTTGAACATAAACCAACCAAAATCACAGCTTTTCTATTTGAACTTCAACTTTATTTAGTAAATAATTACAATGTGGAATCTGTTGTTTTTGTTCAGTTTAGTTCAGTTTAACAGAATCTTCGATTTGTTGTTATGATGAACTTTATTTGAGAAAAAGATATTTCACATGTAAAAACAATACATATGTATTGTACAGACTGCTTAGTTTCAATAAGTTGAATTAAAATATTGTCTCACGGATAGCGCCATGTCATTGTCGCTGCAATGAATCCTGGGAAGGTTACATATGCTACAAAGCTAGCTCTTTCCAGTCAGAATCAGTAACTTTTGTGTAACCGTCTGGCCTTTTCATTACAACCAGAACGTGTTGAAATAGCAATACATACAGAAAGGACAACGACATGGATGAAATGGAGAGAATATTTATTCCTCACTCCATCGCGACGCCATTAGGGTCAAATTATTTATTCCTCGTGGTCCAAAAGTTAGAAATGGAGGTAATAAGAAGAATTGAGATGAATTTGTAAAACCAGCCAGTGGAGGGTTACAGTTATAGATCCCTGCTGTTAAGAAACCAACGTTGGCCGGTCTTCCATGGCTCTGACCGTAAATCCACCTGGTTCTGGGCGGCCCAGCGGTTCTGGGCGGCCCAGCGGTTCTGGACGGCCCAGCGGTTCTGGACGGCCCAGCGGTTCTGGACAGTCTCTTAACCTTTCACCAACACATGGTTGTTCTCAAACACGTCGTCGCAGCTGGAAACACTCAGCTTGGTGTTTCTCCAAGTGTCAAATATTTAACTTTTGGCCCCTCGTCCTTGGGGATTCATCCAACTCTTGTTGAAGTAAAACTGAAATTAGCCGTAAACTGAAGGCGTGTGGCTGTGATTAAACTCGTATTCGGTATATTCTCTCGTCGCTTTTCTTTCCGTTCCTGCTTGAGGCCGGGGAGATTTCCATCCACTCTGTTCCTTATCGCTGAGACTCTCTTGGCTCTCGGCTTGTCCAGGAAGCTCATCTCTGCGATTCCCGTGTGGTTTTGTTTTCACGCCGCTTTGAGTCTTCTGTGGTTATTTCTGTCTTCTAAAGATTAAAAACAATTACAAGCAATGAGATAAATATTGGACATGAAAATTTAAGGCCTAAAACTTCGGTAGAGTCGTTTCGACTGGAAGCAAAAACATCTGTCCCTCTCCAGCTGCTGTGGTTCTTTCTCTCTGCTCTCAGTCAAACCCACCAGACCCTTTGGAAAGACTTTCATCAGGAAAACAGTTTGGACAGATTCAGGACTTCCTCATGACATTTATCCATAACACCAACTCCAACCTGTCCATCCGGACCAATGTCTTTTCTTTTTGTCTTGTTGAAACTGGTTGACGGTTTCACAGACTGCAGTGACATCATGCTGCTTTTCACTGAGCAGGGATAACGTCCACCCAACCAGGAATCACAGTGTTCCTGGAAAATAATGACTGCTGGCTGAAAGACGAAGGAAATGATGAAACGAACTCAGAGAAAATTAAAATAATTCAGTCATCCGTCATTCTAATAATCATCGTCTTCACTAGAGAGCAATCAATGCTTGTTGCTCAGATTTCCTCCATGAGGTAAATTCCTGGTAACGTTACTGTTTTTTCTTTATTGTCTTGTTTCTTGGAAGTCTTTTCAGAACATGAATCACGGCTGGTCCAGCCCCAGAGCCCTTGCCAACCGATAACTAAGCCGGCACCCACTCTTTATTTTTCATGATTTGATGAAATGTAAATACTGCTGTATTCTATTTAAAAATATCTTGGAAGGGACGGTGACCATGAGCGGAGCTAAGCAATTAGAGGAAGACGAGATTAAGAGAAGAAACGGTGCAGCTGCCATCATGTGCAGGAAAATATCAGTTTCTACCAACATTAGTTCAATCATTTTTAACTTTTTTGTTGTCCTTCATTTTGTCGGCCTGGTGGAGATAAAATATTCTCCTCGGTTTTGCTGAAAATAAATGCTTATATAACTGATCCTCTACATAAACAACCAAGCCAAAATCCTTCTTTATTACTGACATTTCAACTGTTTCGCCTTCGCCCAGATTATGGGTCTTGGATAGCAATTTCTTTCACAGCTCCAATAAGTAATTTCATCTGGGCTGCTAAATTCCCCCAACAACGCCTTTAAAAAGTATACACTCCTCTTCATCTGTTCCACATATTGTCAGGTTTCAGCCGCATATTTCACTTTCATTTATTACGACTTTGTGACTTTGTGTTCGACCCCCGTGAGTCAGAGCTCTGTAACCGTAGCTCCACATCAAACTGTCAGGTCTTGCCTAACTAACAACCTTTAGACCTTTTTCTCACTTGTATCCTGCATTCACATCGGCCTGTTTAGTCCAGTTTAACCAACTCCAGTCCGTTGGTCCTGAAAATCCGGCTCGTTTAGGGAGGTGTGAATCTGATGCGAACCAAAAACGCGAATGCATATGTGAACGCCAGGTGGACTGGAAACAGTTCCAAAACTAGGAAGTGGACTACAACGCAGGGAATTCTGGGTAAAAGCAATCAAACCAAATGCAGTAGGCTAATGCTAGCAGGAGGAAATCAAAAGAAAAATCTTCTAAAATCACTCAAACCATTTTGGTTTCCCTTTGGTGAAGAGGGAAGTTGTGCTCAGTGTCTTCAGAAGCTTTTGTGTCGTTTTCTTCAGTGGTTCTTGGTGCAGCGCCCCTACAGGTGAGGAGGGGAACAGGTGACTCAAAGGGTTTGTTTTAATGTTTTCCCCCATCAAATTATTTAATCACGTCTTAATACAACTGAAATAAAGTGTTTGTCCTTGTGCTGCAGCCAGACCTGCTTCCCACATCCTCCTGTTTCGCTGCTTTTTGCTAATGAAACCCAAACGTGTTTATGAACCTCACTGCTGTTTTGTTCTGAACAGAATCACCGATCAGAGACCATAATTCATATCCTGTTCATGTCTCTAGAATGAAAACAATCAGTGCAGTTTATTGATACAATGACTGTTCTGGGGTTTGTCAGTTTAATAAAATAAACATATTACCTAACAGAAAAGTTGACTCTGGTCTTTGCCTGGTTAACATTTGCTTGCTGAAACGTTTCAGCAGCAGCAGACGTTTTGGGTTATGACTCCACCAGCTTCACACGTCAACAAACTCAAAGTGTTTTTCCATTAATGGTTTTATCCACATTTCACAACAGAAAGGTTTGATAGAAATTACTGAATAACGTCCTCAGTTTAGCTAAAATGTTGCCTGCAGTTGGTTGAAGCTGTTTTGGCCTTTCCCAACAAAGGGACACATTTCCAACCTGAACTTCCTGGTTTTAGTAGCTGCGTCTTTTTTTCCATCATTTTAAAGGTTTGTTCAAAAGGAACAGCTTGAGATTTTGTTCCCATTCTTCTTTGCAAAACAGCACAAACTCAGTGTGACTGGAGTTTGAGGCCAAAAGCATCGGATTTAAACTCTTAGCTGATTTTTAGGTCAGTGCGTCCGTCTTTCATAGGGATCGTTTTTAACGATTGAGCATATTCCTGTCGTAATAAATCAGTTAATCACACGATGAATCAAAACAAGATCCATGATTTCCATTTGCTTTCTACCAAAACCTGGATGATGAAAGTTTCAGTGTTTTGGTCTCAAGTCGCTCCGTTTCTGAAGGATCATTTTGATAAGACAAAACTGACTTCTCTGCTAGATATACAGATTTGTTTTAGGTAAATAATTCCTTATTATTGATGAAAAGGTTCTTGTTGTATTGGCAGATAAATTAACTCATAACAAGGAAAAATATCTTCCTATTAGTTACATAATCTGCCAATGAAACTAGAACCTTTGCATCAATATTAAGGAATTATTTACATAGTTAGTTGCTATGAAGTAGAAACTACGTTTTTGTGTTTTTCCAGTGAAATGGCCTCAAAACAACAATATAATCTTTTATCAGGACAATTCAACATTATTTTTGGTTGTTGCTGCAGCCTAATCATGGACCACTTTTGTTTCGCTGCCACTGATTTTCTGAACTGCAGAAGCGTCGAGTATTTCCAGGAGATAATCTGTTTTTATTAACACATGAGGGGGAACGTTGGGTGAATCTGGCGAGGAAGGAGACGCAGGGAGCCGGCGGTTTGAAGCCGGTGGGCGGAGACCCTGTGATGAGCCTCGGATCAAACATCAAGCTTGGGTCGGGAACAGAATCATTTGTTCCTTTGTTTCCGTTTTTGTTTCCTGGCTCGGATGGAGCCGGCTGCTTTGATCACTGCCTCAGAGGCTGTAATCTGCATATGTCAGATTACTGAGGAAGGGCTGCAGGGGCGTTCCCAGCTTCGCCTCCCGCAGAGCCAGCCGCCGCAAAAAGAGCTGGATCTCCGCTCAAATCTCCAGCCATCGATCTGGATCCGTATTTTTAGGTTTCACGTTGGTTTTAAGGCATAATGGAGTCCAAAAGAGACAAAACGGTGGCAGAGTCTTACGTTTTTACGCTTTTAAGTTTTTGTGGAATAAAAAGTCTAAATTAAATGTATTTCCCTTCCAAACATTCAGAAACATGACCAGTACATCTCTTACCAGAATTAAATACAAAATGAAAAAAAATCTAAAATCAGGAGCTTTAAGATATTTTTCTAAAAGTTATTTCAATGTTAATGCTGCAAAAAAAAAAAAAAGTTTTATTGAGTTGACCTGAATTGATTACAAGCTTAAATAGATACTAGACTAAAACCAAGTGTTTAATGAGGCCTATTTCAACCAAGGCTTTACTATATTCTCTCATTTTTATCAAAAGTCATAAAAATCCTTTCAGTTTTAATTATTGCTGATC
>VMRN01000068.1:1451749-1466863 GCA_010277015.1 Poeciliopsis turrubarensis
ACACACACACACGCGCACACACACACACACACACACACACACACACATTTCCTGACACTCTCATATGCATTTCGGTGAAGCCTTTTATCCAACACGCCTTGAGGAGGCTTAAGTGCACACACTACACACACCCTACACACACACCTACACACACACCCTACACACACACCCTACACACACACCTACACACACACCCTACACACACACCTACACACTCGGAGAGTCAGTTGGATTGAAAGCGTGACGAGGAGAGTGTGTGTCCACTGGAACAAAAAGATAAAGCTCCCTGTTATAATTATGGCGCTTTAATAAACTCTCCTGCTTAATTATTCTCTCATTTCACGCACTTTAAAATCAAAACCACCTTCCTGTTCAGAGAGGAACTGGAAAATGTTCAAGAGTTGCTCCAGCAAAGATTTCCTCTTCAAACCTTTGTGACGTAACAGTTTCATGTCGGGACTTTTTGTCCAGTTCAGTCAGTTTAATGAGTTTATATCCTGTTTGCTGCTTTTATTAGTCATTATTGCACCATTTTGCAACCAGCATAAATCAGCTGACGTAAACTGTTTATGAAATCAACCCCACCTCTGTTGGAAAGGCTGAAGCACAGAAATGAAGGTCGTCTCTGTAATTTATGTTGGTTTGTTAATTAACTACCTTTTCATGTCAGTGGTTGTTTTCCCAGTAACTTAACTTGGTTAGTTTTAGTGAATTATAAGTTTGGTTTTTACATCTTGTGCAGAGCTGGAGCTGGTTGGGACTTTCTGAATCTACTTGGACACATTTCTTGATTTGGGTATTTTATGCAGATTTTTTTTGCTTCTTTCAAACCAAAACTTGCTGTTTGTTTTCCAACTTAAAGCAGCTTCATATGGAAATGTGTTGTTTTCACGGTGGAGGATCCTGAGCAGCTGGTTCTTTTCCATCTGATTTAAAAAAGAAAAGAAGAAGAAGCAGAAGCGGTCAGCAGTTTCTCCCGCATGCTTCAGTGAAGTTAATGGACGGACGATCCATTTAATGGGACGACTGCGTTAGCACAGCGCAGGAATTGATCTATTGAGCCAAGTCTGTCAGATTCCAGTTGGATAAGTGGCAATATTCCCAGTTTCAGCTCATTACTCCCAGGTTTTTCCAGTTCACGTAATATGTCACTGACCCAAGGAATTGAAAAACAATCTAGCTGGTGGTAAATTGGGCGGTCAGTTGGACATTTGTCTCCACTGTATTCATAAATCTATACGCTGTTTGATTAGTTTAGCTGTGGTTAGCAGTGGCTGCGTTTAGGATCCATTTGTAGCTTTTAGAGTCAGAGAAGTGGTGATAAACACAACAATAGTTATCACTTTAAAACATGTATTTCATGCTTACTGGACCGTTTATGTCCACAGGTTTTTCTGTGGAAGATAAATCCAAATTATTTGTGGAAAATTTGCCTGTCAGGTGGCAAAGAAGGCTGTAGCTGTTAGCTTCTGTTGGAGTGCGAAGATGGTTTCCACTGAGTGTTTGGTACTTAAACTGTTAAAACATTCAGAAAATGTCAAAAAAGATATAATTTTGCAATTCCATTAAATGAGACGCAATAAAAATCACATGTGAATAAGTTTGTCCAGGCGATAAATCATTAAAAACATGCAATGATGTCATACTCCAGCTACTTCCTGTTAGTTTTTTTGTTGTTTCTGCCAGTAGCAGGAGCCATTTTATGAATCTGTTCCCAGGTTTTAGTCAGAGCTCCAGCAGCAGCAGCCGTTACATTAAACTGGGAAAAATAAGTTTAAATTGTTGAGGTGTGATGAGGTTCAGAATCAAAGCAGCAGGTTAGACATGAAAGAAAACCAAAAATTGATGGTAGCCAATAGTAGACATGACACTAAACTTAATATAGCTCGAACAGAGGTGTCCAAACTGCGGTTCTGGGGCCATTTGTGGCCTTGGGATGATATTTTTCTGATCCCCAACTTGAGTTCAACAAAATACAAGTTTGTGTATTTTTCTTTTTATTTTAATCACGGTCAAATTATTCCAGACAAAAGTTTTTACAATGGAAAATGTTAAGTACAACACAAAGTATTTGTATTTTAATGATGAAGGTTTTACAGAGAGTAGAAATAATTTAATCCTGAAACGTTGCTGAACCAAAATTAGCTAAAAACATCAACTGATCTGAAAGAAACTGACCCAAAATCTTGTTTTTATAACTCAGAATATATCATTTAACTTAAAAAATTCTGAAAATTATATTCTTTTTTTCTTTTAATACAGCAGAAGTGTAAAATACTTTTTATCTGTTGGATCTAAAGTGAATAAAATCCCCTTTTTTACAAAAAAATAAAATTAACTGGAGAACTGTATTTTCCTGAATTTTTTAAAGTAATTTTGAATGGACAGTTATTGCATGTAACATAAAGTTTACAGTGTTATGGCTACATAGTGGCAGCTATCCTGCTGAATTTATTTAAACCTTAATGGATTTAAAGTAATTTTACTCCTTTGCCTCTTTTCTGACCTTTCGGGTCCTGAACTTGTTGCGTTGCTCCACATAAAGCCATGAGAGAGGTCACAAAAGGATGTTTCACCACTGTGGTTGTTCTGCCTTCATTACTAATTCATCGTGCTTCATTATTGATCAGCGCGATGCTTAAAACACCAAAGCAGGACTTCTTGATCTCCAGGTAGATGGAGCTGCATTTGGCTGACATCGTCTCTCTTTTAGACCAGAAAGTGCTTCTCCTGCTGTCTTAATTGTTCACATATAAACATTACCTGTTCAATATTTGATGTTTGGCAGCTTGTTTTCGTTAATTATTCAGGCGACTGTAATCTCCTCCTGGAGCGGCAGGAAGTATAGGCTTTCCTGGCGGCCATGTTCAGGTGTTATTTGCAGGAAGATGACATAATCGCCATCAAACCCGCACAGTTCATGTTTAATAAAACGTTTGTCTGTTTTTGCTGAAATGATTCTCAGCAGAACAAACGAGATTTTAAATTACAGCAGCTGAAAAATAAAACGTGTTGACAGATAACAGGAGGTGCAGCAGAAAAGTTATCAAGATGTTTTCGTAGCAGAGAAAAAACTAAATTTTTACTCAGTATTTTTATGAGACATTTTATTTTTTCTCTTACTTGAGTCTGAGTTTTAAATAAAAATTTAATAAGTTTTTATTTAAACAAACTGATTTGGAAAAATTTCCACTTAATTTTATATTTTGGTCCATCTGAATTTTAAATACGAAATAACTGATAATTTGATAAGCTACTCAGTACTGTAGTAGACTTTTTACCAAATATTTACTTGAGTATGAGGAAGTAGTGCTACTCCGGCTTGAGTGATATTTTTGCTTCTTTACAAAATTGTTTGTGTAATTTTTGTTTATGAGCCATAAAACCTAAACCTAAAGTGTTTTGATCAGAAATCTGATTTCATTCCTAATTAAGTGAAATTGTTGTGCAATTCAAGGGCAAATTGATTCCAGTTTGATTTAAAATGTAAACGTAGAAATTGGTTTCCAAGCACCGTTCACATTTTCTCAAAAGTTTGGTTTCAGCTTCATAGCATCTAAAAATCTGATTTATTTGACTTTTTTTTACCCAGTTTAGCTTCCATGTGTGTAAAAAGTGTCTAAAACTCTTTACAATTGGCTCTAATCTATAATTACAGCAACATAATTTCACACTGAAACTTTTGTTAATATATTTATTCAGCAGGATGGAGAAAAACAACAAATACTGGGATCCCAAAACGGACTCCATAAAAATTAATGCAACTAAAGGAATTTATCAATTTTATTCTTTTTATGTATCAGAGATTTCATTTGCAGGGGCCAATCTAATGTTTTGTCCTGGGGCCCAAGATTCCTGGCAGCGCCCCTGGCGTGTATTAATGCATAATAACTTATATTTGGCCTTTGAACTCTTGAACTAGGCCACTGTAAGCGTTTTTAGAGGGAGTTTAAAAATGTTCAGGTGATTTTAACAATTTGCTTTGAATTATTGTAAGGTGCATTCACACCAGCTGTTTAATCTGCTTTAATCCAATCCGGTTCATTTGGATTAAACCAGTCTGAAACCAGACTCTGGTCCACCTCCAAGCCTTGGCTTCGGTTCCGTTGAACTGAACTCTGGTTCAGTTTGAATGCATATGTGAACACTAAGCGGACCAGAGACTGCTCCACAAACAGGAAGTGAACTAAGTGCAGGGCATTCTGGGTAAATAGAGCCAAAACAAACGTGCTAGGCTAGTGTTAGCGGGAGAACTGACTCGAAATCCTCCAAGTGCTAAAATCTGACACCACTCCATTTTTGTTGACATTTTGTTGTGGTCAGTGTCTTCTGAGGCTTTTGTATCGTTTCCTTCGTGGCGCAGCGCCCCCACTGGCCGGGAGGGGAACAGGCTTTTCAAAGGGTTTGGTTGGTTTGACAGCAGAGAGAAAGTGAACCGCAGCAGCTGGACATGAAACAGATGTCTCAGTTTTGATCTGAAATCGAGCCGATTTGCTGTGGCTTTGAACCCAACAGAAACGGAAAACCGTACAAGACGGTTCAGGCAGGATCCAAGCATGTCTCTGTCGCATCGATCGGATTGTTGGCTGATTTATTGGCTGAAATTTATGGCGGTTTTGATTCATGGAGCCGATTCGATTAAAAAAACATGCAGAGTTTCATATTTTCTGAACATGAAACTCCTCAGCTTCTATCTCCACATCAGGAACTTTAACCAAACAAGTCGTAACTGGAGTCCCGTCAGCAAACACTGCGTCCTTATGCTGATTATCTAAACCTGTTGCATCATGTGCAGAAAGGTCACGCATCTGGAATCAGAGCCTGCGTAGCGAGTGTCACATCACCGTGACCTTTCGTTATGTTGCTAAGAAACAAGGGAAACTTGGGCTCTGTGGTAAACACCAACAGAACAGGCGAGGACCACCAGACGAGAGCAGAGCTGATTACAGAATCCTCAAACATGCCTCCGGTAACAAACCTGCCAGATCTGAAGCGGACCAGACAAACTGTTGTCCAAACAGATGAAGCACAGACAAGCAGACGCTTCTTTGATTCATCACTGAGATTCTGGATGAAGTTTTGACACGACTGGAGCTGCTGAACTTCTAACCTCCTGCTCCGGGAAGAAGATGCAATCTCTTGCAACATTGCCTTTATCTGTTTTTATTTCATAGTCATGTGTTTGGTTTTTTTGTTGTTGTTTTTTTTCCACACTAAATGATATGCAGAAATCTGAGCTTACAAGGCGCGGGGAAAAAAAAACATGCCAAGTTGGCTTGAGTTTCAAGTATCGATGTCTTCCAAACATACGCACAGCTGCTTCTGCAGGGACTCAAAGTAAAGCTGCAGAAAGCAGAGAGATTGTTTTACGCTCAGAAACGTGTTTGTGACGAACAGCTAACATGTCTGGAAAAACTGGTTGTGAGAAACGAAGGGACTGCAGACTCAGCAGGAAGATTTATTGGGGAGTTTAACAACCGACCTGCACGGGTTTCTAAAAACAAGCTGTGTTTTTAGAATATATGGATCTGTACATAAACCCAACTACATCTGTGAAAGGGGCAGAATTATGTTTTCCAGGCATGTAGAGACAATTTGTAGCTCAATCAAGTAACTATGTTAACCTCAGATGTCATAAAAATGCTAAAAATACCAAATATAACTTAGAAATTTTAATTCATACTTTCATGCCTTGAAATTGGGTCTTTAAAAACTGAAGTCATCCCAACATGGCTCCCGATTAGCGCTTTATCAGCGAATCTATGGTGATGTTCTGAGAAGTAGCTCCTATCATGAACTCACCAGGTGTTTGCTAATTGCTAGGCTAGTCTGAAGGAGCTGAGTGGGGAGGAGCATTACAGTAACAAACAGGAAGTTGATGCATTACGGTGACAAACAGGAAGTAGATGCATTACGGTGACAAACAGGAAGTAGAGGAGGTGGCCTGGACCACACATCTCAGAAAAACGTTTTCTCTTCGCATCTGGAGGCTTCGTGCCCCTGGTAAGGCACAGACCCACAGTAAACCTGTCATGATGCAAAATTAAGCAAATGTTCAAAATCTCACCATTTCTGGGATTTTGTAGAAGTTTGCTCCTCAGTGGCCAGTCATTTTGTATTTTCTTATAAATTAGTTTTTATCTGTTGTCAAATCTTCAATTTAATTTTTTATTCCAAATATATTAAATTAATCTAATCCTCTTTGATGGCCAGTTATTTTCTTGTCTGAAATGGCCTTATTTCAGCCTTTATGTAAAACATATGAAATATAATAACAGAAACTGTAAAGTGATTAAAATGCATAAGCGAGTTCACAATCTTGCTAGCGGTTTTTACTGATCTTGCAGCCAAGCTCCCGTTTGTCTGAAAAATTGTCGTTTTATCATCGGTTCCTTCAAGTCCTGAGAGATTTGGGTCGGTAGGAAACGCCGGCGCTCCTTTGTGGCCGCTTCACAGAGACAGTTCCTTTGTGTTTGTGGTGCAGACGGAGTGACTTCCTGCGTGTAAGTCATGATTGGATTGTTGTTCATAAGACGATGCGAGAGCCTCCAGCGGTAATAAATCCCTCGGCGGTTCTGTTTACGGTTCTCCTGGAGTTTCCAGGCGGCACATCTGGTTCTGGCTGCTGCAGACGGTTTAACGGCATTTCTTCTTCTTCTTCTTCGTCTTCTTTCCCTTTTTCTTCTTCTTTCATCTCAAAACACTTCAGTGTATTTACTTCTTAGAGAAACTGACATTAATATTTGATTTTTTATTGTATTTCTTGTTATATAGCACAGATTGTGAACAATTTATACATTGGCACAGAGTTGGTATTTATTCTGATGCTTGATATTTACGATGTTCATTATTATTATTATTATTATTATTATTATTATTATTATTATTATTATTATTATTATTATTATTATTATTGGTCCATATGTTTCCTTGTCTTGTCTTGACAGTCAGTTTATAATTATTCTGTTGATGTAATATAATATATTTGTTGGTTCTTTAGGACAGTATTTTTGCATATGAAACCATTAAGTAGCTTTAATTACAAACTTCTGATAATCGTTGAGTTTTAAATTGATTGGTTTTATGAAAGTGGGAAAAGCTTCAGGATTTAAAAGAAAAACAAGGGAAAATTCCTGAGATCCTGAAGTGTTTGAAAGAAAAGTAAGACCTGCAGCAGTGATGCTAACATTTCCTCAAAACAGACGTCTGTGGCTCCGTTTTGATGCATAAATTATTTCTGCAGAGTGAAATATGATTGAACAGCAGCATTTAGAAAGTTATAAATCATCAGTTCCACCATAGATTACATTATAAACTTGGAAACAGGCAAAAATATCATTTGATCTTAAATCGGGTTTTTAGAAAAACCATAAGAGACATCGAAACGCCGAGTCGTTTGAAGGTAGTTTGACATCTTGTGCTTGTTTAAAAGCTGAATGGAGTTTCTCAGTTGAAGGAGGCAAAAGTAACAAGCTGCCAAACAGAAGGAAGGTTTTGCTGAATTTTGTGGAATTTCAATGAATTTCAATGGAGCTGAAATTCTGAAATCTCAAACAGAAAAGCTAATTATTTGGCTCTTGGTTTTGTATGCAGTCAGATTCTCTTGTCCTGCTTATTTGTTTTATTGAAACAAATGAAATAAAACATGAAAACTCATCAGGCTGTAGTCTCTGCAGCGTTTGCTTCCAGTAGCTGAAGGGAATCTGATTTTTCCTGGGATTTTTCCTGGGATTTTTCCTGGGATTTTTCCTGGGATTTTTCCTGGGATTTTTCCTGGGATTTTTCCTGGGATTTTTCCGCGGCGTGGCGGTCAGCCTGCCAGCTGCCTGACCGCCAGCCTCTCTGGCATCTTTTTATTTTTTTTAATTCTCGGCTCTCAGCCCGCCTCATGTGGCCCTCTCCAGGCTGAGGGCCTCGTTCGGCGCGCGGCACTCGGCGCGCTGAGGCCTCTCATGTCGGCGCTCTTGGCTCCGTGATGGTATATTTGAGCAGAAGTGACTCTGCCAAGCAGCAGGTTGGTTTGCAGCAGCCTGATGAGGCGGCGCCGTGCCAGAGAGGGCTTTTACAAGAGGAAAGGTGTATCGATTGGAGCGCTTCGTTTACAGAGGGTGATGTGCATGAGTGTCCATCATCATGAGACATGCAGCAGAGAGAGGAGGCTTTATTAAACATCAGAGAACCAGACTGAGCAGAAACATACAAAACAAATAAAATCACAAGAACAGAGTCAGACGAGCATCAATTTGGATGCTAACAGAAGCTAACTCCGCTAGCTGTTTTAGCAGTGACTTATTAAAGCTGTTTATAAGTAAAGAAAGTTAAATATAGTTAAAATCCATTTTGAAACTGAAATAATGTGAAACTGAAATCTGTAGCTAAACAAACTATTAAAAAAGTAAAAAAAATAAAATAGTGATTTTAAAAACAATCAGAAATGATTTCATCCTTAAGTTTCCTCTTCGATCACTGCAGATGATTTCTGAAGACGTTTCATCTGAAGCAAAAGCTTCGCTTCATGCAGAAACCGGAATGTTTGGTGAAAATCCGACGTCTTCCGGGTTAAAGCGATTTTCCTGGAGGCGGCACCACATGAGACAAACACGGCAACAAAACTCCCTCTGTTTGTCTGGAGACTTTAAAAATGACCATCTTTGATGTGCAGCTCAGAGTTGTAATTGCGCCGTGGCTTCAAGCGGCTTCTTAACGGCACATTATGAAAACAGGAGCTTCATTTATGGTCTTATCAACGCTGAGGAGTCTGGAAGCTGCTGCAGGTCACGGCTGGCGGCTCTTAGATCAGGTCAAATACCTGAACAAACACGCCGAAGGTTTTCCTGCTGCGTCGCTTCCTGTGGAAACCTTCAAAAGAGACAATCTAAATACAGAGCGACAAATAATTCAGCATTTCAAACGAGAACATAAAGAAATACACAGAAAATATGGTTATTATTTACAAATATGAAGACAAGAGAAAGTTCAGCCCTGCACTGCAAAAACACAAAAAGTAATTTTTGTCTAATTTCTAGTGGAAATATATTAGTAAACTTTAAATAAGACAAAACTAACAAGTAACTTTTCACTAATATATAGAAGCTTGTTTTAAGTCAATAATTCCTTAATATTGATGGAAAAGTTCCAGTGAAAGATTATTTCAATTATAACAAGATATTTTCCTCACACTAAAAGAAATAAATAATAATAATAATTTGAATAAATCTGACATACTTCGGTTGTAAACTGGACACTTTGTCAGCATCAGGATCTGAGCTGATTTTCTGTCTGATTTGACATCTGCCACTGAAACATAATCCTGACTAATGAGGGAGGAGTCAACTTCCTGTCAGCGCCGTCCTCTGTCTCTGGGAGACACGAGACACAAACCAGCAGAAACGACAACAGAGTCAAAGATGGAGGAACGGCTGCAGCTGAAAATCAGTTCCTGACGAATTCAGTCACGTTTAATGTGAAATATATCAGAAATATTCTGCTGTCTGAATGCAGATTATCTCATAACGTTTATATCATGTTCGCTGTCACTGCTGGTTCAGCAACAAGGAGGGTGATTTTTATTTATTTTTAAGGCTGGTGGCTTTTTCTGAAATAATACAAAAATAATTACCTAATAGGAATTAGTGGGAGAAAAGGTTTCAGTGTAATTAGAGGATGCAACGCATTAAGATGCTTCGTTAACTGAAGACTAATAATCACATCCTGAGGTCAGCCAGGATTCACAGCTTTATTTCTGTTTCTCCTGCAGTCGTTTAGTTTCTCCTTCTAACTAACTTAAATCTGCAGAGCGGAAATGTCCGTGACGAAGCTCCTGATGAACCAGAACAACGTCAGCCAGCCGGTTGTTTCCCGTCAGCGAATGTTGTTCTGACCTGAAGTGTTTCATCAAACTTATGAAACTTTAACAGAATCTGCAGGTCTGTGTCTGGTGAATTTCTGGTTAAAGCATCTTTGCTTTTCATTCAATGGGTGGAAAATCCAGACATTTTACTCAAGTAAGAGTTGAAATACTTTGAAATAAAATTACCCAAGTAAAAGTAAGAAAGTTACTAAAGTTACGTTTTGTTTTGCGGGTGTGGTTGTGTGTTTGTGGAGGTCCAGTCTTGGTTCTGGTTCTGGTATCGGGGTTTGGCTGGCGGCTCTAAATTGCCTGTAAATCTGTCTTGTCTTTCTTTCTGCATCATGATGGAGCAGCCACCTGTCTCCAGCTGCAGCCTCAACAACCCCAAACGTGGAGTCTGCGTCAGCTGGACGACGCTTTAAAAATAACCTCCGCTCTCCTATTTTAAATCAGAAATGAAGGACATGCCTCTGCCCCCAACAAAGACGTTTCCATCTCCTGTCAGCTGGAATCTGTCTGAATGTAAACCATTTGGCTTTCTAAATGGCTTCATGTATATAAGGGCGGCTTCTTGTAAGCAATCATTCCAGGTAGACAAATCGCCCTGAGCAGAGTGTCTCCTCCTCGTATGACTGTGATTTGATTCGGAATGTCATTTGAGATTCATAACACGGCCTGAATTGGATCATGTCCCAGCACCGTGCCCTGAGAGTCCGCCAGCATTCAAACAAGCAACTTAAAGAAACGCAGGAAAATAATGCAGTAGTAGCTCTGGAAAAGCAACCAAAAATCATCCTTAAGGTTGATCATTCATAGGTTGCTATTTTACGAGTGACACAATTAAATGCAATGAGGTGAAATAGAAATACAGTACTGGTAATGATGTAAATTATTTAATAATTTATTAAATAAATAAATAAATGCTTAAATGACTAGTTCAAATTAAATGTACTATATTTATGTATATAAGCATGTATAAGTATTTCAGTATTATATTATTTCAAATATTTCAGCATATATTTAAGTATTTCAGAATATTGTGTGGAAGTATGATGGTGTTTTAGGGCCATATTACAAGAATGAATTGAAACACTGACAGAATAAAGTAATAAAATGAAGAAAATAGTTATAATACTACGAGAATAAAGACGCATGAGAGTTGAAACATGATGAAAGTTTAGTCATATTATGAGAATATAGTTTTTGGATTTTTTCCCATAATACTTTTAATTTTTTTTAGAATGGCCATAATACTCAGGCTGTAGTGATTCTTTTCAATGACTCAAACACATCGATTATTAAAATTCCTGGAGTTAAATTATTTCCCTGGCAGCTTCGTTAAATTAGGTTTTATTATTCAGCGCACCGTGTTTCCAGCCGGGTGATTATTTTTGTGGCACCACGCTCTCACTTCCGGCTACGAGTGACGAATGCTAAGTGCTGCTAGCATTCGTCACTCGAATTAGTGGGAGTTTTAGCCCCAAATGGAAGTCCAGTGGTCAAGTTCGATCCGGTGCATCCGGGTGGATTTCACTGATTGATTATAATATCCGGGTTTTAATCGTTTATCGATGTATCAATAAGCATCTTTAAAATAACGGAACGCGGCAACATTCCGCCTCCCGGGGTTCTGACTGCTGGCGCTACCCAACCTTCCTACTTCGTGGTAATGCGCATGCGCACAGCCATGTTCGGAGCGAAATATGAAAAATTGGTCTGATGCTCATTTCCAGCATTTTTACCGATATTGTATTTTACCACATTAAATAAAATGTTGTTTCTTGATTAACTGTCAGAATAATTGATAGTTCACTAAAATAATCGGCCCTTCTGTTCATCAGTCTGCAGGTCAGGCTCGCTCTGTTGTACATTGATCTGCAGTAAAACTTGTTCAGACGAACCAATCAGGTTCAGGCTTACTGGTTAATCAGACCAGAACCAGAAGACCAGAGAGGTCTGGACGGTTGATAAAACAGCAGATATTGAATAAATTTTAGTGATAAGCTGTTCATCGTCAGGTGACAGAAGCCCAACTTTCTAACTGTCTTTATGTGACTCTGGATGTTCAGCTCTGATCTGGTCTCTGGCTGTAATAACTGAAACTGTTCCTCTTTGGGTCAAAGATAAAAACTTTTATGTCTGTTTTTGACTTCCTGTGCTTCAGGTTTTGATGACCGGGACACGGACCTGTTCTTGTGCGACACCAACACCTGCAAGTTTGACGGGGAGTGCCTAAGAATTGGGAATATGGTGACATGCATTTGTGACTTTAAGGTAAGAAGATAATCTGGTTGCAGATCGTAAAGAAGTTCTTATGTCTGCTGGTTGGAGAATTAGTGACTGTTTTTCATCATCTGTGTTGTGTATCATTGTCTGTAGCATAATGTTGTGGAAAGAAGCATCAGATTTCAGCATAAAGGAGTTGAAATGTTTTGTTTCCAGACTGTTTGATTGGAGTGGAGAAAGATGTGAATTATGAATAAAGTTTTGTTTGGCATGCGGGTGAAGGTCGATTTGGATGTTTGTATTTTGATCTTGTTTGGCTCTTTTGCTTTGTTTTTATAACTGGAATCAGAATTTTGTTTGAGTTTGAGACGTTTAGGGTGACACACATGCTTCATGTTTACCTCCAGAAGAGAGAAACCGGCAGTAGGAAACGCGTTGCTGCTGGAGCAGCTGAACCACAGATGATTGGCAGCTTGACGTTAATCCAGCAGCTGTCAAAGATGGCTGACCTGCCCTACACTGCGGTCATGGCTCTTCCTCACCTCCACCAGAAAAATACCAATGAAGTTCACCAGGAATCCGTTTTCTTAACATTTTGCACCTTTTCTTGCTGAAAGGACTAGCCATTAGCATCTGCTTTTAATTGGTTGGCTTCAGCAGTGGGCACCGATTTTCAGCTTATCGTTTTAGCAAAATGTTAATTTTTATCTGGAAATTTGATTTTTCCAGATAAACTCTAAGCGCTGATTTACTTAGTAAACTTTCAGTTGAATCTTTGTTGACATTTTGGTTTTTGTTGGACTTTCTCCTCTTCCTCCGTTTCATCTTCCTCGTCTTCATTTCCTCTCATTCTGATTCAAATGCTTTAGTTCAAATTGAAGGACTGAATGTTTATTTTTGCACAAAAATTACTTTTCCAGATCGACAGAGCTAGCTAGCGCTGTAGCGCCTAGCATACGATATCTACCCAGAATGCATTGCAGCGTAGACAAAATGGCGACGACCGTGTGGCAATATTTTATTTAAGTTTCTAAAAACTAAACAGCCTGCAATATGTTCACTGTATTATTACACCTGAAATAAATGTTTCTAGAATAAAGTTAAAACTTTTTAACATTTCTAGACACAAAACTGGCAAATTTTAAATGAGTTTATTGCATTTATTGTATTTCTGTCACAATAACAGAGCTTGCTGGATGATAAATTTACCCCTAAATTACTGCTTTAACTGATAATATTGTTTTGTTTGAGACCATTTTCAAGGTATATATTGCTAATAGTAATAATGGAAATTAATCTTCTCACAGACTAATGAATAAAATTATGGTTTCTTATTATTTTATTATTTTAAAAACATATGTTTCCGAGACTATTTTCAACTACTGTATTGATCATAATAATTTACGTTAATAGTAGCGCAGACTAACTGGAAGATATTTAATTTGTAAAATAAAACACATAAACATTAAATAAAAAGACATTAAAAACCACACACAACTAGAGACCATAAATAAAATGGATTATACAGTAAATAAAATAATCAGAATGAAAATTATTAATTTATCGTGGGATTAATTGATTGTTTATTGCATCAAACTTAGTTAAAGTTTTCTTCTAGTTTGTTGTACTTGCTTGATAATAAAGTACATTTTTATGAAATCTATAAATTCTTAAAGATCTAAAACACCAAAAAAGATCAATTAAAACTATAAAAAAAAATTGTTAATCAGTTGTTTTCTGTTTTGTTATTTGTGATCTTAAAATCATTTCAAGGTCTGCAAACGGCCCTTGAACCACACGTTGGACACCAGAGCTTTAGCTTATTGAATGTTTCTGAGCTAATAGGACCAGTGTGTTCCTGTCACCGAGTTAAAGTTATGGCTGATAGTTTCCATGAAATACAAACTTGGATAATTAGTTAGATTGAAGTCAGACATTTTAACTTCATAGTCAGAGTCCGGTTTATTTGTCCCTGCGGACTCTTCTCCCTCTTCGTCATAAAAACCCGAGCTGCACCACTGACAGCATTCCTGTGAATTTTTACTGTTCCCTATAATGACTCATACTTTGCTTTAACAACCAAACCTGTAATAAAAAAGAAGCAACCCAGTTATCCCAGTATTGATTCTGGTGTAACGTCTACAAGCGTCGCCCAGATGAATGAAGCCGAAGTGGTTTACAGGCGTAGCGCGCCTCCACATCCATCGCCGCTATCGGGACGCCATCAGTCGGCACGCTGACACTCGATTGGCTGGCTTTTATCTCCATTTCCTGCTTCCCAGAGAGCAACGCTAACAGATGGATGACATTACGGCTTCATTCGTCTGCTGATGCTGCCGGTTCCTCCCAGCAGATTACCTGAAAGTTTCTGTCCTGACATGGTGTGAGTCTGAGGTCGACGCGGATGTGTGTGTTCTGGGTTTGTTTGCGCGGCGGTTTCTGATTTATTTTGTCAGGCGGAGGAGACGTGACCTTCATGACACCATCAATCACTCTAAATCAGCGTCAGATAAACGCAACTTTCCTCCTGTTGGCAGTTTGTTCAGGCCAATCAGGGGAGACGTGGATAAATCCTCATCCCGATGGGTTTCCTCTGCTATAGGGATGTTCAAAGTGTGGTGCGGGGGCCATTTGCGGCCTCTGGATGATTTTGTTTGGCCCCTCGGTCCACAATACATAAAATCTTCATATATTTATTGAGTTACGTACAAGACAAACTATTTTTCTTTGATTAATGCGGTTACCCAAAAGAGTTTTTAAAAATATTTAGTTGCCATTTAAAACAGCAACTGTGCAAAACTTTGCTTATATTTTGGATCAACAACGATTTACCAAAATTTGACTACTTTGCTTTTACAGAGTTACATATTTATAAAACTGTATTTGGTGCAATCAATATAAATTTCATTGAAGGTCAGATTTGCCCAGATTTTTTTTAGAGTTGGGTTGTTGTTTTATTTTTTTTTACAGTTTGGCTGGTCGTCTTTGGGGAGTTTGGCTGGTCGTCTTTGGGGAGTTTGGCTGGTCGTCTTTGGGGA
>VMRN01000068.1:1466963-1499071 GCA_010277015.1 Poeciliopsis turrubarensis
TTTGGCTGGTCGTCTTTGGGGAGTTTGGCTGGTCGTCTTTGGGGAATTTGGCTGGTCGTCTTTGGGGAGTTTGGCTGGTTTTGGGTTGTGGGAGGGGTTTGAGCTGGTTGTTTTACAGTTGGACTTGTTTTTGTTTTTTTTTAGTAATGCTGGTTTTTTGTTGTTTTTGGACTGGAAACTATCAGTCAGATCTGGCAACCTGTGCCTCTCTCTCTCTCCCTCATGCTCAAAATGCATGCAGGGCGCTCTGTGAAGAGGAAGTGAGTTTGATGTGGTTGAATCAATGGACACTATTCATTGCCAAGAAGCGTTAGAGTCGCCACAAACTGACTGGAAGGAACCAAGTCTTTCTCTCACCGCTCCGATCCAACGTACTTCAACGCTGCATTTGTGTAAAAGCGATTCATTGTTTTATTTTCACCGTTTCCCTGGATGCCTGCGGTAATCACGTAGCATTTCCTCCTAATTCCTCTCATAACATCTGTTGGGAAAGCTTTAGTTTCCTGGTTTGGTTATGTTAATGCCAGGTCACATTGCCGACTCCCAAAGGGCTCGTCCACTCTAAAAATATGTGCGCTCACGGAGCTGCGCAGCACTTGAGCTGAAACAGAATAAAGAGCACATTTTACTGCTCTGTCTGATGCTCTGTAATGTAATGTTTGAGCTGTGACTCATAAAAAATTCTTTGAACAACCCACTAACCACATAAAGTACTCCACTCGATTTATTATGCTTCAAATGACATTGTAGAATATAATTTATGCAGCAAACATTGTTTTAGAAATATTGCTTTAAAATGTTATTGTTTGCACTCACATTTTCCACAGAAATATTATAAAAGGTTGTTTATTTATTTATATTATATAGAAATAAGGGAGTAGCAACTTTTCGCCAAAAATACTCAGAAATTTTCTGGAAAAAAAACAAGGACAAATTGTCGACTTCTGAAACGTGCTGAAACTCTGCTGGGGTTGCTAGGTAACGGGCAGAACTCTGCTGGGGTTGCTAGGTAACGGGCAGAACTCTGCTGGGGTTTCCAGGAAGCAGGGAGTTCCTGCTGATTTATCATGTTACATTCGGAAGGTTTTTAAAACAGCTAAATTTCCAGACACCACAAATATCACCTCATTGCCAAAAACAGCTTGATGTTCTTCTAAGAACTTGGGCTGTTTGTAGAAGCTTCAGAAAACCCCAACAGAAGTACAAAAATGTGCAAAATGTGAATTTTTCATCATATGTCCCTGTAAACGTATTATAAAAATTTCCAAAACTTATAAAAAGTTTTTCTGTAGACTTTCTAAGATTAAGCTGAAAAATGTTGACTTTTTTGAGCAAATTGTTTGACTTTTGGAGCTCAGAAATTTCCTTGTTTTTTTCTTGGAAATTACTGAAATTAATTAAAATATATCTATACATTTTTTTTAATCTACAATGGCCGATGTATAATTGGGGCCAAAGTTGCAACATGTGTTACATTTCCAACTGCCGTGGTTCTCTCAAAAGATCCAAACCCTTTGAGAAACCTGTTCCCCTCCTCGCCTGTGGGGGCGCTGCACCAAGAACCACTGAAGGAAAGGGCACATAAACCTCTGAAAAAGAAACCAAGTGCAACAAAGTGTAAACAAAGTTGGAGTGGGGTTAGATTTTAACGATTATAGAATTGTCAATAGAAAAAAACCACAAGCCATTCCTAACGCTAGCGCTAGGCTAATGCTAGCATGGTTGTTTTGGTTGTATTTTCCCAGAATGCCCCCTATCGTAGTTCACTTCCTGCTTTTGGAGCGGTCTCTGGTCTGCTTGGCATTCACATATGAATTTGAACTGCACCAGAGTCCACTCCAACCGAACCCAGACCGAGGCTTGTAGGCGGACCAGCGTCTGATTAGCTTTCAGACCAAATGTCCATTTGTTTTGAACCAGACTTTCTAGGCAAACGGACTGGAGTTGGATAAAAGCAGAATAAACTTAGTGAGAACTATAAGCTATAACTTTTGAAAACCAGTAGGCTTTGTAGCTTTAAAGCTAATTTCACTGCTAGTAATGATGATTCCCACTAGTTTTTGTAATAAAACACAAAGCGAACCTGTTTACAAATAGATATTGAACAGCTCTACATGTATGAGTGATTTAATAAATTATAAACCATCATAAGTGTAAATAATTTGTTCTTGCAGCAATTCGTTATGTCTTACCAGGTATTTTTGATTAGTTTCTGGTGCAAATATCTCAATAGACTTAAACTAAAACATAAGTACCACAAGCCAAGTGTTTTATTTCTGGAAAACTAAACATGTTTGGAATAAAGTCATAACCAGTTTGACCTGCTAAAGCCTATCATGCTGGCAGCAGATTGTTCTAATGGATTCTGACCTCAAATCTCTCCCACCTAATGTTAGACTGGAATGCTAACTGTTGATGCTAACCGTGTGACGTTGACGAGAGGTGGAAGGGCAGCGCGACCTTCCAACCAGAAGCCGAGAAGGTTTTGTTGCTCTTTCCCAGATCACACGTGAGGTAACAGTCTCACAGCTCAGATCCCAGCAGCAACATAAAGTAGCTCTGCTTCTGATTCTCCCAGGATCGGCTGGTAAAGATAGCAGACCTCGTTCCATATATTTGCATCCCATCAAGCTCCGTGTGAGCGGACCTGAGATTTTTACAAAAATATGATTGATCTTAAAATGTGCGTCAGTAAATGGTACACATTTATAAAAAAATCTATGTTTAATAAATTAATTGTTCTTAATCTGCCTGTTTAAGCGTAATTTAACAGGAACATATTACGGAAAATACGCATGTTTTGGCAGCTTGTTATCACATTCCTCGGGACAAAGCTTCTCCAGCCTGATCTTTGGGGAAAATGTCTAAATATTGCGTGGACTGGCTTCAGAAAAACAGAAAAAGAGGTTAAAAATGACATCAAACTAACTGATTTTAACTTGTGAATAAGAGAATTGCCCATATGTCTGTGTGAGAGACTTTTGCCCCTCCACAGCTTCAGACACCTGTGGAGCGTCTGAATGCGTCTGAATGCATTCAGACGCATTCAGACAGCGCATAAAAAACCCCCAAAAATATCCAACTTTTTTCACAAATCAGCAGGAACTCTGTTACCTAGCAACTCCAGCAGAGTTCCACCTCTTACCTGGCAACCAAAGCTGAGTTCCAGCACATTTGGTCAGCTGGTTTTACTGCAGTTCAATGGTAAAAGACAAGAGTTTTATTGTTGACCTACCATCAGGAAGTCACTTGCTGCTTTCTTGTTGGTTGTTCGGGAGGCTCTACTAATGCTTTTCAAAGGTGTACGGTTGTATAGTGGTGCATCTGTTTGCAGCCATTTTCTCATGGCGATTTTGAACTACCCTGGAACAAGAGTGACTTAAATTTGCTTCCCAGTTCAGGCAGTTTGACGGAGCAACACGTTTAAAAACTGTAGCTGCCTTTCCATTAAGCAATGAGCTTCACAAAATAATTTAAATTATTTTTGTAATTTAAAAAATACCAAAAGAATTAAATTATTTTTGTAAAAATACAAAAATAATATTGTATAATGTATAAACCTCAGGTCTTTTGATAGAAGCTACATCAGTAGATTAAGTCTGCAGAGCTTTAAATAAATATGTAGTTTCAACTGAATTATTAGAAATCCTCACAATTACTGAAAATCTGCTGTTTTTGTAATAAATGTGTTTTTTAATGAAACACATTTATTACAAATGTGTTTCATTAAAGAGTAGCCATTGTTGAAACAGCAAAATGGATCCAAACAAACAAACAAACAAACAAACAAAAAACAAACAAACAAACAAACAAAAAACAAACAAACAAACAAACTTCATTCCACCTCTTGCCTGCCCATCCATCCGTCATTGAATATAATCCTTCAGTTATTACCACTTTCTGTGTTTTTATCCCTCCATCCACTTGCATCAAAGGAATTTTAATTATTTCGATTTTTTAAAATGCTTTAAATTCAAGACATGGTAAAGCGTTGATTAGCTTCTGTAAATGTTCCTGGGATCTGAAACTAGAACATTTGTAGAGTTTTATCCCCATGTTGTTCTGCTTCTCATTAAAGTTGCCATCTTGTTCCTTCTAACAGCAGCAGAAATATTACAGTTTAATGTCTCTGGAGCAGAATGAATCCCGATTAGCCCAGACGAGGTCCACTGCTGTAAAAATAAAGTGTGTGTATGTTTGATCTGTTTGGGTGATTTGGGTCAGTTCATTTGTCAGGTAGCTGTCGCCGGCTCTCTGCGGCGCTGCACTCACCTCTCCTTGTCTGAGAGAGATAAATATACTAATTAAAAGCAGTGGAACGAGCGAGGAGAGGTTTGGGTCTGAAGGACGGGAGCGCTGAACGAGAACTTGGTGTTTCACACACAGTCTGAGCAGGACGTGCGCCTGTGTGCTGTGTACCACCAAGTAGCTTCACAAATTAGCTGCAGTTAGCACAGATAAGTTGGTGTGAGCTCTGAAATGCCTTAAAGGGGACCTGCTCGGCAAAACTGAACCTCTCTGTTCGTCCATTTGGGTTTCTTCTGCTTCTAAAAACATTCCACATGCTTAAAAAGAAACACCCAGATGTTTTTGGCAAATAGTTCATGTTTTCTGGTGGTTGGAAAATGAGCCGTTTCAAACACCTCCAGATTGTGTTTCACATTCCACCATTACCTGGCAACCCAGCATGTTTGGTCGGCTGGTTTCACGGCTGTACAATGGCTGCTGGAAAAGACGAGTGTTTTGTTGTTGACTCACCGTCCAGGAACCACTTGCTGCTTTCTCGTTGATTGTGCAGGAGGCTCCACGTCTGCACAGCCAGAAGTTGCTGCTTCTGTTGGCATTTTCTCATGTGATTGTGAAAGTTGAGTTTTGGGGGGGCGTGGCCAGCAGCGGCTTATTTGGATTTAGAGACAAAAACAAACAAAAAAGGTAAAATCTCGTTATCTGGGAATAATTTTGTTTAAAAGGTGTAATGAACATGTTTTGTATAGATCATACATCCATCCTAACCATGTTAGGTCACCTTTAATGATGAGTCTGGGTTTAACAATGAAAGCCTGTTAGTTTGAGGCGTACAAATCCAGATGTAGAGCAGAAACCAGGAGAGGAGGTGCTGGACTGGAGGAGGAATTGTGTCAGGCACCTCTGCTGAAAAAACGTAGCATCCGTGTCAGTTCCTCTGTGGCTCTGGCTGGCCTGTCACACACCATTACAGAGCAGAGCGTCTCCAGCGACTCGCCTGGGCAGACTCCACCAGGACTGGCAGGCTGGGCCCTAATCAAGAGGAGACTGCCAACGGTTAAAGAGCAGCAGCAGCAGCCAACCACCTCCGAGTCTCCCTCCATCTCCCTCCATCTCCCTCCATCTCCCTCCGTCTCCCTGCTGTCACGCCGCCGCGCCGCTCTCCCCGCCTATCTCTTTGTGTTTTCCTTCCTTGGAAGTGCTCCACCAGAGTCTGTAAACATGGCCGGGTATCATGGGAGAATAGTTTGTCACTTGCACAGACAGCAGTTGACACATTTCCGTCCAGGAGGCCTGTGGAGAGACAGCGGTGTCAGGCACAGAGCGGATTTATGGCTGTTGTTCCTCCATGTTTCCTCTCCTGACCTCAGTCTGGTTCTGATGCTGCTCAGGGCTGCGACTCACTGAGTCCGTTTCTTGCCCACGTTTGCTTGCTCCAAACCTAATTAGGCTGTCCGTAAAAATGTATGTTCAACTGTATACTCCCAACTCCAAAGCAGAGGAAATCACATTAATCAGGCTTTGGTTTGAGCTTCTGCTTTAATTTCTGTATAATTGATGAGAAATTTGCCAGAGAATAAGGTGGGATCACCGAGGATCCAACTTGTTTCTGATCTGCATCTGGAGGCTTTTCAGGACTTTCTTCAACTGTTTCTGTACTTTGTGTTGTTAGTTTGTCAAAGTATTTTGTTTGGTTTGACTCAGTGCAGTGAGAAAGACCTGCAGCAGCTGAGCGTGAAACAAATGAATTGGACCAGACTGTCTACTGGAACAAACACAGGAGATTACATAGTTCAGCCACGACAAAATGGACCATCAACAGTTAACATGTAAGACCAACTTACATTTTTGTCAGTGAATTTAAGAGCTTTTATGGATGCATGCAAACCCTTTGCAGATGTTGGCTTCTGCTACGGCGGGTTCTGCTGTGGTATTAATGCACGTTCGTTGTTTAAATTCAAAGAAACATTTTTAAAATGTGGATGTTAGCTAATCGCGGTTCGCTGTAATCCCTATAACTCCAGGAATTTGCTGTATTTAGATCATCTGTGTTATTGTTGACAGTCACTGATCCATTTCAAGCCTTTGACAGTTTACTCTATTGTATTATAATTAATCTGGACTGGATTAAACTCAATCTGACTTCATTAGTGTAATTTGAGTTGATCTGGGTGTGAATTGAAACTTCTTGGGCTGTAAAGTGCAGTGAGATCAGATTTATTGGGAATCGGTGATGCATAAACAAACCGAATTGAATCAAATTAATAAACTGAACTGAAGGGTAATTTTAAGCTGTAACCTAAAATTTGTGCAGCAGACTGAATGTAATCTGTCTTCATTTATAGGCAGCATGCTGTTGCCGAAAAGCCAAACACAAAAACAGAATTTATATCAGCCATTATTCAGTCTTTATCTCGGTGAGAGACTAAAATAATTAATAACTCTGACTTGGTGCTTCCACCTTATACATTATTCAACAAGTGACCAAACAAATGGGGAAAAGGTAATTGTTCTGCAGAGATTGAAAGTTTTACAGGACATTAATAATAGCCAAGTTGGTTCGCAGGACAAAACGCTTCAGTTTCACAAAAATACTTCAAATTAATAACTTTTTCCTCCATTTCCTCACTAAACATAGACACTTGTTTACATCTTGCTGTTGGTCGACAGATTTTCTGTCTACGCCAACGGAGACGTTGGCAGATGATGTTGACATTTGACCCTGATTCTTTAACAAGGAGGAATTTTAAAAAAACAAAGCAACAAGTCCATCTGGGTTGCCAAATATTTGAAATGGTCCTTGAGGTACAACAGTATTAGTGTCAGCCATTTAAAGTATTTGGCAACCCAGATGGACTTGTTCTGTTTTTCTCCGTTTTGGTGACATGGCAACCTGATGGTCGACTCTCTTCCAGGTTTTCTTATGGTCAAATCAGACCATGACACCATTCTGCTTCAGTAAAATGGTGTTTTAAAGCTCCATAATATGCTAAACTGTGATAAATGTAAGTATTGCTTGTTTAGAATGGTTCACTACTTTGCAGCATACTGTGGAAAGAAAAATATTCTTGTGTTTTTGAAGGTTTTATGAGAGAGAAGCTGAAAATACAAACGCAGCAGTTCCAGTATGAAATCTGAAATGAAATACTGAGTCAGTAGAGCTACGTTTGTTTTTTATTTAAATAAAACACCAGAAGGACTGTTTCCCTGTTGCTATTCCACAGTCAGTTAAAGCCCAGTGTGACACTCCCAGCCCATCACATGCAGGAGTCTCAGACTTGAGCGTCTGTCTCGTGTCAGCGAGCCTCCGGTGCCCTCTGCAGCCGCCGACGGCACTCACACGTCTCTGTCACAGTTGATGAAGCTGCGGCTTTGATGAATGTGAGAAGCCAAGGTTTCGCTGCTGTTGGGTTCGGGTTTGAACGAGGACAAGGGCCGGGAACGGCGGAGTCTGCGCAGGTCCGAGCAGGCGCAGTGGAGCGCGCTGGGCGGCGCCGGCTGCATCCTGGGAGGCCAGCCCTAGTTTGGAGATGTTTATTATTGATAGAGGTGGATGATAGCCTTGGGATGGATTGCATAATCGAGGGCCGCCTCTAATGGTTACAGGAAATGGATCAGGCTATCAGTCAGGTCTCTGTGGATGAAGGATGCGCCTGTGTTTGTATGTTGCTCTCCTCCTGCCAGCATGCAGGACTGTGTGCAGCTCGGTTACTGCGGCGTGGAGACGTGAGAAATGTGTTTCATACACTTTAAATTATTGGTAAAAAATATCAAAATGAAGTTAATGGGATGAAAGTTATTGATTGATTTAATCTAAAGTCGACTGATCTCATTGATGCATCCATTTTCTTAAAAACCGTAAAACATTTTCTCCTTTATGTCGGGGATTAACAGCCATTCAGTAACAAAAAGGCTGAATTTATACATGTAGATATAAAAAAATAATTAAATTATGTTGAGTCAGCTGTGTGATATACTGACTGCATAAACAGGAAATTGTGGTTTTCTCACATATTAAACTCAGAAATATTTATAAAATATAAGCAAAGAGGAACATCTTAGATTCCTGAATATAAAAATGAAAGATGAAAAGAATTTAATATGCCAAATACTAAAAAATATATTTATACAGACGTCTGTGTTGCTCTTGAGTAAATGCTGAAACTTGTGCATTGAGATCATCTTTCCTGATTAGCATCGTGTTTCTTTCATCTTAACCATTTTATCGAGTGTTTATATTTCTGGACAGAACCACATCAGGTGAATTTTACGTACCAACCGGACTTTGTTTGGACCTTGTCTCTTTTCTGTTCTGGTATGGCCGCCATCTTTGTTTCTATCCTGCCTGGATCTCTTTACTGGAGGGTAACAAGCTGCTGGCTGATGATGACTAGCGTCACTTTTAGCTGTTATCTACGTAATGCGCTAAATCTTAAATGTATGTCTCTTATTTAAAAGACAGGGAACACAGAGCTTTGCCACTAATTGTCAACACTTCAACAAGGGCAGGAAAAAGTTTTAATTAAGAAAAAAATAGCGAGGAGAGGGAAGTATTTCAGATATGCTAGCTTGACTTTGACAACCTTAACATGTGCTGTGGAATTCAGTTTGTTCCCAAATTCCTGGATGGTGAAGTTAAAAATAAAAAGGCGATCTAAAACACCAACTCTGACGGATCATCAGGAGAGCAGATGTTTAAACTGGCTAATAAACCACCGCTGTGTTAGCTTAGCCAGTAGCAGCGGGAGCTAATCTTCCTCAGCGATCACTTAATAATAATGGCAAATGTAAACACCAGGCCTAAAAACATGAAACTGACGAACTGAATGTTCTGTTCTTTGTGTGGGAAATGTTTGGTTTTTTGGTGTTGGATATAATGGTACTGTTGTCCGTTGCCATAGCAACAAGTCTGAGTGTGGCGCAGCCAAGACAGGGCAGAAAAAGTGGTTTGAGTTGTTCTTCAACAGTTTCTCTGCGTTATTTATATTTTTATATATTTTCCGCTTTCTGCGCCGCGCTGCTCTAAGTTAGTAAAACCAAAACCTCCAGGTCTCATTTCGCTCACTGAATTGTTCTACTGCAGCAGCGCGGATCGAATCGTCTTTTTACCCTCTACTGTTGTCCCATGCACAACAACTGGCCCCATAATCACCAGTGGCGCCATCTCCTGGACAGATGACCAAACTACAACGCACAAAGAAAGATCTAAGTGCACATTATAATCAATCAGTTGGAGCAAACTTTAATCTAATAAGATCTTGACAAAGAATTAATTATAAGTTGATGAATTTACAATTAAATAACAACATTTTCATCTGAGGTGAAACTTAAACAAGAACTAATCATCACTATGCTAGTACACAAATTAATTTTCTCCTATGTTTAATGAGAATTTGATCAGAAATTCAAACAATTGATGATTGAACAGGAATAAAGAATAGTCCTTCCTAACAGGTGCAGCATGTCAGAGTCTCCCACGCTGCCGTCAGAACCAGATCCCATCAGGTACCAGCACCTGTGTGGGTGGACAATGAAATGCATCGAATATTTGGATGAGATCCTGATAATAACTGATAAACAGCCCAGCTAAAGCTCTGCTTGGTGAAACACAATAAGAGACGGAGGATTTGGAAGGAAACATGGCTGACAAATGCGGATCTTTGAGTCAAATATGTTCAGTTCATCATCGTCCAGCCGTGTGCTGGTGTGTTTCGGTGCGATCTGGAGGAAAATCAACAGAGGTTTTCTGAGTGTGTGTTAAATGTCAGACCACTATCAGACCGCTAATTATTTCTGCTCAGGCCAGCCAGCGTGTTTAATTAATTCTGCAAGCTGACAAAACGTATAATTCTGGGAGAGATATTAGTCTCAGCAAGGAAGCAGTTGTTATGATTAAAACTTTATTACTCAGTTGAAATAAAACTAGAAAAATTACCATATGTCATGTAGTTTTTTTCTGTATAAATGAGGGATTTTACCAGCAGTCCCAGTAGAAATCCAGTCATCGTTTGTATGAAGTGTTTTTAAAGGGAATTGTGAGCTTTTTTCACTGAGGTAATCCTGACATTCCTCTAAATACTTAATAATTGCGGGCTTAGCCCCACAAAGGAGGAGGGTAAGGCATTATTAACCCGCAGAGGCTCGGCGCAGAATGCTGCTGCTCATGCTGACTGAGCACTATTGTTGTTGGTAACTATTGATTCTTTATGAATGCCATTATACTTCAATTTTCTTTTAGCTGCTCTATTGCTTTTTTAAAATCGTGTTGTCACCAATGCCTTACGGCATCTCCTTTTGTTTATCTACATGTAGCTGCACAATTCACAGCTTCGGCTCAGCATTTGCAAAAAGGAACAAATAAAAAGCTGTAAGTCCAGACTTTCTGTGGCAACATGGATGCAGCAGCAGTAGCTTTAGCCTGACCTGTGTAACTCCCAAGTGTTTTTAATGTTATGTAAAGTAGGTTTTTAAGTCTCTTCTTAAAAGTCAGATCTCTGCACTTCCATTCGTGTTTCTCCTGCTTTAAAATCAGACTAGGGGTTGGAAAACTAACAGCAGCTGTTTTCTGGCAGGAAGTTCATATTTTTTGATTTTTAAAAAGTGATTTGTTTCAAAAACTTTCAGAATGTGACGTAACAAATCTTGTTACAGTTTTCTGGCCGTAACCTGGTGACCCTGGTGACTCCTAACCCATTACCTAGCAACTCGGAGGAGTTCCGCCCCGTTACCTAGCAACCTCGGAGGAGTTCTGCCCCGTTACCTAGCAACCTTGGAGGAGTTCCGCCCCGTTACCTAGCAACCTTGGAGGAGTTCCGCCCCGTTACCTAGCAACCTCGGAGGAGTTCCGCCCCGTTACCTAGCAATGCAAGGGGAACTCCAGCGTGTGTGGTCACTACTTAAGAAGGATTTTGTGGATAAAAATGTAATGGACATAATTTGTTGGCCTGTAGATCTGACCTCATCACAACAGGTCAGCTTTAAGGATGAAAAGATCAACCCGGTTCAGTTGAACGACCAAAGGTCGTTTTTGTATTTCATGGCCGCTCTGTTGGAAACTACATCTTCATCTTTCACCAACCTTTATATTTACATTTATGCACCTTTGACATGTTTGAACCCGGTGATCTGGTATTGTTAATCATTTATCGTGATCATTTTTTCCGTTACTGACATTTAGATTAATTTTTGTCACTATAAATTCCAATTAAAATCCTTTAAAGCTGCCCATGTTGTTGGGACTGTTTTGTTCTCCGCTGTTTGTTCAATAATAGATTCAGTAACTGTCAATAAATGTGAAAATATGATTAGATGCAGATAAAGTGTGCAGTTCAGTGATGCTAATGTCGCTTTTTTAAGTGACCTTAGGAAAGGACTGGTGTAGTGGCAGTTATATCTCTTCAGGCTCATTTTAATCTGGATTTCCATGTCAGATTGACAGATCTTCATCACAACGGCAGATTATGACGGTTGGCTGGAATCACTGCTCCGTATCTCCTTTGATATCTTTGGGTTTCTGAGGGCCGTGTAATGAATTGTTGTAGCACCTTAACTCCCAGCGAAGATCAGTGGACTTCATCCTCTTGAAACAGTTTCCTGCTTCTGCAGAAAATGTCAAAGTTGTCATTGAAATTCATTCTATATGCCACACATGCTGATGAAGGGGGAGCAGTGTAGTGAAGCGTTTCATACTCCTTTTTATGTTGGGCTGGTGCCTGAGATGCCTGCACAAAAAGGTTCCCAGGAGTGTCCTTTAGCGGAAAAAAATCCCTTTCAGCAGTTCTGAACCACTGACTCTGTGTTTAGGAGGATAGTGAAACGGCCCACACACTCAGACGCTCTCTGGAGAAGCGTCGACTTGGTGCGGTGCTCACTGTGTTTGTAGACGGTTTGCTCCTTTATTGTTGAGTTAGACGGAGCTGGGAATATGTTGTTGTGTTGTTATTGTGTAATAAAATGAATTAAAACCAGCAGCTGGAGCGCTGGTGATAAATTGGATCAGAGTTCCTTCGATTTGAGAGATCGGCTGATAGTTATTAGTGTTGATTGATACTAAGTAGAAACGGGAAATACCGGCAATACTGATACGATACCGAATGGCTGGGCAATACGGACTCACAGTTTTATCACAATATTTTCTTGTACTATTCCAATAACAATAAAAGTGGGAATAATAATTATTTATAACTCCTCAATCACAGCCCCACAAATACAGCACCTGAAAAACTGAATTGAATTGATTTGGGACGATACTCGCATGAAAAGTGAGATTCATGTCACTGAACACAATAACTGCATTTAATCATATTTTAAATTAATTTATATTTATGGACAATATTATATATATTGGAGATAGGCACCAGCAACTCCCAACCCCGTTAGGGAGAAGGGTGACGGAAAATGGATGGGACAATATTATTGAACAGACAGTGGAGAAAATTGTTTAAAAAAAAGCAACAATGCAGACAGTAAAGACAGTTTGGGGGACATTTTAAAAATCACTAACTGACAACAATAAACCAAAGTTAATGTCATTTAAAAGGATTCCCACAATAATTGATAAACAATACAACAGACACATCCCATAATATTGATAGATCTTATTATTAATGCCAGATCAAACTTCTGACCTTTTGGTGTTTTTCTGACTTTTGCTCTTAATTATTTTTGCTTAAACCAAGAACAGAATTTTAGTTTATAAATGTTTACAAAATATTTGAATGTAAAAACAGAAAAGATAGAAAAAAATCTGCATTTTTCCTGTAGAAACAAAGAAAAATAATCGTCATTTAGAGAAAATTAAAACAAAATATTTCTTGAGTATAGAGTTGAGAAACTACAACAAACATGAAACTTCACAGTGGAAAATGAAACAAAGTATCAGTTTTACCACATTGGTTAGGATCTGATTCTGATACCGATTCGGTTCTGATAGTACCTTGATATGCATGTGCAGATGGACTGCAGGATGTGAACCAGGTGAAACTAAACCTGCAGCCTGAGGAGTTTTTACTGGAATATATTTACAAAGATTTTTATCTCAAAGTATTAAATGTTCATATTTTTCTACAGTTTTCACTTAATTGGAGCTTTGAACATGTTTTTCTGTCAGCAAAAAGTCCTTTTTAGAGTCTGTGTACTCCAGCTAATGATTAATGGATTACTAAGCTAGTTGATAATTATTTGAATAATGAATTAATCATGATTGATTTGATTCGTTTCAGGCCTGAAGTGTTTCTGTCGTTAACAGTTTCCTCCTCTCTTCCTGTCCACTTCCTGTCTGTTTGCATCAGCCACTATAAACCTGTTCTATGTGTTTTTGTCGAATTCACAATCGATCCACCTAAATCTCTCAAAAACTTCCAGTTATTTGTTATTGTTGGAACTACAGCAGAAACACGAAGCATCTGTTTACATGAAAGGAGTTCATGACAATTTATGACTAACAGGCTCTGCAGCGCCGTCCCATTTCTCAGGAGCATTTTTCACGCCGCGCCGCCGCATCGCATTGCGCCGCCGCTTGCACTTTCTGAAGGTAGTGAGGACCTGGTCCTGCGGGGGCGTAGGCCCTGCTTTAACACAGATTCATATTTATTATTAGTGTTGCAGAAACAAGTCCAGGTCGCAACGGGGAGGCTTCAGTGGTGCCAACCTGAGTTACCAGGATCCGTGGTTGGTTCCTGCAGACAGGAAATGAGTCAGCTGTTTTACTCACCTGTGTTAGGAAACAGTGAAGCAGTTCGTCTCAGGTAAACCTGATTTTAAGAAGACCAGACGGCCAGCAGCAGCTACAGCGTGATGCATTACATTGCTTTTCCAAAACCAATATATTAAGTTCATTTTGTTTCTATACTTTGTGCTACAACAGTGAAGTAGAGGATAGAAAAATAAGAGTAAATTTCCACCAGAATATTCTGACATTTCCTAGAAAAAACAAAAAATGTTTGGCTTTGAAAGGATGAAAATCAGTTAGAAAACTCATGTTTTTAAATTAATCTCAGAAATTTTCTACCAAAACAAGGACATTTCTGAGTTTATAATGTTTATCATTTTTGACTTTTCAAACCCAGAAAATGTCCAAAACCCAAAAGTGTTTGACCTCTGAAACTCAGAAAAGTCCATGTTTTTTGGTTTGTTTGTTTGTTTAGAAAGTTTCTGAAATTAATCTCCAAATTTCTGAGATTTTTCTAGTAAAAGTGACTTTTCAAACTCAGAAAATTCCTTTTTTTATCTAGAAAATGTGAAATTGATCCAGACATTTGAGTTTTATAGCAAATTACTTTTCAAATTCAGAAATTTTCTAATAGTTTTTGAGTTTTTCTAAAAAAGATGTTTGACTTTGCAAACTCAGAATTTATCTAATTTTTTCCCAAAACTCTTTTTTTCTATTCTTGCAGGCTGTTGTTTTGTAGCCTGGCCGAGTGCTGATGCATATTCCATCCTCTCAGTAAAGTATGAGGGTCATGTCAGAAAGGCTGTCGGTGTAAATCCGTCTGATTTACGGTCCTGTTGGGGAGAATCTGAGAGATTTCCTGCTTATTCTTCTATTTGTTGTTGAGAAACACCGAGTCTGACAAATCATCCACTTGATCTCTGTATTTGTGATTGTTGCTGCTCACTTTGATGCAAAGTGGAAGTGGCTGTTAGAAAACATCAGTTTTCACATTTTCATACGATCAGAAAAGATGCCAGAAAAGCCTTTTTTTTTGGCGTTTGAAACAAAAACATAGAAATATATATTGTTATCAGCACCAGAAAGACGAGGAAGAATGAAAGAAAATTACATAAATCAACACTTTTGCAAATATATAATAAGAGATTTGCTGCAAATATCTTCTACTGCTTGGATTTAGTTTTGCTCAAACGTTGCAACATTGATGATCTAATCTCTTGCGAATGCAGATTTTTGACTGCAGTTCAACTTTTCACCACTTGAGGGAACTCTGGGACAAAAATAAACACCGTAAACAAAAGAAACAAAATGAGAACATGATGACACATTGATAGACACATTAGCAAGATTCAAACATTGCGTTAGTGGAGCTGTTGTTGTCCGTTGCTACGGCAACGGGCCAGCATGTAGCGTAGCCGACACAGAGAAAGAGAAAAAATGAATGAGCGACTTTGAGTTGTTCTTTATTGGGTTTTTTGTGTCATCTTCTGCTTTCTGTGTTTCACTGCACTGAATTAATCATACCCAAACCTCAGGGTTTCATTGTATTGCATGGTTTCATTGACGGGATTGTTCAGACTCTGGGTGGCAGGTAAAGGAATCGTTACTTTGACCTCCAGCGTTGCGTGAAACTTGATGATGTTAACAATAACATGCAACGTTTCTATAGTAACGTATCAATCCTGATGCTGCAGACAACCGAATATTACAGCTTTCACCCAAACCAGATATTCAGAAAGATTTAAGCTCTACAACATGGACTTCATGTTTACATGGGCATATTGTGACTTTAATTGGTATTACATCAGTTCTACATTCATATTAGCAAAAGAAAATCAACCAAACACTTTGCAGTCAAATGATTGGATGGGTCTGGATTCCATCCAAAATGTCCACATGCTCTTTTATTGCCCCCTGCCCTCTTCCATCTAAGGGGAGATCTTGATCTATATGGTCTCTATTAAATAAGCAGGCCAATAAATCGTCCCTCAGTGTGTTGGGGCAAGGTTATCTGCTGCTCACAGAGCTCCTCTCTGCATCCAAGCAGTGAAGAAACTGGTTTAGCATACAGTTCTAAAGATAACTGAAGCGCCAAAGTCTCGGGAAAAAGGATAAAATGTCAATAAAATGGTTCCATTAAACATTTCTTGCAACTGCTGTTTGGGACTTTTTCTCTGCATTTGAACAGCGTAAAAAAAGAAGATCCGAATTAGCGCCGAACTCAGCCTCTTCTGCTAATTTAACCCAGAAAATCTGTTAAATATTCCCCGTTAATGCCGGCTCAGATTAGCTGCATGCAGGGTTAATTCTACCATATAAATCTGTTAATACTTGGATTCCCAAAGAGCAGCTCAGGGGGTAATGGCAGCTCTTCGCAAAGAAATGATACACTCTTTATTATTACACAAATTAACCATATCATGTAATTATGTGAAATTACAATTACATTATCTCACCTAGTCTCTCCTGCTTTCTCAGGAATGAAGACAAAACGACATACATATGATTTTTCTGTGCAAAACCATTTATTAACCTACAGGAATGTGAACACACCAACTTTAAGGCTTTATTTTGATTTTTGATTGAGAATGTAAACATCCTGTCCTGAAAGCCCAGATCAGAAAAGCCCCATTGCTCTGAAGTACTTCAACAGGAGTGGACAAATTATGACATTATAATCTGACACAGAACTGTTCCTATGGTCTGTAATGGCTTCTTCAGAAAGCTAATCGACGCTTTTATTCTCAGCTCCAACGCACATTATTTCAAGTGTCGCTAAAGCAGCAAACACCAACGCTGAGGGATGAATTTCTGTTGTTCACAGTCGCCAGCGAGAATAAAAACGGCTCATAAATTATAAACGTCTGATTTGCTAAACTACTGCAGAACGACTGCAAAACACACAGTTTGTCTTAAACATTTGAATTAAACAACATTTAGAATCAAATCACGTTTTTACCGTCCATGGCGGCAAATTTAAGTTTGACGGCGGATCAGGGGCAATTTAGGGAGAAAAACGAGTAAATTTACGCTTCGACATTTGGACCTAGAGAATTTTCTTGTTTTTATAGAAAGTTTCTGAGATCCATCTCAAGACTTTGGAGTTTTTTTGTAGCAAGTTTTTCAACTTTTCAAGTTGAATATTTCATCAGCGAGCTAAATATGTGGCCGCTAGCTGACAAATAGCTAACACCAACTTTTAGCTACCTTAGCTAAATATTTTGCTAACAAAAGCTACATGCTTAACTTTAGCTTGAAGCTAACTAATATTTAGTTAGCAAATATTCAGTTGCTAATTAAGTACTTAGTACTTAGCAAATAAATATCTAGTTTGTAAGCTATTCAAATATTTAGTTTCAAGCTAAATGTTTAGCCTCAAAACTAAATGCTTAACTCTGTTGTTAGTGCTAAATATTTAGCACCAAGCTAAATATTTGTTTGCTTTGCTGAATGTTGTTCCATTGATTGCTGTGTGAGAAGATCTGGTCTGATCTTTTTCCTGTTTTTCCAGTTTTTTTCCTGTTTCCTTGGAGTTTGTGGAATTTTGTGGCAAAAGTTTGAGAAAGTTTGGTGATTATTTTGTTCCAGACGTTTAGTTTTGGTAGATTAGTGGATGGATTATTTTAGATTTTATTATATGTATGTTGTTTTTGTTTGGACATGGTTAACGTTCATAATCTGTTTGTCAGTAAATGATTTTTTCTCATTTACTGATTGAAATTTGAAATGCATTGTTGTTTGAAAATATAAGTTTATGTAATTTTGAATGTTTTTGGTGGCTTTGCTGTCTAATAGCATTTCTTAAGCATGTAGATTTATTCAACTATATTTCTTGATATGCTTTATATTTGCTGAATTTCTTTGCATGTTGTCTGTTATTTTATGGTTTTATTGCAACAGCTGTAACATTTTGTGTTTTGGTTCAGAGTCTTGGGGCATGAAGTCATGGAAAGTTTGGAGAAGTTTGGAAAATGTTGCGTAAATGTTCTGAAACAAAGCTGGATGTTCTAACCTGGATTCCTGTCATGTGTCTTGGTGATTAAATTCACAATTTAATCCATTTTTTTGCCTTTAAATCACATCCAGATGATTTCTGATCACAGAAATCGTTTGGATTTGTTTGATTGTTCTGTTTGGTTATTGCAGCGCAGCATTTAAAAGCATTTTTAGATGTCCTGACACTGGTTCTGGTTTTCTGCAGTTGAAAGTTTTTTTGTTTTGTTTCATGTTTGTTGCAGAGTAACAAACACACACCTCGGTATGACTCCTCTGAGCGATTCGTGACTAATTGCTACTTGGCTGGATGCTGACTTTCAGTGGGTTGATGATTTTCAGAGTATTGAAGCTGATATTGTGTCATGTTTTGGTCTCTCCTTCCCTCCAGCGATGCGTGAACCTGCCTTCTCTCCCTCCTTTGTCTCCTGCTCCTGTGTGGTTTGCATTGAGCATCATTACCTTCAGCTATCATCAGTCCACTTCTCGGTTTCATCTCTCTCTCCTCTGGCTCTCCTTTACCTTTTCGTCCTCTGTGCATTTTATTCCCGCTCCTCTGCGGATCTTTTCCTCCGTTTTTATGGATCTTCTGCTTCCTTTTTGTATATTTTGACCCACAAACTGTTCTGACAGTGGATGCATCGACAGCCTGCCCTACATGTTTTAGGGTGCGTGTGTGTGCGTGTGTGTGTGTGTGTGTGTGTGTGTGTGTGTGTGTGTGTGTGTGCGTGTGCGTGCGTGTGTGTGTGTGTGTGTAGGAGCTAAGGAAAATTGAAGCAGTGGATCCTGGATAGAGCGAGTCGAGAGCAGGCAGAGCCACAGCGCCCCCTACAGGAGGTTTGCAGAAACTAAACTCTAGTTTGCTGGACTGAGTGGGAGAAAGAAAGAAATAAGCGAAAACAGTTTGTTTTGTAAATTAAACATAATTTCTGTGAAAATCAGCTGTAAATGAAACAACATTGAGCGCCTCGTTAAAAAATTTAGTTATTTCAAAAGAAATGTTCACATAACAGGTTTCTTTATCTATCCCTTTAAAAACTTTATTTATTAATGAGTGGACATAAAAATGTACTTTAGTAATAGAAAGTTAGGACACCCTAACACCGGGGCGTCCAAAGTTTTCATGACATGGGCCAAAATCATCAGATCTGAGGTACATGGATCTAAAAATATTAAATTAAAGTGAATTTAAACACTAGGTAAATATTTTGACTCTTCCTCCTGGATGCTATCGCTTTAAATCTGGTAGAGACGGCATCCAGGTTGTCTCAGATATTCGGGGAAAGTCCTGGGCGTGCGCGGCGCCTCAGCCTGCGGGGACATACGGCCGGGCCATATGGTAGCGGCCACCGGCCTCTTCCACTCTGTCTGCAGAGGATCAAATTGTTTCACCTTCTGTCTCATCCACCACTTCTCATTATCACCTCTTCATTCTGGATCTGCCTACACAACTGTGTCCTCGCTTTGCATCGTCTTGGTGCCTCCGTCTTTTTCATTTCTATTAAGCCTCGACAGTCAACCCAGCTGAGTTGCAACAAAGTGCAACAGCTGACAAAGCTGATTTTTCTCAGACTGTCGACATCAGACGCTGCTGGTTATCAAGCTGAGGTGGGATCAAAGCGGCGGCGCCCCGGCGACGGCTGAAGCAACGGCATGGCGGTCCAGCGCTCACTGAGGGCGACGCTGCTGAAAGAAACACAAAGTTTTAAATCTGTAATACCAGCTCGCTTGATTTGTTGCTGTCACGTCAGGAGACGTTGATACTGAGGGAAAGAGCAGTTGGCAGATCAGAGCTGTGCATTCCAATACATAGTTCCCACAAACCTTAACTGAAAGTGATCGGCGCCATCTTGGTAGGCAAGCATAGTAACAAATAGGAAATATGTGGACACGCTTGTGCGAAAGAACGATACAAGAACAAAATAGCTACATGTCGATACCTCTCTGTCTCAGCTAGCAGATAAAAGCTAGCTAGTTTTGGTAATTCAGCATTAAGTACTGCAGTAAATATCACTGATATTTATCTTAGTGTTACACAGAGGTGGGTAGAGGACTCAAAAACACTCCCTAAAAACCCACCAATTCAATTAGGTTAATTTACATAAAAAATCAAAAATGCTTTATTGATCCCAAAGGGAAATTAAATGTTGTAGCTCATTAAGTCAAATTCTCCAGAGTTATTGTAGATTACACCAATTCACAACAAATGTCTCCTCAAGACACTATACAAAAAATAATTTCAATTCAGTCAGAAAGAAGCCCAAATGGGGGGAAACCTACCCAATCTGGCAACCGGACTGCGTTGGCTGTCACGTGACTATTGTGCTGTTGCTATGCAGAATACGTAACGAAGCTGTAAAAGCTTCGTTACAACGTTTTGCTGTTAATTTCCAACACTAAGAAAACCAGGAAAAAGGTCCGAGGGTAACACGTTTCACAGGTCAGTGAAATGTTTCAGTTTTTATTGAAAAAACAAAAGGTAATTATGTCGAGGAAGCGTAAGTTAGCTTTCCCAGCTTGACTTTGATAACATGAAGTCTGCTGCCCAAATTCGGGATGTTTCGGTTTTCATTAAAAAAAGGCGACCCACAAACTCTGACAGATAGTCAGTAGAAAACTGTAACCGACTGAATGTTTTGTTCTTTGTGTGGGAAATATTTAATGTTTAATGTGTGTTTGTCGGTGTTGATGCGCCTGGTTAGCTGGATTAGCCAGTCCTATCGCTGGCGGAGCTTTGGTCGGTGGTTGCCATGGCAACGAGTCCCGCTCTCTTTGGATACCAATGTTTTTGAGCATCATTTTTAGCGCCATTTTCCCTTTGCTGTTGCGCACTGCAGCCCTTCTAATTTTTTTCTAAGTTTAATAATTGTCAAAAACTGAATTAAATGCTTTGTTTGTTTGTAGAAAGTGGGACTATTCAATATTTCATAAAGTATAGTTGTTAAATTTGAACTTCCTGTCGCTCCTGCATTGGCAATTATGTAAAATTAAATTAATTATCAGATATAAATGAGAAATACGTCAAGTGCTCTCTAGAATGCTGACAGAAACCAAGCTTTTCATGGATTTATATGTATTTAACATTTTAAGAGATTGGAAATTTTCTCAGCTTTATTTTAAGCCATAGTTTACAGAAATAAGACAAGAAATAGTGGCATTACATGCTGGTCTGTCATTGGAACAGTTGGTTTATACGAACATGATTCAGTGAGTAGTAATGGTGCCTTGAGGTGTAAATCACTAGCCATGGCGGCTAACAGGCGCTGTCCTGCCCAGGCATATATGGCTATAGGTCTTCTGTCCTGCTTTTTCTGGAAGGAAGACAGAGGTTGAAGATATGCCGCCGTGCCGCCCCCTCTTCCGCTTTCCCCTGGGGTGGGAGCCAGATTTTTGAGGGAGATCAAGTGAGGGCTCCGGAGAGTTTTCACGGAAATGAAGGCACTCTTAAAAGGCACCCACAGGGTTCTGCTGGGCAGCTTTTGCTTTGTGTTGCATCACGCCTGGCAGAAAAGTGAGTCCCCAGGTTAAGGACAGCCGGAGAGAGAGGAGGGGGAGCGGGATGAGAGGAGATGGCATCCAAATAAAAAAATTAAAATAAAAATCCTGAGCCCTGCAGGAAGTTTCCCCAACCACCTTTGTGGCGTTGCCATATTTCCTGTTTCTCCTTTAAGAGGATTTTCTGTCCTTCTCTTTCTTTCAGCTTCCTTTTTCTTTTATGATGGTATTTTTTCCCCTCCTTTTCTTCAGGCGCTGCAGCTTTTTCATAGTGTGCCAGGTTTTTGTTGAGCCAGGACTCTGTCTCACGTCTCTATCTTACACTTTTCTCTTCATGTAGGTCTGTTTCTTCCCGTTAGCCCAGTGTCACTCGTCTTCTTTACTCCCAATCATTTCTGCAGAGTCTTTTCTGCTTTTTCTCTCTGAATCCTTTGATCGGGAGCCAGAGTGGCTTCTTGTTCTCCTCCCTTCACCGTCTTTGTCTCCTTCCATCTCAGCTCGATTAAAATGTGAAACACATTTCATCTTTTCTTCTGTCCTGAGATCCTGAAATGATATTTTACTCCTGATTATCAAATCTTTGCTGTGTTTAAAGGAAGATTGGGCACGACGAGCTAAAAAGATAGCTGTGCTAACTCTAAACTGTTAATCATAATTGGTAGTTTTGCTAACGGTAAAATGCTACACCAATGTGGCATTTAGCAAACACTAATGCTTAATGCTAGCTGCTCTTGAAAGAATGCAATTTCAATTAATTTTGTTACATGTTCTATAAAGTTCTTAGACATTATTTCTTGTAAAATTCCATCTTTAATCTGCTGATTTCATGTCTGTATTGTTTTACATATAGAAGCTACCTTTTGAAAAATACATATTTTTTTTAGAAAAAAAACGAGAGAGAAAGAAAAACAAGGTCAGATCTGCTGTGAAAAAAACTGTTGGTGATAACTGTTACAGTTGTGAGAAATATTTCTTCAAAAGGGGTTCTCTTAAAAATCATCTATTATTTCACATGTTGTGAATTATTTCAGGCATAAAGATCCTAAATCTGTTGGTCGTTCCTTCTCCGTGTTTGTGAAGTTTCCTGCTTTTTCACCAAACGTTTGTCACCATTTAATAAAGTAACCAGGTATCGTGCAGCGGCTCCTCCGTCAGCTGGGGCCTCTTCCCAGGGAACTGTGGGTAATATTTTTCCATTGAATAATCACGTTTGTTATTCCAGCGGTGTAGCAGCAGCGAAAAAAACCCAAAATCAATATGAAATCAAATGAATATCTCTGCTGCCCCCCAAAAAAGGGACACAGAGACTGAGTCCTGCAGCGCCATCAGTCATCTGAAAGAGCCAGGCGTGTTCTGCAGCCAGCAAACCGTGTGGGGATATGAATGAGTAATGTTCCTCTGTACCTTAACAGCTATTTTCCTGAGTGCCCTTGAGCAAGTCACTTAACCTCCCACTGCTCCAGTGGAGCAACACTAGCAGATCAGCAGGAGGTGAAAGCTGTTTTTCTGCACAGCTCCGCGGCCGTTCGCAGATCCAAAATACAGAGAACGACGAAAAGCAGAACAAGCTGCTGTTTTTATTCCGTTTAAAAGCTAAAAAAATGATTTAAAAGCTGCAAAGCATGCATCCTGGTTCTTTAAAATAGAAAGACTCAGCATTTTAGAGCTGGTAATGAATTAGTTTCCTCCCAGCTCAATGTGCACAGAAAACAGAGGCTAAAGTGAGGAAAACGGCTGCAGGAGGTCGTCTCTGATAGCTTCAGAGCTGTTCATTCATCCTTTCGCTGGTCTGGATTCAGCTCTTCAGCTTTTCTTTCAAATGTGGCTCCTTTTTCAGCGCTTCACTCCAGTTCTTAACCATTTTCACAAAAATATCAGACAGAACAGACACAGAAAGGAAAGAAATCTACTTGAAATTTAGTCTTTATGATAAAGAATTGAGGAAGTGGCAACAAAAAGGCAAAACCGGGATTTTTTACGGCGACCTATTAACGTCATTGTAGAAAAATGAAAAAGGAGTTAATTTCTGACAAAAAAACTCATAATTTTGAAATTAATCTGAGAGATTTTCTGTTATTGTTTTGTGTTACTTTCTTTTTGCAATCTTTCGCTACGTTCAGACAGCAGCTCTTGATGATCAAACTACTTCCAAAACAGATGCTTTAGGTTAGCGCTAGAGAGAGAAATTACTCCAAAAACAAAAGACAAATCCTCGAACCACTAAAATCTGATGCCTCTTCATTTTTGTTTCCATTTTGTGAAGGCAGAAGTTGCGCCCTGCTTCTTCAGCAGGTTTCTGTGTCATTTTCTTCAGTGGTTCTTGGTGCAGCGCCCCCACAGGCGAGGGAGGGAACAGGTTTTTCAAAGTGTTTGGTTGGTTTGACTCAGAACAGAGAAAAAGAGAGTCATGCAGCTGCAGATGGAGCAGATGATGACGTTTTGGTCTCGAATCAAACTGTGTCTTCCGGACTATCAGGTAGACTCTTAGTTTCCCAGCTTGCATTCTGCCACAGCTGTTCCTCATCACATCTGACTGGTTAGTTTGCTTCCCCTGTCATCTGCTCCCCAGCCTGTGGGTTTTATAGTTCAGGTAACTGATTCTCCCGTTCACATGTAATAGAGTTACAGTAATAATAACGTTCAGACTCCATGAACTAATCTAAGATGATTCCTCCATGCTTTCTTCTGTTTTGGTTCATTCACAGCTCAGGAAGTGAACTTTTCTGTTTGACTTGTTTTGTTTTGAAAATACTGACTGTACTAAATGTAAGCTTGTTGGTCAGTTTCATTTCATCCTTAGACTCTAATGAAGTCAGGTATCAGTTTCTGAATCTTTTTTCGTCCTGGTTTTCTCTTTCCTCTGCAGTGCAACAACGACTACGCCCCGGTGTGCGGCTCCAACAACAAGAACTACCAGAATGAGTGTTTCCTCCGCAGAGACGCCTGCAAGCTGCAGTCTGAAGTCCTTATTATGTCAGAGGGAGACTGTCCTGCCGGTACGCGGATTTACATCACAGCACACACACATGAACACACACACAGCTGCAGAGGAGCCTGGAGCACTGAGCAAATGCACAAACACGTTTGGGAAGAGTTTATTGTTGTCAGGAGGGAAGGTTCCTGCAGATATTAGGTGGAAGAATGGAGAAAATCCGAAAACAATAAATAAATTAATAGAGTTTTAACTTTGTTTCACGAAGTAGACGCATTAATCTGAGTTAAAATAAATATCGATGCTTCCTGTGATTCTCTCCATCGTGCTGCAGATGAACCTGAGGATCAAACCCTGACTGATATTGACCCTCTCTTGTCTTTTAGTGCTTGGGGGTTTTCAGCTTCTGTTTCTACATCTGCTTTTTGCTCAGATCAATGGCGTTTCCTGACTTGCTCTGATCTTTGATCGACTTTTTTACAACTTTAGCTCTTTTTATACTGGAAAATCCACTGATCCTCATCAAACTGCGCTGGATGCGTTGGGAGAAGTTTCTCTTGCATGATGTTTTGATCCTAATTTCATCCATGGTGGTGTTGGTTAGCTGTTGCTCCTGGTTCTATTTATGAAATGTATTTTTCTCCTTTTGGTCTGACAGCCTTTTGTCATTGTGTTTTTATGAGCCGGTTTTATTGATGGCATCACCTGAGCCTCGTCTTTCCCCTTGCTGTAAAGAGAAAAGACTTAGTATCATTTTTACACATAATTGGGATTAGAGTTTGCTGATAAAGCTTGGCGTTGAAGCGGTTGAAGCGGCTGCGTGGGCGTCGCAGGTCGGAAAGGTCGCGCTCTCCATTAGCCATGCTGTGAAGAGCTGGAGTTCTGCATAAAGAATGCATCACTATTTCTAATCGCTCACTGAGCATTCGGCAACTTTTCTCTCTGGATTTCAGCTTCCTGTATTGATCTGCTGTAGATCAATACAGGAAGCTGAAATTCTGGATCTCTGGTAACATTTAGACTAAGTGAAGCCCAACAAGTATAAACTTTGTTCATTTATTTATACTTAAAACAGCTGCACGCAACCTGAATAACATTCATTCATTTTTCGAGGTGGTAATTGGGGCTTGGTGCTGTGTGATTTAGCAGGACTTGGTAATTCTGGATAAAAATTCCCACCTGTTTCTCTTCATGTAACTTTTCACTTACTGTAACCCGCTCATCAAAAGCTGTCTGTTCAGTTTCTTTTTGTGAAATGTAATGCTGTCCCTCTCCCTTGGTGACCTCTGTTCCAAATGCTGTTCACTGTCCATGTTGTAATTTTTAATTTATTTGTTTATTTTTTGTTATTTGCCTTCTTTTAGTGTTGGTGTAATGTTTTATCGTGTATAAAAAACTCATTAAAAATAAAGTATAAAAAAAAAAAAAAAACAGCTGCACAGCTAAAAGCTGAAGATGCTGATTTCTAGTCAACATGTAACTCATTCTGTTTGTTCTGTCCTTAATATTGATGGAAAAGTGCTAATTCCATTGGCAGGTTATTTTACTTATAATATGGGAACAATTCCTGGTTACAAGTGAATTTATCTGCCAGTGGAACTAGAACTTTTTCAATAATATTAAGGAATTATTTACCTATATTTTTGTTGCTGAAAAGTTACATGTAAGTTTGTTTTTTTATTTCAGCTGTACAAACATGTTTACACAAGAAACTAGACAAATATCTGGTAAGATTCTGTGTTTTTGCAATGAACATATTAAACTTCATTAATATTAAATAAAATTATAATAAATTGAACTGAAATGAAAGTAAATTAAATCTCAATAGGAAAATCAAAAAAACGAATTAAACTGGAAAACATGAAAATACAAAAAATCATAAAAGTAACTCAATTGAAATGAATAAAAATATATTATTTTAATTAAATGCAATGAGAGATACATCAGCTGAGCAACTTTTATTTTTTCATTTTGTTTTAGACAAAAACAGTTTCAAAATGTGTTTTTGCAGTGTTTGGTTTGTCTGTTCTCGATAAATCTTTTTAGTGACTTATTAAACTTATTCATATGACACTTTTAGTTTCTTATTTACTGGAAGTGTTGCAGTTACAAAATAGTGTTTTCTCTCCATTAGCGCACATTTGTTATAGAAACTATTGCATTAGCTTGCATACGCTCACGGTGCGTTTAAAGACGGCTGGGAAAAACACGGTCCCGCCTGTTGGCATCAGATTAAAAGCGTTGTGACGGCGGTCTGTTGCTCCATGATTGTTGGTGATGTTGAAAACTTGTGATTAATTAATTTCTCTCCAGGTGACTCTGAGATCAGTGGCGACCCTAAAAAATGGCCGCCGGCGCCTGAGTGTGAATGAAACATTTATTGTGAATCAGCAGTTTGGGAAGATAATTTCCTTTCTCTGAATCCTGGCAGGTAACAGGGTTAATATAGTTCTGGGGTTTTCATTATAGTTTTGGTTTTATGTAGTTTTTTTTGTCCATTCAGTTTTAGTTAGTTTTTAAAGTGCGTTTACTATTTTTTATTTGTTAAATATTGTTTAGTTTCAGTTTTATTAGTAATAGTTTTAGTTTTTTCAGACTTTGGTTCATTTTTAGGTGCGGAATTCAAAAAGATCAAAGTATTGTGATTATGTTCATATATTGGGTATCGAAACAGAAGATACTATTTTCAATTATTGAATTATTGTTGGTGTTTTGTTGCTGAAAGCTGACAAACTGCTTGTGTGGAGGAAAAAATCAATTTCACATAATTTAAAAAGGCTAAAAAATATATTCATGATCACAAAAATAAAGAATATTATGTCTATAATAGTAGTATGTTTCAGTTAGTTTTATAAACACGATTTAGTTTCAGTTTATAGTTTTTTCCATTAATTACAATCAATAAAAAAAAGTTTCAGTTCAGTTTTTGTACTTTTGTTTTCGTTAAGTATAATAACTTGTTTTGTGTCTTTGCCACTTTAATCCTTAAGTGACTCGATTAAAGGGATGAGCTGGTTGAAGGAGGAATCTACCAGTTAATGAGTCACGCTGTGAATAATGTGCTGATGGTTGAGGCTGAGCAGCTCCGCTGGCGAGGTGATGCGCGGCGCGATGTGAATCAGATTGGCTGACTCAGTTAGCCGCTCTGACAGAAGTCCATTAAAGGAGCCGTGAATGGAGAGGAACTGTGTGTGTGTGTGTGTGTGTGTGTGTGTGTGTGTGCGTGTGTGCGTGTGTGCGTGTGTGTGTGTGCGTGTGTGCGCGTGTGCGTGTGTGTGTGTGCGTGTGTGTGTGCGCGCGTGCGTGTGCGTGTGTGTGTGTGCAGTCACATGAACCATCCAGCCTGTTTTGAGCTCCTGTGTTTGCTATTGAAGCCATGTGATGACTGCGTGTGTGTGTGTGTGTGTGCGTGTGTGCGTGTGTGTGTGTGTGGTTCTGAATCATCTGGCAGAGCAGCAGCATAAAGACTCTTTTCTTTCATGCAGCATTTAGAAAAGCTAATTCAGGATTTGTGAACAGGGAGGCTGTTGTGGTTCCTGTCCCGTTATTCTGGCTAAACGAGGTCACTGTACACAAATATTCAGTGTGTGTGAATGAATAGACGTCCTACAGCGGCCGCACCGTCTCTTCTCAGCTGCTTTCTTACACACTCTGATTTATGACTGAATTAACTTTTCCTGACAACGACACAATGACTGCGAGCCATTTCATTCTCTGTCGTGTTTTCCAGACACATAGAGACGTTTTGTAACGTAGGGCTGAAAAACGTATCACAATATAACATGATGGAAAGATATAAGAAATGGATTTTACATAAATCTGCCCCTTTAATACAGGAAATTTCTAGAAAAAACAAGGAAATATGAGTTTGAAATGTCAATCATTTTCAAGTTTTGAAACTGAAACTTTGAAGCTTTTCTCAAGAACATTTCTGAAATTAATCTCAAAATTTCTGAGTTTTTTGTTGAGAACATACTCACTTTTTTGTGTAAATGCCAAAAATGACCCTAATGCGCCGTCTTAGAATTTACATTCTTCTTTTCAGTGTCTTTAATTGCTGGATGCTGTTCATCAATAACGGCTTTATAAAGTTTCACACACTGCGTTATAAACGGCTGCGTTCTCTCAGACTCCATCGTGAGCATAGTTTTATTCATCAAGCCATATTTAGACTTCCTCCTTCATGTTGGATTTTCTCTGATTTTTGCTTTTGGTGCCTAAAGTCTGGAATAAACTTTAAATCTTTTCATTTTTCCGTCTGGTGGAAACACTTGAGCTGTTCTCAGGAATCAAATGCAGCTCAGGAATCTATTCCTTCTTTTTCTCCTTAATTTCGACCTGCTGCTGATCAATATCTGTTTTGTTTTGTAATAATCAAAGTGTGAAATGAAAACAAAGTTTCAGTGCCGTGTGTGTGTGTGTGTGTGTGTGTGTCGCCGTGGTAACCAGGATGCCCCTGCCTGTGTGGGAGAGGCCTTACGTAACTGTTAAACACGACGCTTTCACGCGGGGGAACAATGGTGGGCGGGACTTCCTGTGATGTAGCCCGCGCTGTGCTGCGATTGGTCAGTTTTCTCAGCTAAATCACCGTCAAAACTCAGAATATGAAGAGATGTCACGTTTAGGGCAGCAGGGTGACGGTGTTTATCTCCCGATCTGTTTCTCTCCCGATCAGTTTCTCTCGCTCTCCATCCTGCTGAAATCCTGTTAGCAGAAAGCGAGCAGCGTGTGACGGAGACGCGCGTAAAGCCGTTTCCTGCTGAGGGCCGGCAGATTACACAACAAAGCTGCCGGTTAAACAGACAGGAGACAAAGGAGGAAAGAACATGAAGCTATCTTTAAATCTGCAGAAAACCTTCAGCAGATCATCATTAAGTAAATCAGTCAAATTTATTTTATATAACATTTCAGCAACAAGGCAGTTCAAAGTGCTTCACATTGTAATAACAAAAAGCACAGGACACAGTTTTAAAGCACAGATGTTCTTCAGGTGACCAAGGCTGATCTTCTGACTGTCTTCATGTGTCTCTGAAGGTTCAGGTCTGATTTCGCACTTTTACCTGTAATAACTGGAGCCGTGCGACGGCTTTAGTGATCGTCCAAAGATAAAAACTTCAGTTTTGTTCAGGATTTTGATATTTTATCTCCAACATCGGTTACTCAGTTAATCGTGTCTAAAATTGAAAAAAGATTTTTGGTTTAAATTTTTAAACCTTTTTTGACAATATTAGAAATGCATGAAAAGATGCAAATAAACAAATAATAAAATTTTTTAAATAAGAAAAATATTTTGTTGACTAAATGTATGTTTAATCTAATAAGTATATTACGTTTTTGGTTTGGTTTTGGCAGTTTTGGTGATTTCACAGCGATTTGTCCTAACTGACACCACCACTGCTAATCCACCTCCTTTGCTTTTGCCGCTCTCCTTTAGACTGAAAAGAAATTCCTGCAAACTTTAATCTCTCTTTGTGCAAATCCCGTTTCCTTCCTGAGGGAAATCCTGACCTGACGTATCTGGAGGGAGCAGCTCGGGTTTGCAGAACCCGAGCGGCTCCCAGACGGTCCGGTCCAACCAGCAAACCTACGGCCTGCTGGAAGAAACCTTCATGCTAAGCATGCAAACATGGCCGCCTTTCATGTTCTCAACAGCAGCTGGTTTTAGCCAAAAATATCAGATTGTGACATTGACTGAAAACCGGAATTAGAAGGAAACATTTGAAAGTCCTTTTTCTGTTCTGGTTTCCTTCTGCCGAGGAGAATAAAGTTGTGATTTAAAGTCAGCGGACGGGAAAGCTCCAGAGGAAGCTGATTAGCCCAGGATGGCAGCTCTTCCTGAACACACCAGGAGGAACAGTTAAGCTTTAGCTTAGCCAAGCGAAGCAAAACCTCAACGTCTCCCTGCTTCCTCCCCACAGGAGAGCTCCTGAACGTGCAGAACAAAAACCGTCAAATCACTACAACCAGCGCTGTCCAAACTGCATGCACCCAGAGCCAAAAGCCCCAAGTTTAAACTATTCAGGGGCCAAATTCATTTTTTCCCATTTAAAAAATATATTTATAAAATACTATTCGCTTTTTTACCTGCACAACAATAAATAAAAGTTAATATTTTGCATTTGACTTTACAGTTATTTAGCGTTTTTTTTATTCTCAGGAACAAAAATAAGAATTTCTCCTACAAACTTTTCCATATTTATCCCAATATAATGGATGGATGTGAGTAAAAACTTATTAGATTAAAAGTAACTGTAAACTAAACTAAATCTAACATATTTTAAAAAGATGTGAACGTGCCATGGAAAATCGCATCTTAAAAAAATAAAAATGTGGATCATTCTTGAATTGCGGTTATGGGCCACACAAAACTAATCCAGGGGCCACAAATGGCCCCCGGGCCGCATTTGGACCCTCCTGCTCTCCCCAGAGACGTCACTGGTTTTCTTCTCCATCTCCGACGTTCAAACTGCGATATGTTATTCATCTGAGCGCCTCCGCTGGTATTGTTCTGAAGCTAAAGGTTTTTATTGATTTAACACGAGCCCCTTCTGACTGCAGCCTGATCCTCCAAGCTAAGCCTTTTCACGAAACACTGCACACTTAGTGTCCCGCATGCTCCAAGGTCAATAAAAGCCCGCAGACTGGAAAGCGATGGAGGAGGCAGCACTCTGCAGACAAAGTTCAAAGAAGGATTTTCTTTTTCTCCTTCTGTGATTAAAGATGTGCGTCGGAGTTCTGTTTGAAAAGAAATAAAACCTTGGTTAATATTTGGTGTTGGAGGGAAAAGGTTGACTTCTGCAGAGGCAGCTACTCTGTTTTAGTTCAGTTTATTTTATATTCAGACCAACCACTTTCTTTTTTTACTTTCATTTCTGTCAGAAAACGGAGTGAGCTGAATGAACACAAACTCATCCCTGTGAAAAAGACTTTATATTTAAAGTAAATTAAAAACCCAAAGCTCATTTGCTCATTTTCCCTCTTTTCTGCTTCCCAGTCTGGAAAAGAAAAATAATTTTACACGATTGAAAACCAAAAATTGATCTAATTGGTGCACTGTTTGGCCCCATTTTGTTGTAAACTTTCTGTTTTTCAACAACAGTAAATTGATTTGATGTAATTACATTTTTGCCTTTTTAAATCAGGCAGAAAAAAAGTTTGTATGAACAAGTTAATGGATAAATAACCTTAAAATTAAAACCTGCATCTATTTTTATTGAAACATTAAACCGTGAAAGTGTAATCCCTCCCCTAGAGAAATCTGGAAAAATACATTTACTGTAAAATATTGAAATTTGCACAGATATATAAAGCCAGAAACTATAAGGACCAGTTTATAAAGTTCGTCTGCAAACAAAAGTTAATTTTGGGATTAGTTTCTCTCCAAAGAAACGTTACTTTGGAAATATTGTCCAATTCTGCAAGAAAAACTTTAGTTTTTATGTCTTTTAAAAGGGCTTAAGCATTTTTGAATTTAATTGCTTTGCTGGTTCATTGGTTCTCTTTTCAGATTATAAATCAGTAATGTAATCCTGTAATGTTTGGGTAATAATTCATGAACATGATGGAGTCTGTGTGAATGTTTGTGTTCATCAAAATGTTATTTGGTAATTAATGACCTAAAGTGAATGTTCTGGGTGAGAGGCGTGGTCACCTGGACAGGTGGCTAGTCTGTCACATGGACAGACAGGACAGACAACCACACACACACACACACACACACACACACACACACACACACACACACACACACACACACACACACACACACACACA
>VMRN01000068.1:1499471-1529266 GCA_010277015.1 Poeciliopsis turrubarensis
CACACACACACGCACACACGCACACACACACACACACACACACACACACCGAGAGAGAACCTGACAGTCCTGTTTTTGGCCAGGCAGCTTTAACCAGGTGAGTTTCCGTCAGTGTATCAGCTGTTTTGCAGTTTTTCTTGAAGATTTGTGGCGCATAGAAGCTGAATGCTTCTTCTCAATGTTTGGTTCTGGTTCTGGAGATGCACAGCAGAACCAGAAGGTTGATCCAACAGCAGCAAAACTTTCAGCCGTTCAGTGATTATAAACTAACAGCAGTATTTTGAAGTCTATTCTCTGATCTATGAAGACACTTGCAGTAATTAATGATACCTCTAGTCTTGGAGATGTTCTCCAGGTGGCAGAAGGCCGACTTTGTAACCGTCTTTATGTGGCTCTGAAGGTTCAGGTCAGAGTTCGTCCTGATTTTTAGTTTCCAGCTGCAGTAACTGAAGCTGTGGTGAACTAAAGCTCATTTCTCTCCAGGTCCAAACATAATAGCTTCAGTTTTTTTCTTTGTTGTATGAGGCTGATCGGGTTACTGCGCTCCTGAGGATCCGTTTACAGCGGTGGCAGCGATCGGTTGGGTGAGCTGAATCCACAGCGTTATGTAGATTCAGAGGGAAAGCCGTAGAAAAGCGGAGCGCGCTCAAAGTCTCGTCTTCTGCTTATTATTCCAGCCTTTCGCTTTTAAATCTGAGTCGCAGTATTGCTTTCTATCGTTGGAGAAATCTCATCTCCCCACAACAGAAAGCATCCTCCCAACACGACCACAAGCCGATAGTCAAACAGACAAACACTTCCACATGCTGACCCAGGCTCATTCAGCTAATGTGTGTCTGCAGCAGCCCCTGGTTAATAACTGTGTTTGTTCTCTCTGCAGATGCCGGGTCGGGATCGGGAGACGATGGTAAGATTACTCACCTCATCTGTCTTCCTACACCTCCTCTGCTCCAACTCTGCATACGCTGCTGCTGCTTTTCTGCAATATGCTTCTCTATATGTTCTTCTCTGTGACATGAAAAGTTTTATTTTGCATTTATAGTCTAATTTGCTGAAATGCTTCAGTTTCCTGCTTTTCAACAAACTCCTGGAAACTGTTGACTTTGGCTTAGAAATTTGATGACAGTTTCTGACGCACAGATTTTCGCCCAAACTCTGATGAGAGGAATCCACGTTTCATAAAACACTCGCACCGAGACGGCCCACATGCAAAGTCATTTACATTCATCTCCAGGGCAACTACAACGGCATTCAGACGTACCGGTCCGCGATCGGTTTTATTCTCCTCGGTTTATTTAAGTCAGTATTCATGTAAAAATCGTATGTAAGTCGCACCTGACAGGATAAGCTGCAGTCTGGAAAATACTGTATCTGAAGAGATTAGAAAACAGTCCAAGAGCTCAACGTCAGATGCTAAGTTAGCATCTTTTTAACTGTTTTCATCCTCTTCAAAATAAGAGCATGACTGTAAAAAGCTAACCTGAAGAATTTAATAACCAAACCTTTAACATTGATTGCAAACTTTACTCAACTGAAAGTTTACAAAACAGCAAAGTGAATTTAGGGGAAGCTAAGTGCGCTTAACATTATGAAGGTTATCAAATGTGCAGAACTGCTGAGCTAAAAATGAGTTCTCAGAATGAGAACCTCATCAGGTGAAATGAAGCTTTTGAGAAAATTAGTGCTTTAGAATTTTTTAGTAAAAATGAATTTAGGAGAAGCTGGATTCACTAAACGTCTTCAAAGTTGTGATGAGTTTTGTATGCATTTCTACAGCTTGCACATAAGCTAACAAGTTGCTTTTAAACCCAGTTGAGTGTCTAAAGGACAAATATTCATGTTTTATGTACAGATGTGGTACGACTGTAGGTGAATGCTAATGTGTGACGGATGTGTTAGCTGACTCGTCTGGCTGCTGATGCAGCCGGTGTCAGCAGACCGGCTGATTACGCTGCGTTTGCTCGGCCTTGTTGCAGTTGTCAGACAGTGAAGGTGCTTCTTGTTTCTGCTGCAGACTGTTCACACACAGGGAGGACATGAACAGCTCACAGGTTTATTTCATGACCTCGATTATTGTTTCGTCACTTGGCTTCATTTCGCACCGTACTGCAGAAAGAAGCGGGGAAAAGGTTATTGAAACGTTTAAGTTCTCTAGTCTTTACAAGGTAATGGTTTTGTTTAAGGTCTGTGCTACCGTTACACTGTTCTCACAAAGAAACTATTATCTCACGATCTGGATCTGATGAAGGTCTGGAGCGACTTAAGACAGGATGTGTGAGTTTTCAGTCCCAGAAAAGCTTTTGGTTTGTAAATCTTCCTAAAGGAAAGGAATGATGAATGGATGTGAAGAAGAATCAGAATATTGGCGGGAGGAGGCACCGGATGAAAGATGAGAAGCATAAGGGAGGACGATATATTGGATTGTTTTGTGGTTGAATTAGATTTAATGGTAATGAAATGAATTTGAGTGAACTGGACAGAATGGATCTCAGGTGGAAAAAGGTGAAATGTTCCCTCTGGGTTCAGGGAGTGAGTTGGAGCTTCCTGGAGAATCAAATGTTTAAACCTCTAAATTCAAGAATTCAACCCTCACATGTGGTCAACATTTGTGGATCACAACTAAAGTATCAGGAGCTTGAATATAAACCGATAAAATGAATTTCCTTGGAGAACTCGATGGATAATTCCTCCATCTCCTGGTCATTCTTTAAGGTCTTCCTTAAGGAGTTAGAGAGAGAAACTGTTTAAATTGAATCCAGCATCGTAGTAGGCTTATGTGGCTTTGGTTTTATTATTTAGAATAAGAAGACTCTTTTTGTGTCATTCCACCATGAAGCAATGATTCCTGTTTAGTCCAGTCCTCTTGTGCAGAAAGTCCGGTTCAAACCTCGGTCTCGGTTCGGTTTAAATGTATATGTGAATGCCAAGTGTAGGGCATTCTGGGTAAATACATTCAAAATAAACATGCTAGCCTAGCGCTAACAGGTGAAATGGCTTGTGGTCTTTTACTAAAGACAAAAGAGAAATCCTACAATCGCTGAAATCCAACAACACTTTATATTTTGAGTAGAAGGAAGTTGTGCTCAGTGTGTTAGTGTTGTTTCCTTCAGTGGTTCTTGGTGCAGCGCCCCCACAGGCCAGGAGGGGAACAGGATGCTCACAGGGTTTGATTGGACTCAGAGCAGAGAGAAGGAGAACTACTAATGTAACAAATGTTGCAACTTTTCCCCCCCCAACTAAACCAAATCTACCGCACTGTCAAGTGTGAAAACGACCTTAGCAGCTACAGGGAAACCCCTGGTGACCAGAGTGACCCCGGTCCTGACCCTGAGTTATAACACAAGTGTTTACTAGAGCATTCAACTGAATAAAAGCTGCTCCACAACGAGAGATAACTTCAGTTTCTGAAACTTGATGCGGCTGAAAAACTGACCTGTTTTGGCAAATCAAATGGTCTGCATAGAAATGAAACATGTTAAAGTTAACGGGGTCTCATAGACTGTGAGTGACTCCAACTTTCCGACCGAGATAAACCTGGCAGTGTTTAGGTCAGAGCAAGGGAATGTTATGAATGAGACAGGAAGTGACATGATAGCTACGTTTCCATCCAATTTGTCATGCAAATTCTGAATGAACTTTTAAATTGTTGCAAGAAAATAAAATGTGAATTTTTTTGTGTTTCCGTTTACTGGTTTGGAGCGAATCAACAGGCAACAGAGAGCACAATCTCATCAGATGTTGACGCTACTTATGGCTGTAAGAAACAGGAAGTGAAGGTTGCAGTCGGAGGGGGAAGAGAGCCCCCCCCTCTGATTTGGAGGTTTGTGCCTCTGAGTTTTGCTACATTAAATGTTAAAATCGGCTAAAATCAGCACACATGGTGCGTTTGAGCTTCATTAGACTTGAACACAAGAAAGAGAGAGATTGAAAGAAGAGATAGAAATGGAACGGAGCGATAGAGAAACAAAAACATGGTCTGAGGCCGAAGGGCTGTTGATGTAAAAACGCTGCAAAGCTGATAACAGAGGAGAGGAAATGTAAGGCTGAGATTAAAAAACATCCTCCAGGTATGTGAGCTGGACACATGGAGGCAGGAGCAGGACGAGTCCACTCATCGTGAGATCCGTCTTAATGAAACCTAAAAGCTGAGAGGAAACGGAGCTTGCAGACTGAAAACACTCAGCAGCAAAGTTGCTGATCAATTATTCTCTGCTTAGACGTTGTTTTTTTCTGCTGGAAATGCAGTGACGTTATACAGTTTCAGATAAAACTGTATAAAAATGTACAGTTTTGTAGCATCTCGGGATTTTACTCTGCAGATTTTAATTAGTTGCCTTTTAAAGTTTTAAAGTGTTTTAAAACTTAGAAAGATTCTTAAAATGACAAGCAACCCGACCATCCTCTTCATGTGTCAGTCAGAGGGCTCTTCAGATTCACTGTAATACAGACTGCTACTGGAGCTCTTTCCTCCCAACAGCCATCAGTGTCTGCAACGACTCAGAAGAATCTGAATTACATCATCAGACTGATCAAAATATAAGCTCAAATGGAAATGTTGGTATTGTAAAGACTAAAACAACAATAATTAATACAAGTAACAAAATCAGGCAAAAGAAAAAATGTTTCCAGATCAATTTCTTTCAGAAAAATCTTAGAAACTTTAACAAAAACAACAGGTCTGTGTCTGGGGAATTTTTGGTTAAAACATGTTTGTTTTTCTTTTACTCAAGTAAGAGGAGACGCACTTCATAATAAAATTACTCAAGTAGAAACGCTACTAAAAGGCGAATCGATCATTCAGGAGGGAAACGGAGAATTAGGAAACAACAGCTGAGGGGCAGAGAGTGTTTCTGCACCAGAGGAGGAAACGCAAACAGCCTCGGTCCACACAGGGCGGGAGGAGAGGTCAGCGCGGGCGGAGGAAGCCTGCTGGTGCTTTACGAGCCGGGGGAGAAGGTTAAAGCAAGAGGCTGTAAAAGATGGCTTTGAGGGAAGCAGCAGTGGAGACCCATCCTGCTGAAAATCAAATATATTTTAACGGCCCGCCATAAATCCACACACATAAACCGGGATAAGCCAGGAAGTTGCCAGTTTCATTGGCTGCAGGCAGTTTGTGTGACTGAGTGTGTGTGCATGTGGAGTAAAGCTGCAGAGCATGCATGGCTGCGTTCATGCTTCAGTGTTCTCTTTTATTTATTTATTTGCATCAGATAAGTGAGAACACGAGTCAGCTGTGCAGAGCGGAGAGCCGGCGGTCATGAGAGCGGTCACATGGTCCGACGCTCGTCCAAATCAAATTGTACAGTGGAGGGGAAATTGAGTTTCGCTCACATGATCTCTGCTGGGAGAAAAAAACGACAAAAGCTTTAAACAGAAGAAGGTTTCTGAAAATTCACAGATTAAAAGAAAACAACGTTAAGTCAAGTCTGATTCTCTCTGAGGCTAAAAAAGACGGACGGCGCATAAAAACATTACAGTGGAAGATGAGTGTCTATCCACCCAAACTGCGGCCCGGGGGCCATTTGTGGCCCTTGAAGTGATTTGTGCGGCCCCCAACTGGATATCTTCAGTCATATAGTTACATTGACTTGAGTGTGTTTTTGGAAAAGAGGTACTTTTAGGAGCATTTTTACTATGCTGTACTTTGAGTAATTTTATTATGAAGTATTTCTTCTCTTACTTGAGTAAAATTTCTGGATTTTCTACCCACTGAATGAAAAACAAACATGTTTCACACCAAAAATTCACCAGACACATACCTGCAGATTTTAAGTTTCATCAGTTTTAAATTGAAAGAAACTAATTGTGATCAAAAAATTATTTACATTTTGATCTTTCAAACACCAAATTTCCACTTAACTTAATATTTTGCTCCATTTTATGTAATGTTTTAAATATTTAATGATTAATAATTTGATCATTTATTCAGTACTTTAGTAGACTTTTTAGAAAATATTTTCTTACTCTTGAGTAAAAATTTCACAATTGCTTTGTGAGAAATGCAGTTAAAATCACATGTGAATAAGTTTTTCCATTCAATAGCCATTAAACAACATGGTGTCGACAAATATAAACATTTAAATAAGATGTTATTTTTATCAGCCATTCAAATCGGCGTGATGCAAAAAACTGTTTCCATTGCAGTTTTGCAAAATGGCTGAAAAACCGTCTCATCCGGCGCAAAAGAGAAAGAAAATGTTTTATTTACTTAAAATTGATGTGGTGCCAAAAACCTAATTTATTTTTGTAATTCCAATTAATAGAAACGCAGCTAAAGTTGCCAACGCAGTGACTTTACTATTATTTTTAGCAACTTTTCAAACCAAAAATATGTTCTTTTTAGAAATGTCATCATCGGTGATCGCCCAGATCGGTGAAACATGGCGGGATTCTGACTGAAATATAAAATCGCAGAGGAATAAATTTAGCTGCATCTGGACTTTCACCTTATTTTATTGGACTGGTCCAACCGCATGAAGCTGCCGTCCATCAGAGGACCTCCATCTTGTTTTTATTCATTTCCTACTGCAGAAGAATATTAAGTCTCATCGATTATTCCCACTTCCATCACCTTTCCACAGAACTAGAACCAGAAGTGATTAGATTTCATCTCCCTCCAATGTTTGGATCTCGTTTTTATTAGTTGATAAAAAAAAAAAAATGAATAATTTTTTTCATAGTTCTGGTCAATAATGCATGAATTTTTATTTATTTCTTCTGTCAATTTCATTTGGAAAAGAGGAATATTTGTTGAAACATTTTCATCAACAAATACGAAACTTAGTAATGTCATTAAAACCTGTAGAAGAATAAATTTGGACCTTATCTTTCTCCGTAATTGTTGAAGAAAACAAGCCATCCATCCTTCCTGTACAAACAGCCCATTCAGACCAAATTAATCATGACCCGTTTAGAAAGAACTCGCCCTGTAGAACCTCTATTAATTATTCAGCTTTAAAGCCCCCAGATGTGCGTCTAGTCTGAGTTTTTCTCGGTTTATTAATGCCTATAAACATCATTTGATCCGAGGCTCTGGTTGTGAGTCAGCAGGATGCCGCCGGCAGCCTGACCTGACCTGACCTGACCTGACCTGACCTGACTTCAGGTCCGATCCCGACGCTCATCCAAACCAATTGCTCCCAGTAAACGGTAAAAAATGGCTCCATTGTGACTCCTCAGTGGAGTCTAATTACCAGTATTTACATCCAGCTCTAACCTCTCACTGCATTTCCTTTGGAAAAATAACTTATAAATGTAATATGAAGATCTTTTTCTCTGTCTCCACTGTTTGTGTCATATTTATTTTTGGTGCCTGTTGACTAATGAAAAGATTTGCTGAGTATTGGGGCCTAATTGAAATACAATAGCCTGACTGAGGTAATTAATCCAATGATCAGACCCACAACGCTATGGATTTGCCAGCACTTCATTAGTTTGAATTAAGGAGCGAGGCTCCACTGTGGTGCGATTATGAATTCAATATCAATTGATCTTCCTCCGTTGGAAGCAGCCCACAGAAATAACCTTATGAGGAAGCAAAAAATAACACTTTATTGTTTTATTGGCTTTTCAAATATGGTCAATGAATCCTAAGGTGCCCACAGCACCTACATTAAGAAGAAATGGAAGAATAAAATGGCTAATTTATGCGTGTCTAGTGGATTTCAAGCATTTAGGTTAATATAGAGGGATCCATGGTTAGCTAAACATGTGTTGTAATTTTTCTAATAACCTAAAAGTTGTTGTTTGTTTGTGATTTGTAAAAACTTATAATAACTCCAAAAATCACATATTTTTATTATATTTTTCACCTGCGGAGGTCGCTATTTTTGTCACCTGCGCGACACATGCTAAGCTGATTATAGTGGGCTGGGTACCATTGAAAGGAGCTAACACCATTAGCTACAGCTAACATCATTACCTGGAAATACAGCATTAGCGGGAGCTAGCATAAAATCAAATCAAACTGGAAGATAATGAATGGATGTTTAAAGTGAAAGTTTTCAGAACAAACTATTTTAACATATTTGAGAAACTGCTTTGGTCCTAATGCTAACTGTAAACAGCTGGTGTTAGAAACTGGAGCTCTTTGTCGCATTCGTTCTCCTTCCGGGTTAGCATTTCCCTATACAGAGGGACACATTGTAGAAATTATTTTATCAGTCAAATCAAAGCAGTTTTTCTCAAATTTATGCAAAATCAACAGATTCCAAGCATGTTTTTGCGCTAATTTGTAATTATGAGTTTATTGCAAACTTTCTGCAAAAATGTTCGAAAACATCGAATCTAAGCGATGCTAATTCCCACCTGCAAAATGCTGGAGGGACAGATATGGATGAAAATATTTTATCAGTGTCTTTATAGGTTTTATCAATGCATTCTGCCACAACCGGCCCTTTAAGAACATTTATTTTCATTTTTGAGGCCCAAAGTGAAAATGAGGCTGGCACTCCTTAATTAGAGCTAGCTAACAAAGAGACGTTAAGATGTTCGCTAAGGAGCTACAACCTTCAGCAGGAGCTATATGTTAGCGACTGCGTACTTCTATTCACCACTCAGTACTTTCTATGTTGTAGATCGATACAGTGAGTGAAGGAGCTAATCATTTCAATCTAAGCAATAGAATAAAATAAAGTAGAAAGTGAACGTTCAGTTTCCAGCCTGACCTTTGGTTCCCCTGCTGATCGCTCCATCTAACAGCCTCCAAAGTGGCGAGCTGCTGCCCCAGTCACACAGCTATCGCTATGGTAACCACGTTAGAGGTTTAGGGAAGTGAGTAATCTAATCTTCCCACTTTGTGGCACAGCGATAAGGCTCACCACCACCAGCCCACCCGTATCTGGGTGTGTGTGTGTGTCTTATTCGGTTATTCTACGCTGCAAATCTCCCTCTCACAGAAAGCCTATGGAGCCACTTTGCTCCCGTTAATAAGAGGAAGACTCTGGTTAAAAAGTCCAAACCCGGCTGAAGTTGACATTTGGCACCGATGTCTTCAGCATTACGGCAGAACTAACTTCAGCCTTAAACAAGTTTAACATTTTCATACAAATGACTGATTGCTCATCTCTGCAGTCATATCCAGCCGTCATATGATTGCATTTGTTTTTAAAAGATGAGATGCCTGCAGAGGAATGAGGATGATGACTGGAGGTGCATGAGACATTTATTGGAGTAACTTTTTGGAAGAAAGTACTTTTATCTTTTATCAGAGTAATATTAACTGATCCTACTAGAGTAAAATTTCCACATATTTTAATTAATGAAGAACAAATAAGTTTCATCCAGACATGCAGCCACACACTCAGTTAATGTCAAAGTGAGACGTCCTGTTTGTACGCCAGCTTTGTTGCTCTCTGAAGTGCAATTTGGAGATCCGTCCGTCCGTCCGTCCCATTGCCAGTGAATAATGGCCTTAAGCATATATTGATCAATCTGATCAGCCGATTAATCGATCAGATCAGCTGATTAATCGATCAGATCAGCCTCATCTGTCCTTCAACTTGTTTGGATGAAAATGTGGATTTCTCAAAGTCTCTTTCCTGCTGATGTGCGATAATAAACCAAAACACAGACCCACTGTTGCCATGACAACCCTTCACCTTAAAAAAAGAATAGTCAACACCAAAGCACCAATGGGAGTGAAATTACAGCAGAATGTAAAGTTTCTGATTGTTGATTCCTGACGTGGTAACAGTCGGATACTGACTGCTCAGGCAGAACCGCGACATTTACTGCGATTTCTAGAAGTGCTAACAGAAACAAGCAGCAAGATGAATGGAGGAGGTGTGTTAATGAGCTGTTCATCTTTAAATACGCCATTAAAAAATAAAAAAGCAGTATAAAAGCTTGTCGAGGCCATTTAGGAGATTGCGTTTTAATTCCATCAGATTTGAGCTAATGGCGCTGAAATGAAGATTGTTGATGGGGAAAACGAAGCGGCTTGTGAGTTCACTGCGGCATCGGAGAGCGGGCCTTTTATTGAAACACAGAGCAGGGCGCGGAGCAGCGGCTCGGCCGATAAGCCTTTCTTTTGGCACGGGGGATAACGGCGTAATCTGGGCCGAGAGGGAGAGGATCTGCAAATGAGATGGAGGCAAAGTCGTTAGATCCCTTCATCCACGCAGGTTCTCCGCTTCCATTCCCATCTCTCACCTCGCCTGCTTCGCTGTTTCTTTATCTCTCCATGGGAACGTATCCAATCATGCCGCTCTGAAATTATTACTGAGATTTCCTCTATCGCTCTGAATGTGAGTGTGTGTGAGATGAATTAGAGTGAGGTTCAGGCCGGGTGTCTGAAAAGTGTGACGGACGCTGATGAGAGCCGCCGGGTCACCTTTCGGTCCAGCCCTCCCTCCTGCCGGCTTCAGGGGATTTTATTGTCTTCTTTTTTCATTTATTGAAAATAATGGAACCGGGGCAGAGAGAGAAAACCCGTCAGGGGAGCGGTGAAGGATCGCTGCGAATCGAGGCAGATATTGGGGTGGGAGAGATGGGAGGATTGGGATTATACTCTGTGTGTAATAGCAGGATTTGGGATTAAAAGAGAGAACAGAGGAGTCTGCTGGGAAGTTCAGGAGGGAATGTCAATGATTCGCCTGCGTCAGAGACCAACTCAGCATGAATATGCAGCAGGTTCATGTTGACAGAAAACAACCAACAAGCTTCCAGGTTAAACTCAACATTTCAAACTGGATTATAAAGCCTCTAATCCGTCATGACAGTCAAACAATTATTCTCTGTTTTTGTGTTTTCAATCATTTTACCTTTATGGCTTAAACTTCTCTAAAGGTTATTTCTTTTGGAGAGTTTTCCGACTTCATTGTCCTGTAGATTCAGTTCGATTGGGACCAAAGTTTCAACTTTTTTACATTTTCTGCTGCTGGAGTTTTCACATCACTTCTGCCGACACTTACCTCAGTCCACAAACCTCTCTCCTCGTCAGCTGTAAGTCAGCTACTTCTTCTTCTACTGGGTTGATTAGTTAGAGCACTGCTGCCACCTGGTGACCGGAGGCCTGTTTATTCTGATTCTAAAAAGTATTTCTACTTCTCCACTACTTCCTGGTGTTCGTCCTGTTGTTTTTCTGGATGTTTTTACTGTGACTCTCTCATGGTGTCCACGTTGATATCCTTCTGTTTCTGTGTCTCAATTATCAATTATTAAAACCAATTATGGTTCAAGTCATCTCCAAATTACCTACTAATCTTTGATAGCGTTGTAATGACGTTAAATATAAACTACAACAAACTCAACACTGAAATTAAAAGAAAACCAATGTAACCCATCGTTTTTGCATAATCCTTTAAACTTTTTTATAATAAATGTTGGTTAGACATGGAAAAAGTTTTCAAATGATTTATCAGTTTCCATCTGAAAAACACAGCCTCTGCTAATAAAGCAGATTTAGCTGCTTTATTAGCTGCTTCAGTTTCCAGCTGTACGGACAAAAAGGAGGGAAGGATAAAGAAGAAGAGGAGAAATAATGAAGGGAATAAGAGCTGCTCCTCTGTACCTGTTTCAGTTGTTCTCTTTGGTGGCTGCAGAAGAACATTTTCTCATTATCTCCTCCATAATTGCAGCCGTTATTATTATTCTGCTGATGCTCGGCAAGGCCGTAAAACCCAACCACTGAGCTTCATATGGATCCAATATTCACAGCTCAGGTTTAATATCCTCTGGACAGCTTGTAGCCGTTTGTTGGTTTGTCATTGGCTGATTTACGCCGGCCATTTATAGTCTGCATTGATGGTGAGGCGGATAATCTGCAGCTGTTTACCTGAACGGATCGATGAAGTTTCTCTGATTATAACTTCCACAGTACACAATAGACAAAAAAAGATAAATATGATCAAATGGTTGAATATTTTTCCCACATTAAACAACAAAATGTTTCAACTTTTTGCCAATGATGAAGCAGAAATAACTTACACTTAATCCCAGCTGGATTTATGGCAGTGACAGATTAAATGCTGCACAGACACCCATTCATGTCCTCACACAACTAATCTGACACTCAATATAGTGACCTTTGACCTCATGTGCATGATCCGAGGGGAAAAAAGTCAAAATCGACTGTTTAGGAGTTTTTTTCAGCAGCTAGTGATATGTTCAAGTTAATCTTCATTTTAAAAGTCCAGAATATGTCCACAGTTTTCAGATTAGGATTTAAATTACATGTAGTAATTTTTTAATAATTCGTTCCTCCATCATTCTTTCCATTTGTTTTATTTTGACTGTGAGAAATGCCATGAAATTAAATAACAGCCAAGGAATTTGGCCATTGTTACAGTGTGAAAAAACTCCATGATGTAGCTAATAAAACAACCTTGACTAAATGAATTCATCAAGAAATTAAAGCTTTCTTCTCAGACCTACAGAATAAATCTGCTGCAGAAACTCAATTTTATTTAGTCGAAACATGACAGCAGTTTACACAGAACACCATGTTGGTGTGGCTTTTGTTAGCATCTGCCTTATTCCTGGGAGGCTTTACTGGGGAAACGATTATGGGCCCCACTTTCGGCCCACCGGAAGTAGCAGCATTTCACGGTAATTTGTAGGGTTTTTTGCCAATCTATATTCATGATAGAAGTTACATCTCTCTTTGCGGTTATAATACAATGTTTAGTAAAACATGCTTACGGACACACCGTCTGCTATCAGAGCTGCTCGGTACAGATTATTGTGATTGTGAGTTTAATCACAGGGAACGCGATCGGTCAGTTTTGTAACGGAATGACCGTGAATTAGCATCGCTGCTAGCAGCTCGTTTCTCTGAAGAGCTGATAGGGATAAAGAGAAAATCAGAGAAGCTGGTCAGAGCCTGAGCTGCAGGTTTGTGCCAACAGTATAAAACACCAGAACTACAGATGCTAGTGCGACTTGAAGAAATGAGGCCATTTGCGGTAAATCAATATTGTCACATTTATGCTTTGAAAGCTGGTGTTCCCACATATTTAATAGCTTAAAAGCCGGTTAGCGAATTGCTAACATGTAAACAAACGGCGGTTCTGGTTTGCGGCGGAAGTTGCGCCCATAAATCACGCAAAGCCTCATGGGGGCTCGGAGTAAGGTGGATAGGACTTTAGCATTAGCCAATGCTAATATCGGAGTAGTTTTTTAGGGTTAGCGCAGCTAGCTTTCTCGCTGGTGGTGCCCACCAGTGCAGGTTGTGAACATCCCTTGATAAAAGCAGAGTTGAGGCCTTGGCGAAGCCTCCAGGTTCTGACTGGATCTGGAGGTTTTAACCACAAAAACAGATCAGGACAGCGTTGTTCATGATGTTGTGCTGTATTGGAGCTTTACAGGAGCATGTTAGCAGCAGTAGCAACATTTCCACTGTTTTGTTTTTATACGAGAATCGCAAACCGTGTTGTTCCCGAATAAATTTAAACGTAAATATATTGGCATTTCCAGCCCAGGAAATTTTCCTCTCAGCCAGTATCACACGGCCACGCAGCCCGTTCTGAATCTTTGCATCGGCGCCGTAAATGAGCTTAGCGCTCGCTCTCTGGAGGCCCTCGGCGGCGGCGTGCTCCGTATGCAAACGTCTGAAGGCTGTTTATTTGCGGGTTTCGGTGCTCGTCTCAGGAGGAGTGGGTGAATCCCCTCGTGGCGTTAAAGACTCTGCGTGCCGAGCGCTTTGTGTTGTGAGAGCAGAACTTTGACGCTTCACTTTGAGAGAGCGCGGCGCGTTGCGGCGCGGCTGGCGGTTTGTTTACATCACAGGAGCAGATCACTTTGCGGCTTGTAATGGAAGATTGGCAGAGGGGCAGTTCACTTGTTTATTTACTCGCTGAAATTGCATTTGCAGAGGCGATGCGGGAGTGCTTCGTGATGGGAGGGAAGCCTCGTAATATTGCAGCGAATTATGGCGGGGGATTAACTACCCCAGCACTGATCTTTGAGCTTTGAGTCGTATGAAAGAGAAAACATCAAAACATTACTGCCTCTTATTTGTTTTGCTCCTTTACTTTCAGAAGCCTTTTGAGGAGAGTCTCTGGACCAACTTCTTAACCTAAACTACTCTCTAAAAAGAAGATTTCCATTTTTATTGCTCCTAAACTTACAGCAAATCAGTAAATCAGTGCTGTAATTTAGCTGTAAAATTTTTAATTTCTGTGCTGAGTTTTAGATTTGACTGACACAGCTGAACAGAGCAGGTTAAAGAAGCTGACAGGTTGATTAACAAGCCTCCAACTGGGTGGTTTTCTAATCTTATAAGACAGCTGTGATGTGTTTAGTTTATTCTTAACTAAAATCAATCTTGCAGTGCACAGTTCACAGTTGAAGCATCACAATGTACGTGTCAAACTCGCCTTTTCTCATTTCATGCCCCTGCTGAGTTTCTCAAATTAGTAGAAAGGACCAACAGGAGGATGATGAAGTGCCGGCAGCAACGTTTGTACTGCAGGTGTGGATTACAAAAAGTGAAATAATTAACACTTTTTGTTGCATTGATGTCTCAGACTCTATCGTTATGCAGCGAAGGACACTGATCGCTTCACTGTGGGATCTCTGACTCCTCACTGGTTCATTTGAATGAGGTACATTTTGTCCGTTCTGGATTAATTTTCCCAATAAAGACGGACTTAGTAGGTCAGAAGCTGAGTAGAGACCAGAAACAATACATATAAAAGCCCTTCACGTTGGATAAAAGCCCTGCTACTCTCCTCAACGCTTTTCAGAAAGTGAATAATTTTCAAAAACTTCAATCACAGCAATCAGAGGATGGAGCTGAGGATTTAAAAGTTTCCCTGCTTATTTAAATGGATATTTCCTTCTTTTAGGTGGGGTTAAATAGCAGTGATTTTGAATAAATTGAGCTACTTTTTCTGGAGGCACCCAACTTCAACACAGAGTGAATAGGGAATGTGTGATCTTTACAAATCTATAAAGAGCGCTAATCTTCCATGCAAAATAAAACGCATTAAGACTACCTGGGCCAATTTTGTAAAATAGAAAAACTAGAAAATTATTATTAAACACTAGTGAGAAGTTGCAGCTATTTAAAGCTGTGAATTAGAACATAAAATCTTTTATTTTTAATGCCATAGTCAGACTAGCCATTAGCTTGTCTGTACAATAGAACTGATCTTTGCTCTTCTCGACTAGATGGTTATTGACTTAACCAACCTGAGCTATCACTTTAATTATTAATGATGGAAAATGAATTCATAAAATCAAAAACTTCTGTAAGAAAAGTGACAAAATGTTGAACCTGAAAAGACTGGGCTAATAGCCTGAGCTGAGGCCTAACGCCATGGTTTGACATGGCAGAGATGTTCTACATGAGGAGGGCCGACCTGCATGTGCTGATGTCAGCTATCGGTTCAGAGGAAAACGTCTCAGTCGGACGGCAGCCAGCCTGTGAATTGGCAGCACCTTGCTGCTCTCAGGTGGGCTTTTCCCTTTTTAAGGAGCTAAATGAAGCGTGAATTTTTTAGTCCCACAAATAGCTGCACTGAAACGCCACTCCAAATGAATATTAACCTCTGATCCGTGCATATAAATAAATCACGGCTTGCCAACAGGTCAGTGCGGTTCATGGCTCGTTTCGTTAGGAATGGATTCACTGCTCTGTATAGTTTTATAAATTTGCCCTCCACAGCACTGGCTGCGTTTTCTGCTCACCTGGTTCGGTTTCCAATTCTCCTCTGCCTGTGTATCTCTCCTAAGCCCCGGCCAATCCTCCCCGGTGGTCTTGTGCACACAAGATTAGTCTTTCCTCCTCCGCCTCTGAGACCAAATCCTGCCACTCTCCAGCAGCCGCCCGGCTGTCCGCGGCTCCACTCCAGAGCGCAGCGGCCCAACAGGCTGGGGGCGAGATTAGAAGTGGCATGTTGGGGGTTGGCTGTGCAGCCGGCTGACGCGGCGCAGTGAGTGCAGGCTGGAGGCGGACGTTTCCTGAGATGTTCTGTCACTGCTGGAGCCAGCAGGTGAAAGGGGCAGAGCGGGTAGCGCCGCGCTGAAGCCCGCAGCGTCGGTCCAGGTGAATGTCTTCTTCTTCTGCTCTGTAAAGTCGGTCCCAACAGGTGAAATAATAATTAAGCCTTCCTGCTGTTTGTTATAGTTTTATTCTATTGGCAAAGTTGAAGTCGATGTTAGATTCTCACGAGGAAGGGAAATACAAAGATGTCATAAAAATGTAGGACTTACCAACTCTATTTATAAAACAATAACAGCTGAAACAAAGTGCTTCACATAACCAAATATTAAAAATATCCTGTGTACAACACTACAAGGTCAAAAAATGTTTTGTTTTTTAAAGTCATATTTTCATAATGTTATTGGGGCCTGCCAACAGCAATGCATAGGGAGAGCAGAGACTGACTTGTGAAGCCTTGACACTTTTTATATCATGTCATTGCTCTTTTGGCCATTATATAACTGACTTAACTGAACCAGTGTTATACATGGGATTAGTGTTGCCATTTAATATGAAGCTTAATGAAAGTTTCAAAATAAAAGCCTCCATAATCCTGTCAGGATTATTATTGCTCTGGTGTAGGCGGAGCAATAATATTAGCTCACATTATAGTAGTGCATATATCAACCCAAAGTTATATATACACTGCTCAAAGAAATAAAGGGAACACTCAAATAACACATCCTAGATCTGAATGAATGAAATATTCTCATTGAATACTTTGTCCTGTACAACGTTAAATGTGCTGACAACAAAATCATTGTTGATGGTCAATCAGTGTTGCTTCCTAAGCGGACAGTGTGATTTCACAGAAGTTTGATGTACTTGGAGTTATATTGTGTTGTTTGAGTGTTCCCTTTATTTTTTTGAGCAGTATATATATATATATACTGTAGATACAGATATATGTCTAAATATCTCTCTCTCTCTCTCTCTCTCTCTCTCTCTCTATATATATATATATATATATATATATATATATATATATATATATATATATATCGTATATATAACCTTGGGTTAATACATGCACTAGTGGGGAGCAGTGAGTTTGGAGTATTAAATTATGATTACAATTATCATCTCATATTACATACAGATTTAATTCTAGTCTTAATTTAACACTCTGGAACCTGAAGAAGTCCAAACCTGTTAAATCAGCTTGTTTATATTTGGTATGAAAAGAAAAACAGGATTTATCAAAGACAAAAAGGTAAATGGACTGAACTTGCCATTCAAAGCGCTTCACACTCCAGTCACATTCACCCACACACACATTTACACCCACATGCAGATCGGTGGGCAACTTGCCACTAAGTGCCCTGCCCCAGGGCACTTCAACATGTGACTGAGGTAGCTGAACTTGAACTTACAACGTACTGGTCACAAGACGACCATCTACCCACAGTTGCCCTAAAAAAGCCACTGCATGATCCTTTTGCTAATCTTTTTTAAAATACAGGTTTAAACACAGTATAACGAGCTACAATGCAGGGAAATTTAATACAAAAAGCAAATAGAAAAGGTCAAATAAAGGACAAACCCATGAAAGCACAAGTCCAGTGAGGAAAATAAACAGAAATCATTACTATTAAAAGAAGAAATTTCAATTCTTAAATCAACACGTTGCTATAAAAATTGAGCTGAGTGTTGCAGCACTGAGGCGTCTGTTAGTCAACATGCTTGTGACTCTCCACGGGCTACTTTGTCATTTTTTAGCTAAGCATAGCATTGATGCTAATGTTTAGCATCAGAACGCTGGGTCCAAACCGACAGGCAGACTTTGGCAGGCCGCCGTTAAATTTCTTCTTGAATTTTCTAGTTAATTTATAAATATCAGTTTCAAACTAAATATTTAATTAGCAAGCTAAACATTTTGTTTACAAAGTAGTTGGCTCCATACTAAATATTTAGCCTGATGCTAAATGTTTAGCTTCGCATTAAATATTTGGCTTGGAGCTAATTATTTAGCATCAAGATAAATATTTAATCTCAAATAAAATGTTTGGCTTGGAGCTAAATATTAAGTAAGTAAGCTAGACTTTTAGCATAAAATTAAGTATTTGCTTAGCAAGCTACATACTTAGCTTGGTAATAGATGCTAGTCCCCAAAAGGAAATGAGAGAATTGTTGACTTGCACAAGTCTGGTTAATCGTTTCCAGATTTCTGTCACATGACCAACTGAAATTGGTCACACACACATTTACACAGTTTTTTTGAAGAAATGAACGACTTCATTTGGTTTGACAGAGTGACTTATTTTCAGCAAAGCTCGTACTGAAAGCCTGTTCGGGTTTCTCAATGAAACAAGCAGGCAGATTTATTTTGCCGTCAAAGTGTCTGAAGAGCTTTTAAATGCCTCATTTCTTCTAAGTGGAGAAATGAAAGTGGACTTCTTTTGGGGTGGCGTGGTGGGAGGGGTTGCATATTTGGACTCCATTCACACACAAAAGGCTCCTTAAGAGCAGCTTACCACAGCATGAAAGGAAATTTGTTATATTTATAGCTATGATCGAGGAAAATTGGCCATCTGCTTGAAGCTCTCATAATTTAATAGTAGTCTGGAGCAATGCCAGTTTAATTATACACACAATCCTTACCTGAGTGGCCTCTGAAAAGTTACATTAAAATTCCCCTCTTAGGCATCCACATGTGGCTGACGCAGAGACAACAGCGTCTGAAGCACTGAGTTGCAGAAGAAAAGCTTGAAATGTTTTTCAGAGCCGCTGATTCAGGTGTTAAAACACCTGGATGAAGGTAAATCCAACTGGATTCAATATTCATGTAGCCACAATTTACAACAAATGTGTCATCCTTTCACTTAACGTTTTGAAGCAGACCTGATTCATGAGCAGATTCAGATTCCTCAGCAAGCATGTGGCGACAGTAGAAAGGAATGACTCCCTCAAGCTCATTCTGACCAATGCTAATGCTAGCTAATCTGTGCTAATGGACAGCAGAGGATATAGGAAATCAAAACAAATAGAACATATTTAATCTTTTACGACATTGATATCTGATCAAAGAAAGAACCACCAACTGGACGATCTGGTTATCAGTAAGCAACTATTTTGTTCCAAGTTTTTGACTTTGTTCTGTGATTTTATTGCCATAATTGTAAGGCTTTATGGTCGTAGTTTCAAAACTTCCGTGTTTTTAAGTGAGTTTGTTTCAGTTGCAGGTTTGTTAAAAAGGAGTTGTTTCTTTTCACTGTCGCCCCATGCTCACTCAGATGGAGGGTTTGTTGTAAAGTCAATGTCTCTGTAATCAGACGGGTTTTTACCAACTTTAATGTCAAACTGACCTGGACAGAAATGTCACAGCTAACATCTCTGGGTGGAGTTAAATGAACGTGAGGCGAGTCGTAAAGTTAATCTGGGTAGGGTTATAAATGCTTACCATCTGAAAGAAATGCTAAATATCAACATAACCTAAAGGATCAGTTGATATTCTGTCCTGTCTCTGTACAAAGTGTTATATTTACACCTTTAATTTCCTCATCTGATGCTAAAACTCTTTGTTTTGATCTATTTGTTGTGCTTTACTAATGCGGCTTTCACCTAACCACCTTCTACAACGTTTTAGTGAACCGTCATTTAAATTAATGGGAATGTCACAGTAAATTTACCAGCATGGCTCAGTCATAATCCCCATCAAAGCATTTACTGAAACTGGATAATTACTACAAACTCTGTTTTAGATTTAAATGCCTTTTCTCTCTGTGTGTGTCTTTGTTCTTCCCTCTAGGCAAACACACACACACTGGCAGCAAAAACAAAAAGCATTTTACTGCTTGTTTTTAACTTCATTCAGATAATGCTTTGGGGCAAATATTTCTTAAAAGAAAAGAAACTTTGCTTCACTCAGAGGAAGAGTCGCTGCTGTAACGGAGGAGGCCAGGCGTGCTGGACAAAGGGACACGAATGACTTTTATATTATCGAATGTTGTGATCATTTTCTATTCATTAGCAGGACAAAGGTTGTTTGAGCTGCAAGTAATAACTGCAATAATTTACTCTGGATAATTACACTGCTGGACAAACGTAGCGCTGGATTCCAGAAGCAGCCATTATTCTTAGCTTCCCTCTTATTGATGTGGGTTTACCAGCCGTTTGTTCTGAGTTTAATGGAAGGACGTGAAGGCTGAGATTATTTTTACTGTTGGTTGGTTTGTTTCAGATGAAACACAATGCTATATGGTGCAATATTAGTGCCAAAATTGAGGCTGTAGAGCACTTAGTGATGGCTACTTCCTGGTAGCAGGAGGCTATATCACTTCTGAAGCTAGCTACTGATATGATTGCTAGTGGACATTGGCTAGATTCTCTGCAGTTTTGCTAGTCTAGCATTATCATTGGATAGGTTAGCAATTAGCATGTCTAGGCTGAATTTCCTTTTTTATCTTCTGTCCATTAGCATAGACAGGCTAGCAATAGCTCTTGATAGGGAAACAACCAACATGGCTGAGCTGGATTTCTACTTCCTCTGCTGTCCATCAGCACATATTAGCAAGTGATGTCATTCGATAAGCTAACAGTGAGCATTGCTAGGCTGGTCAACAACTTTTAAGAAAGTTTGATCATGAAAAATGGTACATTAGATGCCTTGACATGTTATTTCGACAGTTTATTGCAATCCAACGCAAAACATAGACCTTCTATAAAATAGCATTTCTAATTAGCTCTAGTTCAAAAACTTTAATGCTTAAAACTCTTCAAACCTGGACTAGATTATTCTGCAATAAAACCAGAACATTTAAAACATAGTTTGTGAAGCACTTATAGAACTTTCTGAAAGTTCTATAAATGACCATATTAGTACAAATATTAAACAAATCACAAATTAGGTTATAAATAGTCTACTTTTAGTGTAAAATTGTCCAAAAAGTCTAAGCACTGGAGACCAGCTTGGTTCTGAAAATGTATTTTTGTGTCAATCAACACATTCAGTCCAGACACATAGCTTAAACTTTTGGCCATTAAGTTGTTTTTCTGGGTCATGCAGGGCTGGAAATTCTAATTTATAAAGTGTAAACATCAGATAACGAACATATTTAATGTTATTTTTGGCAAAAGGTGTTATGCCAGATATCAAGTTGAGCCACAATGTAACCAGCATGAATATTTAAATGATCCAATCATGTTTTAATCCTTGATTTCATGACCAGTTTCCTTTTATTCCGGTCCATTTCAGCTCCACATAGGTGGCCTAAACAAGCCACATGAGACGAGAGTGTTTCTCTGCACAAGGACCACTCAGAAAAAACAACGGTGCGACACAATTTTCCACCAGAGTGAATAGAAAAAGATGGGGAGAGAAAAATGAGAGGGTGTTTGTAACCGGCTGCCAGCTCATTGCTGCATTCTCTGCATTGTGTCGAAGTTCTGAGAGTAAATATGACAAGGTTAGCGAGGGCTCCACGCCGCCGCCGCCGGTTGAGAGGGAAATTAATTGAATTTCCAACAAGCATGCCGATGTCAGATATGGATGGGAAATTTAAAATCTTCGGCCGCTGTGTGGACGAGGGCAAAGAGAGGAATTAGAGAAAAACGCTGGACAAATATTCCAGCAGCTCAGCCAGCCGCCACATTTATATAAAATTAATTAGACTTAAAATTAGGCACCAAGGAGGAACATTAATGATTTAGTGTTGTTTAAAATTTCACATCCTAACCGGCAGTGAATGTTTTGGGTGGATGGTGCTGGTGGTTTGTCTTAATGCATTAGTAAAATCAGACGGGAAACGCTTTCTTTCTGCTGGATGTCCAGTCTGATCGCTGCAGAGCAACTTCTGCACGTTTCAGGACGGAAACGGCACCAAAAGAGCCAGAGAGACGCCTGCAAAACGGCTGATCACACAGCCTGTAGATACCAAACGGCGCTTTTTAAAGAATCCACAGAGATGATGAACTTATTGAAGCTCAGCCCAAACTGCCCTCTGCTGACTGAGTCTGTGCTAGAAATATGAAAAAACAACAAGTTATTAGTATTTTTCTATTTTTAGACCAATTTTGTGGGCAGCAGGCTGAGGTCCTTCATACACAACATAACTGGATGTGATCTATTGGTAAATAAAGAAAAAGAGTTAAAGAAAAGAAATGGCATAAAAAATACTGGAGCTTCATTTGAAAAGAAAAGAATATTACACTGGTAATTTGATTGAGTAAAAATATAAGACATAATAATTATGGCCTAATGAAGTCATTAAAAACTTATGTGAAATTAACAATTTTCCCACCAATCCGCTAGTTTTTCATTTAGCACTTTTGCTAACATTTAGCACACTTAGCTTCCACCAAATAAACTTCTCCAGATAAATTCTACAGTGATAATTTACTTTGCTGTTTTATAAACCTTCAGTTTAATAGAGTTGAACATTAATAAAACAAATGTGTCTTTTGCACATGGTGAGTATCAACATGGTTTAATTTGCTCTTTAGCATTAGCTTAAACTAAATACCATGTTAATTCAGCACTTCAGCATTTTTGCTAACTTTGAGAATGTTTAGCTCTCTTAGCTTCTGAATTAATTAATTTTTTGGAGACTAGAAGTGTAATATTAGCTTCATCCGTTCCAAAAGCAGTTCAGATGTGTTTGGGTTTGTTGTGGTATAGTCCTTTAGTGGTGGGAACACTTCCTCAAATATTCTAGCTAATGTTTCCTTGTATTTACCCAGAATGCCTTGTGCTGTAGTCCACTTCCTGCTTTGGAGCAGCCTCTGGTCCACTTGATATGCATTCCAGTCGAACCAGAGCAAGGTGTGTAGGTGGAACAGAGTTCGATTAGCAAGTGGACCGGACTTTCTAATCAAACGGACTGGAGTTGAATTACAACAAACATGGGTGGTATGAACGCAGCCTAAATTTCATCACTGTTGGCACAAAAAGCAACAGGACTTATAATTGCCTCAAAACTTAACTTTGTGTTTTTTATTTGGTTGCTAATGGAGTCCACAGTTCTGTGGTGGACAGGTGACCTGACCCGCCTGGTTTGATGCAGCAGTTTGATAAGCGGTTCAGTTAAAGTCTGGTGATGGATTCCTGAGAAAAGCTCGAAGCTTTTCTGAGCTTTGGCTGACCTCAGATCTGTGCTCGGCTTTCCGCTGACAAAAGAGGAAACTTCAGAGTCCAATCTTCTTAAAACATAAAGAGACACAACTGCTATTTTTAACCTTTTTACCTTTGGTTAGGATTTAATTCAAGGGTATTTATTATGTTACCTTTACATTTTTTAACACAAAATCATCAGTATTTGCTGACCTAATTTGTTTTCTGACGTTAAAATCCTGATGAATTGAAATAATAATTTTGGCCTTCATCACGGTGATGTGGATCAGTAAATATCCCCCAGAACTGACGGGACCCGTCAGCGTTTGAATCATATCCCTCCGTGACGGCTGTCACTCCTGACTGGAGCGCGCTGAAACATGGAGGCCGATCGGCCGTAAATCCAGGCTGCTGCCGACGCGGCCTGAGTTACGGCGTCGCCAAGTCAAAGACGTCCAGGAAGAATTTAGTGTCGGTGCAGCGGCGGCGTCAGGATCAATGCTGCATGCAGAACAGGACCTGGTCACATGCTAATGCTAACGCTAATGCTAATGCTACAACTGTAGGGAGTTATTATTATAAATAGTAAAATAATTGTTATGTATTTGTTGTAATTTTATTTTGCTTTTAAAGTCTTTTCACATTTTCTCAAAGTATTATTATTTTAATTTTGTATTTTAAAAGTTTTTTGTCTTCAGATTTTATATTTTTAAAATAATTTTTCTAATATATTTATATATCAATCTTTTATCATATTGCATAACTTCCTATTTTAGATTTTTTTAAATTTTATCTTGGATTATTTATTTATTTACTTTTGAACAGTCTCATATTTTTTGCTTCCTTGAGATTTCTTTAAAAAATGTCTTCAAATTATTTTTTATATTATTGCATTTTATTTAATTTCTTCCTCTTTAAAATTTTTTTTTTTTGATATATTTTGCTATTTTAATGAAAATCTTTGTTATGTAGAGTAAAAGCGTATAAAATTATCAGCAGCTTAAGCAGAACATGAAGGTCTGATCAGTTGGGCTGCAGGTTGCCAGGTCAGCCAGGGGTCAGATTACGTCCTGGATTATAACCTATCAGATTATAAACTGTCGTTGCGACTCTGTGGGTTCAGTCGGAGCCTTCGGTGGGTCTGATGTTCTGTCGCTGTGGCGTTTTCACGCAGGGAGCCCACTGCGCTCTGGATGCCATCATTACTTATATCTCAGTCATTATTGTTGCGCGCCTGATTCATTTTGTCGTTTGCGTCAGCCGTCGGCTCACATGTTGCGGCTCGGCTTCTCGCCGTCGGCCTGCCGGCTGATAAATGACTTTGTGAAAAGCGATCCGACCTCCTGCAGGAAAAAAGAAGAATAGAAATTGAATCCCGGCCTCTGCTGGCAGCCTCATCTGTCATCTTTTCAATATTGATGTCCATTATGTTTATGGATCGTTTGGCTGTCGTCTCGTCTCCAGTCCCGTTCGGCCACTGGGGGGCGGCGTTTTGATCGATGGCCGTCGTGGTTTAATTGTCAGCGCCGTCCGGTCGTAATGGAGCTCGCCGCGCGGCGGACAGATTACATCTCGGATGAGTCAGAGTTCAGCGCGCCGGACCCTGCGGGACGGATTCTGGGCCATTATCAGCGCCGCGGCTCGTGTTCATCACTTCCTGTATCGCCTTTCATGGATCACATGTCCTTTTACTGGAACACAACGGCGGCTCCGGCTAGATTTATCACACCTGCCAGCAGGAATAACTCAGTTTGGTCCTGCAACTATATTTATACGCAGTAATCTATTAGCCACACATGACCAAAAGTAGTGCATTTAAACAACAGCGGAGCACCTTCAGGAAGGGCGCCGAGGTGTTCCTGAGACTGCGTCTCCCTCGTTCATCATCGGCCTCGGCGGCCCACCGACCACCACTTCCTGCGTGTCGAATCGGAGCTGGACGGACCAACGTAGGGAAACGAGCAGAACAGTCAAACAAATGAGAGAAAGCTGCAGAACCACGTGGGGTTTGGGCGGCAGCGTTCACTGCGCCTCGTCTCATCCCTCACCGCGCCGCTCTGCCGCTCCCCTGCGTGTTTGCAGCCAAGGTCGGAGCGGTCCTGCTCTGTTTTCCAGCCGTGTGTGGGCTTCATTCATCATCCGGGTGCTAGCATGCCCTAAATCTCTCCACCGTGTGCATGAGGGTGTGTTTGTGTGTTTGCTTTTGTCTTAAACTCTGTGATTTCACAGATGTGCCCCACTGTACGAAACGAGTTATTATGCTGGGAGAATAATGGCTGCAAAGGAGAGAAAGGTTACAGTCAAGTTTATTTGTAGAGCAACATTTCAGCAAGAAAGTGCTTTACATCGTAAAATCATCATACAGTCACCAACTGTTAGTAATACTGACCAGATTTTTAAAAAACGGTTCTGATCTAAAATTTCTTTTTCAAGAGGGACCTGGCAACAATATCAATAATCAAACATTTTGACAAACGACATCATCAAATATGTCAATATTCCACTTGCTATCGATCAGATCAGCTGTAACCAGGTGGGCTTTTAGCATTAATTTAAATTATCTCAGATCTTTAGTGTGCTTTTTTGCTGATCCGCTCAGTGATTTATAAACTAACAGAAGCATTTTAAAGTCAATTCTCTGCATTAGAGGGAACCTCTTCAACTAAATTTACATTTGCATATTTTTTTATTTTTATCCATTTGTGTTTCTGAAGCTTCTAAAAACGGCAAAAGTGCTTTAAAAAAAACCACCCTGACATTTTGTGGTAATGAATTAATATTTTCCAAAATCCTCTGGATTAAGTCACGTTCCACCGTTACCTAGCAACCACAGCAGAGCTCCAGCACGTTGGTTTTACTGCTGTTTCGGCTGTAAAAAGTGTTTTGTTCATAATAATAGTAATAATAATAAGACTTTGTTGAATTTGTTCATCCTAAACCACTTGCTGCTTTCCTGTTGGTTGTGCAGTAGGCTCTAATAATGCTTTTCAAAGAGGTAGGGTTGTATAATTGCACGTCTGTTTGTAGCTGTTTTGCCATGTGAGAATAAACATTGAGTTGAGGGCGTGGCCAGCGGCAGCTTATTTGGATTTAAAGTGACAGGACGCCCTAAAATTTCATGATTTTGTGTAAAAAATGTAGTGAGCATGTTTTGTGTGGACTGTAGATTTATCCTAAGCTGTTCAGGGAAGCATAATAGGCCACTGTTAGCAAATAAGAGGCAGACTCAGCCGTATGTGGTCAGCCGGAGGCGGTTTTTGGCAGCTGGTGCAGCCTTGGGCCGGTTTCAGTGGATCTATATCAGCTTGGCACATCTGGACACCGCAATCCGTCCCCCATTCTCCTCCACCGTCAGGTTGCCTAGGGATGGAGAAATCTGGAACGGATTGAGAGGGAGCTGCTTGTTTTTAAGTCATTACAGCCACGCCAGCGCTCCCACCACAATCTGTTCTGCTGGGATGGCTTTTTCAGGCTGCACAGCCTCCGCCCCCCTCCCTATATATCGGCAGGTAAACACTCGCCAAGATGTCATGGGAGTTTTTTCAGCATCCATAAAACAGTGACAGGTGAATCATCCCTGCAGCAGCGGCAGCAGCATCTCCCATCTCAGCCGTGAAACCCGGTTGTTCATTCGGAGAAGTCATTACGGCCGCCTCACTCCCCCGCCCTCCGGTCCTGACAGGTTCTGATGAACACCTTCTTCAGGAAAATTGTTGTTTGGGTTCGCTTTAAGCTTCTAGAATCTGAAGAAAATCTTTCTTCAGCATCTTTTTAATTTTTCTCATTTTCAACTCATGCATCACAAAACGAATCCCTGATTGGGTGAATCCGCTGCAGCTTTTCATTGAGATGCAAGCAACAATAATAAAGTCACCAGCAAATCTAAACAATAGTATTAGCATATCATATGGTGGAAGCTAATGCTAATGCACTTAAACAGCAAAGTATTTGGTGAAATCTAAAGCACTTCAACCATACGTTTTATAATTGTCGTAGTTTTGTCTGTTTTGTTTGTGTTTATTGACGAAATCTGTGTAGTTTGGTCATTTTAGCCTTGTTTTGTATAATCTCTCTGTTTTTACTGGATACTCATATTCTAGCTAAAACAATTAGCGATTTGTTTCCTCATTAACAAAGATGAAAAATATCATTTTGGCTAGTTCTGCTGCATTTACAGTAATGCTAATATTTATCGTTCTTATCAAATAGATTAATAAAAAACATCATATTTCAAACCCAACACCTGTTGTTGTTTATGTTGTTGCTACGACATAGCATGTCACCCTTAACAGGGTGGATTCTGTAGGACAGACGTTTCTCTCATAGTTTCAGTTGAGCTTTACTAATAATTGTTGACTTGACCTAATTTGATCAGAGAAGAGCTTCGGTCAGAAAACTTCAGCAGGTTTTACTGCATCACTTCAAAATAAGAGCCTGAATATTAAAGGTGAACTACTGGAAGAATTATTAACAATCGATAAAAAAGAAATTCAAAACAAATGTTGAACGTTTGCAAAACAGCCATGTCAGAACATTTTTGACTGAATGTGCTAAACATTTTCAAAGCTAGCTAAAGCGCTAAACAAAAATTAGCTCCACTATTAGTGGATGCTAAATGCTAAATCGCTAACTTCAGCCACGTTTCCAATCACCATAAAATTGTGTAATTTGGAATCACTGAAGTAAATTTGTTAAATGGAAACCGCACCATTTCAGAAAACTCACTTTTTTTGATAAGAAATTTTTGAATTAAGTTAAATTTGTTTTTCGAAACGTCAACGGACAAAATGTTCACATTATTTACAGATTTTCTTCAGTTAAATGTAGTTTGTCTTTAAAACCAAAGCCATTCAAATTGCATCTATACTCATTTAATTTTAACATAATTTACATGTTCTATAATCCTTTAAATATTGCATTACATGTTTATTCCTTATTCTCTGTTTTCTTTGCACCTGTTTGTTTCTTGTTGTAAATAAACTCTTGGGGAAAAATCGCAGTTCCTCAGTCATTACTGCTTCCTGCAGGATCCTCCAGGCGTTCAGCTCCGTTTTCTAGCATTTATCTGTCCAAACTCAATCTGCTCCTGCTTCTGTTTACTTTCATTTTATGGAGTTTTTATGCAGCAGAAATTTAAAAAGTTTTTTACTCCTTGATTTCCTCCATTCAGGTTCTAAACCTGCATTTGGTGTCGAGATCTCGGAGCGATCCGGCTGAATAAAGCTTACAGTGGATGATTCAAGCTGAGTAAAAATACTGCTTATCCTCAGGCTCTATGACTGCAATCTGCATACATTTATAGATGGAACCAAAATGGGAAAAGACTGGAGGAAATGTATGAGTCAAGGTCAATGAGAGAAATACACAAAGAAAGTAGCTTTTAGATTCTCTAACCGTGTTTCCAAGAAACTTCGCTGTTGCGCTAATGGTTTATTTCTGTTCCATAACAGGCTTAGCGCTTCATAAAGTCCACTTTATTTTCACATTTTTATTTTTTTCCACATTTTTTGTTATTTTTCTGAATTACCTTGTTTTTCTCCATTTTACCCATTTCTATTAATCCAAAGGTATGTAATTAAGATGTGAATGAAAACAATAATAAGTCAATATCTAGATAAATCTTTACTGGTGTTCTGCTTCATAAATATAAAATACTGCTGGTTGTACAACATATTAAAAACTGTTTCCCCCTCAGTTGTTTTAATAATTCAAACATTACTTGCAAAACTACAAATCTAGTTGCTTTTTGTTTGTTTTTGTTTTTTAAAATAAAATCTCCCTTTTAAGCCGCTTTAGAGTTGAACTGAGTAGATTATTATTAATGGATAATAATAATCCAATATAATTGTATAATAAATTAAAATGAGGTTGATCATTTCCAGTCACATTCTTGTTTGTTTTTGTTGCGTAAAGAGATGAATTCTGCCTTTTTAATTTAATTAAACACCAAAAACTACTGCAAACATTTGACACATTGGAAAGTTTACACTTTTTTTTTGCCTTTTCAGAAAAATCCTAACGTTTAATTTTGCCCAGTTTTCCAGTCTGAGGCTAATGATTAATAATTTTGAAGGACAAGGTTGTTGACAGACTTCATAATTCATATTTGCTCTGTACTAATTTAACTCTCATATTGTTTATATATTAAAGCTCTAGCTAGCTCTAAGCTGGCGGCTTGTTTACTGTTGTCATAGCAACTTCCTAGCAACCGCCTACCAAGATGGCTGTCAGTTACAAAGTTCTCTGAAGTGACATCACAAAAGAACTTTGAATTTGTAGATCTTTGAGTGTTGATACTTGTACTATTACACAATTCACAGTCAACAATGGTCTCAAAACGACGATATTATCGTTTATCGTAATAATTTCTGGGACATTTAGTCGCCCAGTAAAATTTGTGTGCGCCCAGGGCAAGCGTCTGGGAGGATTAGAGATGTTCTACCTCAGTTTCTTAGCTCATATCTCCCACATCTCATCTGCCCACTTCCTCTCTAATCTCTTCTCGTCTCGTTAGCCAATCCGAAGCGTCCGTTACACCGCAGCATCGGTGAAGCGCTTTAAAACAAAACGATAGAAAACGAGGTTGGGTCCGGCCATCGGATCGATGCGAGGTGATGTAGCAGGGGGCGGATCATTTCCGTCATTACCCGGCCGTGTCTCCTGATCCTGGGATTAGCAGATAGAGAAACAGGGGAAAGCATCAGGGTGGAGGAGAAGAAAACACTGCTGTCCCCAGCCTGCAGAGCTGAGGATTCAGAGCTGACACAAAGCGAGAGTGCGTGTGTGTGTGTGTGTGTGTGTGTGTGTGTGTGTATGCGT
>VMRN01000068.1:1529666-1543372 GCA_010277015.1 Poeciliopsis turrubarensis
GTGCGTGTGTGTGCGTGTGTGTGCGTGTGTGTGTGTGTGTGTGCGTACAGCATCGAATGGAGAGAGGAGAAAGAAAAGGAAATCGAGACTTTGTTGGTTTTTGCTTTGCAAATGAAGGATCTTCTCAATCTTATCCACGTAATTTTGGTTTAGTTTCCACTGCAGTCATGTTAGTTCACTTAATTTAAGACTAAACTTACTTATAAGTAACTTTTCAGAAAGCTCACTAAAAACGTGTCAAATGTTGTTATAAGTAAATTTATCTTCCAGTGGAAGTAGAACTATTTCATCAGTATTAAAGAATTATTGATTTAAAACTAATTTATATGTATTCCTGAACTAACAAGTGAACTAACTGGTTTGCAGTTAGTTCTAGACCAAAATTAGTCTGTAAGTTTAAGTGTTTTTGTCGTCACATTATTAAAGTCACAAAAAATAAGAACTTTTCCAACTTATTTCATTGTAACTTCAAAAATTTATACTCATTTCTCATTCTCAACCATATTGATTTGATATTATCACTCTTATTTATTTTTCCATTTCATTTCCAATTAAGTCGTAGCACTTTCCTTTTTATTTATTTTTTTTCTCCTTTTTCATATTGTAAATAACATTTTTATTTAGTTACTGTCACATTTTATTAATTAGGAAAAAATCAAACAGTTTAGATAAAAGGACAAAGGAGAAAACAGGAAGGGAGAGTTTAAAAAGTTACCATTATTTAAAAAAAAAACTAAATAAATACAGAATGTTAGAAAATAAATAAATAATGAAATAATATATGTGAAAATTAACATAAATAAAATAAAAATTAACACTGTTGAAAATGATAAATAATTTATATTACTCTTTGAATGCAGTATTTGATGAATCAATTACTTTATCATGTTATTTATTTATCTATATATTTCTTGCCAGTTTTGGCATGGTCAGTCCTCCGTACCTCTGCTCTTCTTCTCACACACTCGCCTTCATCCGGAGCGGATCACGACAGAGAATAGAAGAGGCAGAGAGGCGAGTGAAAAGCAGAAAAGTGTCAAAGTCGAAGGAAGCAGGTTCAAACCTGCCTGGACACTAAATTAGTTCAATTTTAAAAGGAAATACTTTATTTTTTAATTTAATATCAATATTTTATCATGAAAACTTTCAGTTCTAAAGTCCTGACCTGATTCCTGGATCTCGATTTGCTGCCTTTGATTAAACGTGTTTACAGCTTATAAACAAAGAAAGAGCTTTTAATGGCTCAATCTATTTGTTTGGTGCAATAAACTGCTCTAATTCTTAACAATAAAGCCTAATGAGATCATTTTCTAAGCAATCTCAGTTTAAATTCAACCAGCTTAATTACTTGTCCATGCTCAGCAAATAAAGTGCTTTTCTTTGCATGCTGGAATAAATAAAACGTAACATAAGGAGCAACAGGACGACATAAAGTTAGAGCTTAGAAACAGTTGGAATAACAAGCAACATAATTAGTTTTTCTTTATTCCATTAAATTTGTCTTGAATTTCATTTTCTAGAACTCTAGAAAATATCAAATTATCAAGATAAGACATAAATCCTTCATCATAGCTGCTAATAGGAGTATAAATGTGTTTTTTTTATCTATTTCAAATAACTTACTGATGTTTTTGTAATAAAATAGTTGTGTACTCGTTTTATATCAGTGTTCGTGTTGAGCAAAAAGACAGCAGCTTTCTATTAAAAACTTATGATCAAAAATAACCAAATAGTTCAAGTGTCTTTCAGTAAGATCTCCTTTTTGTAAAATAAGTGTTTTTTAAACATACATTTTAAACGTTATTATCTGTAACTGTTGAGTTATTTTGCTCTCAGATCAATGACAAATCAATCACTTCTCTGCAACATGGACCAAAGGATGAATTTAGCACTTTAGCGTTTACTGCTGCTGAATACAGTGTAGCATTTTAGCACTAGCTAAAATTTGCTACAGCTTTTCGCTACTGCTTTTTTGTGATGTCAATAAATCACATACTAAAGTTATTATGAGGTGAACCAAGAAAAAACAATATGTGTAAATTACTTTAGCATTAGCTAAATACACTGTTGGTGGCAGCATTAGCTTTTGCTAAATACTGGTGTAGCGTTCAGTTTTAGCAGAGCTAATGTTTAGGATTAGCGCTTTAGGTTTAGTGCATTTATCTTTTTAGTTAGCAGTGTCTACCGCTGATGGTTTTAGTTATGGGAAAGGGAATCACCTGTTGATTACCTTAAAGTTGCCTTGGCTAATTCAGACAGTCAGTGTAGAGCCAGAACCTAAAAATATCCAGGAATAACAAACTGCTCCTAGTTCAGCAGAACAGGTCGGGTTCAGGGGAACCTAGAAACTGTCAACAGAACCACTGTTCAACCCACCGTTTCCACCCACGTTCCCACGGCAGCTGCCACCTGCTTGGGTCTGAAATGCCATGGGAAACTCTTGAAACGGTGGAAGATCAGCATAGATTATAGACCATGGTTCCTGTAAGGTGAGGCAGAACCTGTCTGGTACGACATCACAGGAAGATATGCTGGAAAATAGAAATAAAAAGCTGTTTTCTGGTGGCTTATACGCCGCTGAGGCACTTTCTACAGCCTGTAAAACTACAGGAGTAATCTGTTTTTATTTTAGCCTTGACTTTGCACAACTTCTCTATTTTCTCCCTGAGCTCCAGACTCATGTAGCAAATTGTCTCTCCAGTAATCTCCTCCCTACGTCTGCTTAGCTCACCGTTTCAGAGAAGTGGACTTTGGATGGACCCCTCCATGTCTTAATTTAAGTGGTTGAATATTTTTTTGGCCTGAATATCTCACCAAGAGAGTCTTGTTGGCCTGGACTTTATTTTTCCCTTCTGGTTTTCCAGGATTTGCCTCATTCTGTAGATTGTTGGTCCTGGCTGACTTCCTTTTTAAGGAAAATCTGCAACGTTGCCTTCTGGTGATAAACATCGTCTTACTTCTCTTGGACAGCTTCCTCTCACTCCCCTCTCCGTCTGTCTCTCAATTAATATCAGTTAAATACAACCTGAGTTGATACAGAATTACTTTTGGAAATTATGATGTAAGAAAACGAGCAACCAAACCACAACAGGAAACTTTTAAATGATCCAATTTAGTCACTTTAGAGGGTTTTCCATTGTTTCAGATCAAACCACAGCACCTTGATTTGCGCCATGCAGGGATGGACACACTGCTAATCCGCTAATGTGCTAATAGCAGAGCTCATTGTTGGTTTAGCATTTAGCTTTCTTGCTAACTTTCAAAACTTTTAGCACTGTTAGCTTCTGCTAAATTTATTTTATGAATAAAGTTCTGATTTATTTGGCAGTTTTAAAAACTTTCATTTGAATAAAGTTCATCATGATCCAAGTTGTCGTTTGAGCCACCAATTGCTACAAGCAAGGTCATTACAGTACCACCTCGTTATCTCACCAAATGCTGGTAGTTTATACCAGACATAACAAAATGTCAACCTTCCAAAAACTTTCCCTTTTGTCTCAACAGAATATTTTACAGGGTAAACATTCTTCCTGTAATGGTAATTTGTTTATCTGCCATTAGCACATTTAGCAGCAAGTACATGTGTGTGATTGACTGCGCTAAGCCCCGCCTCCTGGCTCTGATTGGTTATTTCTGATCAGGAGTGGATTCACAGGTTATTTGTCACATATCAGCCAGTTTTAACACATATTCAGAAAACATATTTTGGATGAGTTGTAATCAGTAATTTTCCGTTCCAGGGAAGGTTAAATCTACTTCCTGCCGTCAGAGAGGTTGTAGTTGGATCATTTCTTGAATAATCTTGACTGAAAACGGTAAAATTAATCCAAAAGCTTAGAAATCAGTGTTTTTGGAAAACATTTATTTTTTCTGTGAACTGAGAGGATGAGGCGTTCATGCTCCACTGGTCGGCCTCGGCTTCACACCCGGTCATCTTGGCGGTTCTGTGACCTGAAAGGTGAAGCTGTGAATACTGACCGTAAATCTTTCTGCATGACTGCAGGCGTCCAGCTCTCAGAGGACGCTCTGCCTCGGCATCATGGCAGACAGAAGAAAAAGAGTTCAAAATCAGCTAATCAGTCTGCGACTCGGCAGAAACAAAGTCACTCCTCTCTCTCATAGAAGAAAGTAAACTCTCCTGACTTTGACTTTAAAATCAGACTGAACTCAACCCGGTGAGCAGAAAACAAGGTTACGCTGCGCTAATGGCTCTCTTTCAGTCCAGCACGTCACAAGGGATCACAAAAAATAACACTCGTAGAGGCGGCACAGGGGAGCGCTACGAGGTGGCGCTGGTTAGAGAGATTAAAGATATGACACGAGGAAATGATGCCAACTTCCACCTCTTCCTGTCGTCCTTCCACGTTGCTCTCCTGGGTCCCAGCGAGTTAAAAATAGAGCTTGTTTAATAGAGAAGAGGAGAGGACTCCGCTGCAGAGAGAGAATGCAATTTGAGATTGGCCAGATTGCTTTTATTCCTCCTTTTCTTTTCCCCGTCCGCCACTCAGGAGGCGCTGCGCGCCGCCGGGGCCCCTAAGCCGCAATAAGCCCGACGGCCGCCGCGGCGCTTGCAGCGCGATGAAATAAAAGAGGGACTCAGGGAAGATCAGCTGGGATTTGAGAGTTATAGAAGGGAGTCAGGAGAGGAGGAGGAGAGATGAAGGAGATGCTTCAGATGGGATGTGACTGGATGTAAATGCAACAAACCACCGAAAGGTGGGAATCATTGTTGGTAGAAACTAAAGACTCTAAATAGGAACATTTCAGTAGGCCTGTCACAATTAATCAATTAATCAATCTCACAATCAATTAAGACAAGCTTAATAGCTTCCATTTACACAATTTATCGTTTTGCTGTTTTCTCTCTATCAAAACTGGTCTTGTTTTTTATGGTCAGTTTTGTTTACAGATTTTATGATTCATTTTATGTAGGGATGCACTGATTGCAGTTTTCTGGCCAATCGCCGATTACCAATCTTTAAAAGTCTGGTCTGCCAATCAATATTTTGGGACCAGTAAGTTGGTGCACCGCTAATTTTATTTGTGGTCTCTTATGTTTATGTATTTTGTATATTTAAAATATCTCCCTGCTGCAGGGTTAAATCTTCATTAAAACAGAGTTTGTTCTTCCATTATTGTGCCATTATTATCGTTATATTCATGGAAAATGGTTTCTGAGTTTTTGGCAGAAATTTGCTCCTTTTTTCTATTTATTTGCAATGGTTTTTAAAACACCGTCATAAAAATCATGTTTTGGATCAACAATAATTATCAGGAGAGTTTTGGCCCACATGAAAAAACGTTTGTACACCCCGTATTAAATTAAATGTCCTTTACTGTAAGTTCCTCTGGAGCCGGCTCTGGTTTAACCCAGCGACCTCGCCACTCACAATATGGCGGACGTGTTTCTCGCAGCAGCCTGTCTGGTGGGAACTGTCACACATGCTCTTGTTTTGTGTTTCAGGAGGTGAAGGTTCAGCTGAGACCGGCCAGAAGGAGACGTCCACCTGCGACATCTGCCAGTTCGGAGCGGAGTGCGACGTGGACGCCGAGGACGTTTGGTCAGTGCGAACTCTTCCCCTTCCAAACCGCCCGACCCGGCTTCTGACTCTTTTCAAAAACACGTTCAATCAAATCAGTCCAAATATAGCCGTTCGCCTCAAAGAACTGGAAGCGTCGCTCCTCTTGTCTCCTGCGCCGAGCCGCCCCTGAACACCCAGCGAGGGTTTTTATTGCATGGCTGACCATTTCATTTAACCTCAATTACCAGAGCAGGGCCGGGAGAGAAAGGAGATTTTCGCTTATGCTGGAAATCCAATTACTCTCCTTACAGGACTTGGCAATGTCAGAGCAAAAAAAAAAAGTCTTGGACTCGCACGGGAGAAACTAGTTCAGTGATGAAATAACATTTGTTGAAGGTTTAACCATTTCCTGCAGGTTCTCCAGCCTTGTTGGGTAAGAAACTACTGGAATCAGCAAAGAAATCCCAGCTGGAAATTAGGAGCGCCCTGAGAGTATGACTCCACCAAACAGCTTGATGTAATGGAGAGATAATGTACCCCAGTGTGCAATAACCATAATGCCAAGGAATGGCTTCATGATGCATTTAGAGCCTCGTTGCTAATACTAAACAGCCGCACTCCTCCCGATGCCACCCACTTTTGCAAATGCTCCGTAACACGCCTCTAAGACCCAAAAATTGATTTAATGGCACTTTCCGAATTCCCGGCGGGGGAATTTATCCAATCACTGCAGGACGGAGTTGACGGTTTGCGGACATAAAACTGAAACACTGAAGAAAATGGAGCCTCAATCTTACCTGAAAGAAAGACATTTACACATAGAAGAGCAAGTCAATAGCATTTAGAAAATCGAATTTGACATAAATATTATAACAGACATGAATATTTCAGCGTTTCCTCGTGTAAAAGCAAAACTACGAGTGTTTAATGTTTAAAAGCCCCAAGGTGTGTTGATGGGAAGGTTTCTGGTGGATAATCAGGGAGGTAATTGCGACCCGACGGTGGGTGATTTTCCTGAAACGGCAGCCAACGGCGGCTGCAGCGCGAGGCTGTTTTGATTAAAATGACAGGTTAGTCCAATCAGGCGGCAGCTGGTTTTAATCAAACACGCTGTCAGTTAATCACGCCATGATTGGAGAGAGGTGGCTATAATCAAAAACCGTCTTATTTTTACACAAACAGCCCACATTAATAAACAGTTTAGTTCTTAAAGCAACTTTTAAAGGAGGAATGCAGCGTTTTGTTGGTGCCTGAATGAGCAATTATTAGTTTCAAAGGGGTGTTTTAGCTTTTTTTGTTCTGCTTAAATGGCTTTTCCAAAGAGAGTAATTAACTTCCAGAGTGCTATCTGCAATCCCTGGAAATCCAGGCTGCGCTTTAATCTGCTCTGGTCAGAAATATGCATCCACTCCTCATGGCCAAGAATGTCTAATTTCTTTTATTTAATGATTTGTTTGAAATGTTCCTTTGACACACTGGAATGATTACACGGCTCACAGCTGCAGCCGTTTTTAAAGAAGAACTGGGAGCTCATACTGCAGTGCTACCTGCTGCGCTACTGCTCAGCAAAGGCTCAATATATCCATACCACCAACAACAGATATGCTAACCATCAGCAAACCTCTGGCTCAATATCCCACCCACCTTTTGGTAGATATTATTTAAATGGTTTTTATTTAAATCACAGAAGGTTGAAGTTTGAGTTCTTGGGAGGCTTTAGTATCGTATTAACCTGTTTCATCTCTTCTAAAACCAGCTGGAATGTGTTTGGCTTCATTATCCACAGTAGTGGTCACAGTCCCACTAATTGGCTAATGGCATTAGCATTCAGGACACTTAGATTCCCCTAAAACAATTTTTGCACATAAATTCTAAAGTGCTAACTTACTTGAGTACCTTCTAAACATCTGTGTTGAATTTTTGGCTTTTGACTGTTTCTTCATTAACATTAGCTTCAGCTAAGAGCCATGTTCATAAAGCACTTTAGCACTTTGCTAACTTTGAAAACATTTAGCACATGTAGCTTCCCATAAATTAGCTTTAGATAAATTCTGAAGCGCTAAACAACTGGGCTGTTTTGTAGATTTCAGTTGAATAAAGTTGGTGATTGATTGCTAATAATTCTTCAGGTAACTTGACATTTATATGCATGCTTTTATTTTGAAGTGGCACTTCTTCTCTTCTTCTCTCTTTTTTCAAGAAACTTTATTGAGAAAATGGCAAGTACACAACAAGCAAACAAATTAAGCCAACAGAAGAATTTAGTCCTTGAGCGCTTTAGTGACGGTAATACCATCACAGTGTGGCGCTTTTAGTGGATGTGATGTTTTTGGTTAGTTATAGGGTGAGCATGATGAACCCCATCAGATTGATGCCATTGTTTTTACTCTGATGTTGTGCATAATGGCTGCTGGTGTCTGTCTTGAGGGTGAGCTGTAAGAATGGCATGTGAATGTTAGCATTGTGTGCTAGCTTTTAGCTTCTTGAGGACATAACCACACTATTTGGTGTTGGTTTTCCCTTTTTTGTTTTGGGGGTACACATTCAGTTATGTTGTTAGCACTAGCGTTAGCTAACCTACTAACTACCTTGAGACCTTATTTATAACATTTGTTCATCCATATTGTTATAACATTTTCTGGCTAGACAAATATACAGTTGTTGACAGATTTTAATCAGTTTGAGAGAAAAAAAGTTTCTGCACCGATAGATAATCGTATCTCTGCTGTCAAACTGCAAAAATGGCCGAACATGGTGGAGTGGATCGCTCTGCAGCCTGGAAAAGGCCAGATTATTTAGATAAAATAGATTATTTAGGGTTGTATCTTCATGTTTCTGTGCAAATTTTGACATGTTTATAGCGACCAGTTAACCTTTGAACTCTGTAATACTGGGAGAGAATGTCACTCAGGCAACAGTCAAACACCTTATTGCAACTGCCCCACAATGGAGCCCCACTTTACAAGTCCTTATTTTCAAACCTAATTCTTATGTTTATCCATTTTGACAGCATGAAATAACCCGTGTTTGCCTGCTATAATAAAAGGTTATGCCTGGTCAGGAGAAAATTGTCATTTCAGTCCATTCTCTCCCCAAAGTATTATTGATTCCATTCGTCATCATTTGTGATTCACCAGAAAATGAATATTTTTCCGTCTCGTGCTTCATGGACTCAGATAAAGAAAAATGTCCTGAGTGTTGTGGTGAAGATACCGCAGCGCTGAGTGAACCTCATTTGGCAGAACGCTTCACAGCCTTTATCTGCACTCTGCCCTTCTATAGCTCCTATTCTCTGGAGCCGAGCAGCGGGCAAAAGAAACACTAATTTGCCCCAGAGGGATCAATAGAGTGTCACAAAATCCCATTTAGATCCATTTGTGGTGTAAAACTGTAATTACCCACAAAAATCTATGCTTTCAAACCCATCAATAGCGGCCATCATTGTTGATGGAATTAAAGGAGGTTGCTTGGCGGTGTGGAAGCGGCCGCTGGACCTCCTGAGGCTTCAGGCCCACAGATGTGTCCAAGACTTTTCTCTGGATGTTAAGTGAATTTAAAATAAAAACACAGGTTGGAGGATGGAAAACTGCCTTGCTGTCAAGTCTGCTTTTCTTTGCAGCTCTTTCTGGGTCTGATGTTTGTGTTTTTATAACTCCTAATGAGTGTTTGTCAGAAAATGATCCAAGCAATATTTTCTCTCTGTTCAATGGGAGATGTGAACATTTCCCAATTTGAACATTTCCCAATTTCCCAATTTAGCAGTTTGTGTCTGTTAGGCCCTTCTTCTCCACAAGTTGTTGGTCAACAGATTTGGCTGTTTTGTGAGCTTTCAGTTGAATAAAGTTCAACATCTCTGTTTAAGTTTTGCTTACCGACTGTTAAAAATCCTTCAAGTATTTACCGTTTATACTCGTGCTCTTATTTTGAAGTAGATCAAGGCTTTTTATGCTGCAGTTCCATTTCCTCTTCCACCAAAAACTTTATTTAAAAAGAACAGACAAATAAAATAAAACAGCAGCTGAAAACAATGAAATAGAGCGTAATACCAGGTCTTTCAAGAGCAGATATAACTTAAATCTGAAGTTAGTGGTGTAGCATTAGCTTCAACTAAACATCATGTTGGTGTAGTGCTTTAGCATTAGCTAACTAGTTAATGGTTTTAGTCAGCGCCACTCCTTCAGCATCACCTGTAGCTATTCTGACTGCTTTTTAAAATAAACTATAATAATTTTCTAGCTTTCCATCTGGAAGTGGATGACCTGTTAGGAATGTCTGGTAGCACCAAAAACGTCTTCTTTTGTGATAAATTTCCATTTTTTAAATTATTTTTATATTAATCCCTTTAGCCTTGAGCTAGCTGTTATCCTTTAGGTGATCTTACAGACAGTTTTTATTGTCAGATTGAAGTTAGCTCTTTAGCATCAGCAGAACTAATGTTTATACCTGGTGGTTTACAGTTTGCACCACTAACTTTTAGTTGCTTTCTCGCTCACCGCTGCTCAAATTGATACTGTTGCTTTTACTCCAGATCCGTTCGTACTGGCTGATTGTGTGTTAAGGTTGAGCTGAGTGTTTGGTTTAATTTGTTGACTAACAGGCTGTTTTCCTGCTGATAATAAAAGCAGGTTTAGACTCACGACCTGGAAAGCTAATTAACTGTAACACCGGTGGAAACGTAAAAAATCCCCAGATAAAGAAGAAATGGCGGCTGGTTTCTGGGGTCGGGACGGATTGTTGATTGGTTGAGGATGAGCAGACCTGAAGCGAAGTGAAATCAAACTTGTCTGCGCAGACAGCCCTCAGGTGAGGCAGAAAATAAAATCAGAGAAGAAGATCCATGGAGGAGAGACGGAGAAACATGATGTTTAAATCAACACAGCTGGAGAACAGCACTCATCCCCAGACATTCATTTATTTCTTACTGCAGCTACAATAAAACTTTGCTTACTACAAATTGAATTTCTATTTTTGGAGGCGCTCACCTGGCAGTGACACCTCAGAAGGAGTTATCCCCCGCCGCTGCAGACAAACAAACACATCTGATCGTTTTTCCCTCTGAGCTTCACCCTGAAGTCGTGTCGCATCTGAAACCTGAACAGTCTCACATTGATCTCCGTGTTTCAGCGCCGCTTTGAAAAACTGCTTATTTTCTAAGTTTTCCTGCTCAGTTTGAAGTGATGCATTAAAAAACTGGGAATTAAATCAAAACTCTGCTACTTCTCAGCAGCTTCCTTTGCTTCCTGAACCGTTTAAGGCAGAGGTCGGCAACCCAACATGTTGAAAGAGCCATATTGGACCAAAAATACAAAAAACAAATCTGTCTGGAGCCACAAAACATTAAAACCCTTATAATGAAGGCATCCCAGGCTTTAAGTGTTTATATGAGCTATTTTAGCCTATTATCAAATGACTATGTGAATATGTAATTGTGATTAAGTGTTTAGTTTCCTTGCAGTGCGTCCTGGAAGGAATAACGCACTGCCTCCCTTTATGTTTACCTTCCGATACAATATTAATGTTTTATGTTTCGTTGCATTGATAAAATAAAAAAATACAATAAAAATTACTAATAAATTTGTAAAAACAACCACATTGTTACTAAATATATGTGCCTATGTGGCAGAATTGTGTTCTTCGGTGTTTAATGTGATTTCTGTTTACGAAGGTCACTGGACAGCTTCTCGCCATCGGGCTGGTAAGATGTAACTTTAATCTTGACGCGGCGGCCAATGTAATATGCCTTCCCTGCAAATGTCTTTCCACATTACCGTATTTTTCGGACTATAAGACGCTACTTTTTCCCCCACACTTTGAACCATGCGGCTTATAGCTGAGGTATAAAATAAAAAGGGATGCAGTGCTTTGCTTCTAATTGTCAACACTCCAGAAACTAGATAGAAAGATCAGGAAAAAGTTTTGATCAAGATAAAAATATTGAGGGAGAGGGAAGGAGATCAGCTATGCTAGCTTGACTATGACAACCTTAACATGAAGGTGTGATGTGTAATTCTTTGTGTTTCGGTTCAGTTAAACATAAAACAGGCGACTCACACACCAACTCTGACAGATCATCAGTGGAGCAGGTGTTCAAATTAACTCATCTAAATTAGCTAATAGCAGCTAATCTCCCACGGTAATCAATTATTAATATTCACAAAATAAACATCAAACCTGAAAACATAAAACTGTAACGGATTGAATGTTCTGTGTGAGAAATGTCTGGGTGATTCTTTACAGTAAAAAAACACCCAGACATAAAGTGTTTAGAAACATAAAGTTGCGTTGTTGTCAGTTGCTATGGCAACGAGTCTGCGTGCAGCGAGCCGACACAGAGAACGAGAAAAAGAAGAATACGAGAAGTTTTGAATCGATCTTCAGAGTTTTTTCTGTTATTTTTCCCTTTGCTGAATTCGTACCAACATCTCCAGGTTTTATTTTATCAGTTTATAATGTGAAACCGTTTTATAGACCAAGAAAAAAGAAAATAATTAGCCTAGAAAGTTAAATAACTACGAAGAGTATGGCAAATGTAAAAAATATTCTGTTTATTCAGTTGTTCAGATAGAACAGAAATAATTCACCATAATATTATTTTATGTTTGACATTAGGGCAAAAAAGAAAACTGCGGTCCTGTAAATACTTTCAACTCGGGGATTTTGACTCTCTGTACTAAGAGTTTGGACACCACTTCTCTAATCATGCCTACTTTTGCTTTGTGTGTTCATTATGCTGCAGGAGCTACAACAAAATTGCTGCTTTATGTTTTTTTTCCGCCAGCGATAAACAGCACTGTATCCCTGATGGCATTAAAATTCAGTCTTATGCTGATTACAGTAGTTCCTGGGAGATGAGGGATAATAATTATGTTTAATAAAAACCAGGCTGCAACATTTTCTCCATGCACAGATGTTTTTAAAAATGCGGATTTAAATGATTCAGTGTCTTGCAGCCTGCTTTAGATAACAGAAATGATGACGACACTGCAGAACATGATGAAGATGTTCCTCCAGTAAAACTGAGAGAAAATATTTTTTCTAACAGAGACACGATGACACTGAGAACTCACAGCATGAGAAGGAGAACGCTGTGGTTTGTCTCATTTAATTAATTAATGTGTTAGTTAATTAGTTTGATTGATGAAGTAGGTCTCATTGAGCCAAGAATTTACCTTTATTATTATTTTATTCCAACTGTAGTCAGTTTGTTTATAGAGTCTGGTTCGTTTCGGGATGTGTGAATGCTCTTTGAACTCTGGTCTGCCTCCAAACTTCGGTCTGCATATGCATATGTTAACGCGAAGTGGACTGGAGACCGCTCCAAAAGTAGGAATTGGACTATAACACGTTAGCTTAGCACAAATGTTAGCAGAAGAGATGGCTTCTGGTCCTCAACCAAAGACAAAAGAGAAATCCTACAACTGCTAAAATCTGACGCCACTCTATTTTTGTTTTAATTTTGTTGCGCTCAGTGTCGTCTTCAGAGGGTTTTGTGTCATTTCCTTCGGTGGTTCTTGGTGCAGCGCCCCCACAGGCCAGGAGGGGAACAGGTTGCTCGAAGGGTTTGGAGCGTTTGACTTGGTGCGGTGAGAACAAGAACCACAGCAGCTGGAAGTGTAACAAATGTTCCAACTTTGGCCCCAATTGAATCAGTTCTAATAACTCTCTAACATGGAAACTGTTCTGCTTTTTTCTGCCATGCTGTATTCCATCAATAGTCCCTGGACTATTAGAGTTTAACTTCGCTCTGCAAACAGCAGCATTCACCCGCATGTCATGTGGCTGTTTATCGGATGTTTTCTATTCACCTTCTCCTTCTTTTCCCCCGTTTTGCTGCGTCTCTCTCTTTTCTCTCGCTCAGTTTTCCACAGGATTACAGTGAAATTTGAGGCAGAGGATTATAAAAAAATCAATGCAGTGTTCGGTTGCAACTGGGTTTGCTGCTGGGGATTTGTACACAACACGGAGCGGTTAGTGGGAGACGGCGGCTTCGCTGCTCGGTGTGTGTTGGCGTGTGAAACGCGGCTGAAATGTGCGTAAAGCTGCCTTTTTTAGCTGGGAGTCTGCAGACCGTCGGGGGAGGAGGGAGGCTTTGATTGCAGGGAAATCACAGGGAACTAATCAATACGACACATCCTGCTAAGAAACTGTTCTCTCTCTCACACACACACACACACGCACACACAC
>VMRN01000068.1:1550264-1575644 GCA_010277015.1 Poeciliopsis turrubarensis
AAAGCGCGTGATACAAAGAGCTCCAGTTTCTGTTTACGGTTAGCATGGGGAGCAAAACATTTTCTCACATATTCTAGAATGTTTTGTTACAAAAACTTAAAGCTGCTTCATTCTCACTTTGAACATCCATTCATTATCTTCCATTTATTTTGATTTTGTATTAGTACCTACTACTTGTGATATCTCGAGCTAATGGTGTTAAATTATGGTAACGCCGTTAGCTCCAGCTAATGTAGTAAACATTAGATCACTAACTGATCACATTTGTTTCGGCACGTGGAAACTTTTTGGCAGATTTTCTCAGTCCAGACCTTTTGTGATTATTTCACTAGTTATGAGTGAAATAATCTGCCAGTGGAACTACTTCTCTTTTTTTACAATCAATATGAAGAAATGATTGACTAGAAACAAACTCCGATATCTTGGTGAAAAGTTACTTGTAAGTTAGATTTGTCTTATTTCAAATGTGTTATTTGCATCAGAAACTAGACTAAAATTACTTGGTAAGATTTTGTGTTTTTGCAGTGAAGCAGTCATTGCACAGTGCATTCAGTGGTAAAACCAACTGAGCAAACTTGGGTAACAGGGCGGAACTCTGCTGGCGTTGCTAGGTAACGGGGCAGAACTCTGCTGGCGTTGCTAGGTAACGGGGCAGAACTCTGCTGGCATTGCTAGGTAACGGGGCAGAACTCTCCTGGCGTTGCTAGGTAACGGGGCAGAACTCTGCTGGCGTTGCTAGGTAACTGTCAGTGATTTGTGAGTTACATTCTGGAGGTTTTTGAAAATATTTGTTTTCCAGACACCCTTTAAAGTTTGTACTGAGTGAATACTTTGGAAAGTGGCAGTGAGCAACACAAGCTTTGGGTAAAAAGTAAAGATTAGCTGAAACAAACCGGATCCACTCAGCTCCAAACCAAGAATCTGGTTCTGCATCCCAGCTGGGCGGGGAATCACTTCCTCCCTGCTCTGATTGGTCCCAGCTGCCTTTACCTGCAGACTTTAGCCAGGTGTTTCTGCTCTCCTGGCGAATCAATCAGCAGCAGGATGGCGGATCTGCAGGAAGTGACCGTAGATCTCCATCATTTTATGCTGGATCACTTCTCCATGATAGAGTCTAATAATAAGGAAACGTTGGTGAAACAGCTTACACGGCAGAATTAATTAGCAGTTATACGATGCCATTCCCGGGTTTAGTACTTCTTTATTTCCTGTCGTAAATGCTCACATCAGATCGTAAAATGGAGACAACTGTTTGTCTGAAATTGCAACGCTGCTCCGTTTCTGCAGAGAGGAAACAGGAAAGGCTCATTTTTATCTGCGAGCCAACAAACGCTTCCAGCGCTTTCTGGAAGCCTTTTTTTTATAAGCACAGTGAACTACTGCGCATAATGACTCCATGCTGCGGTGCTAATCTTCCCCAATCAGATTTATCAACATATCTGTCCTGCTGGCCTCAGATCAGCGTCAGGATTTAATGAAGCTGTTCAGACTTTTGATCATAGATAACCTGGATAAATACCTGTTTTTTCAACTCCCTCATTTTAAATATTCATTTGTGACACTGATTTAAATTCATCTGCTGGTGCTTGAGAGATTTCTTATTGTCTGAGCATCAGTCAGTTTATTGGCTCCAAGTATCTAATTTGCACTTGTCAATAAAATGTAATAAGTAACAGCAAAATGTTCGGGAAATGAAGTCGCATTATTAATATAACTCTGTCATTGCCTCTTACTGATATTTAATCAGCATGACTGGGAATTACAATAATTCAGTCTGGGAGGAAGAGCAGACTTAAGATTAAACTCTGAAAGGTTTTTGCATCTCTAGAGTGAATTTTCTGATTTTAAGCCCCCAAAACACACACTTTAGCAATGGTGTTCCCAAAGGGGGGCCACTGGGGGCCCTGGCCCACCGGAAAAAATGCTGCTCCTCACAGGAGATTTGTGTTTGGTTCGTACAAAAGCATGCAGTCAACTTCTCCAAACCAGACATAGATGTAAAGTCAATCCACATTTTCTAAAGAAGTTCTATAAATAATCAGGGTTCCTGAAACACCTGCAATAAAATATAATATTACTTTGCATAAATCTGGTGGTAATAACATGAATAACAGATTAAAAACTATAAATATCTTTGTTGCTGAGCTCATATATCTATTTATTCAATGCTTTAACAGCAAAAGGCGTTTTTGAATTGAAAATGTTGCTTTTTTTTCTAGGCATAAAATGCGATTGATTAATTAAGTATAGACCCTACAATTAACTCAATTAAAAGTGTTAAGTCCCACCTCCAATAAAAACTTTGTTGTTAACAGAAAAGAACAAAATGCTTTCAGTCAGTTAAGTAGTAAAGAACATAATTTTGCACCAATTCAAACATGCTTCTGAAAATAGTTGGCAAACCTCCTGGTCAGGTTGGGTTTGAGTTTAGCGGTAGAACATGTTGGAGCTCAGCGGGCCACAGTAAAACGGGTATGGTTCATTAAAATGAGACAAAGTAGCTTTTGTTTACTGTCCACCCAAAGTCAAATGTTCGGGGGTTTAGGAAAAACCGTGGATTAATATGTACTTATTCGTTAATAAGTTAATAATTAATACGTACTAATACGTACTTATTCTTATTTTGTGAGGATAAGCTCTTATTTTGAAGGGCTGGCTTTGTCATATCACAAACATCTGTAATCCAGCACAGAGTGCAGGTACAGTATATTTTATCCATAAATAGCAGTGGCGTTAAGACATTATTGATGTTACGGACCTTTAAAAACCCACAACTCAGATAAATCTGAGTGGAAATATCATATAATTTCCAGCCTCACATGGCAGCAGCAGGAGGTCCTGACGCCCCTCGGTCCCTCCTCCGTTGTCTGTAACCTCCATCGCCCCGACTCGCCCAGACAGACCTTCTGGTTGCATACTGAGCAGCGATCATCAGGCTGGCCGTGCGGAGGATCTCTGCTGCCCCCTGCTGGCTGCCCAAACCAGCCCAGTTGTTGTTTTCCCCCAAATAATGAGACCAGAAAGCAGAGCGGTGTGGATTGGGAATGATGAGTGTGTGTCTGTGTGCAGCACAGCGTCCCAAACAGAACAAGGTTGCACTGTGCTTCCTCACGCTGTCGGGTGGAGCGGATGGAGAACAGAAAGGAGACGGTGTGTGTTTGTGCTAAACAAGGATGCGCAGGTGTTGGTGGGTAACAACCTCCCCGGAGACGGCAGGAGCGGCTAGAGAAGAGGAGCTGCTGAAGAATATTAAAGGGAGGACCGTTTTAGCTCTTGTCTGACAACAAAGATCACCTCCATTAGTCTCTGAGTCCATGTGCTTCTGCCGGAGAGACGGCGTTTCTGTCTGCACCGCGATGAACTAGTCATAACATGATAAGACTCTGCACGGAGGATTCCTCAGCAGATGCTGTGCTCTGCCAGCTTAAAAGCTGGCTCTGGTACCGCTAAACATGCTAATTTCAACTGTAATGACATACAACATGTTATGTCGCCCTCCAAAGGGGTAAATGTGTTATTGCCCTCCTGTTAGCCTGGTTCAGCTTTGAGGAACCGATTCTTTTTCTTCTTTTTTTGATTTTGTTTTGTTTTTTTGCTGTTTTACGCTTGTTTAGTTTTGCTAGCTCGGTTGCTAATAACAGTAGGGCTTCAAAGAAAAGCTAAACTGAACAACGGAAACTTAATAAAACACAGTAAACTAGCGCTTCAGCATTTATCCAAAAAGGGAAGCTAAGTGTGCTTTTCAAAGTTAGCATAAATGCTAAAAAGCTAAATAAAAGTATTAGCTCAGCCACATTAGTGCAAATGTGCTCAACACTGATTCCACTCACTCTTTACTCACTAGGAACAATAATGAATGTCTCATCAGTCAGTGGGAACTCTTCTGCTAATCCGCCAATAGTGGAACTTATTTGTCATTTGGTGTTGTTGCTAACTGGAAAAACATTTAGAGCATTTAGCTTTCCCCAATTTAATTTTTCCCAGTACATTCAAAGCGCTAATTCAATTGGCTGTTTTGTAAACTTTCCAGTGAATTTAATTTGAAGTTGAAGTTTTGTTTATAGATTGGTAAGAGCGCTTCAAGTAATTTGACGTTTATATTCAAGCTCTTATTTTGAAGTGGCAGCAATTCCATTTCCTCTCCTCATGTTCTTTTTTTTTTTTCAAACATACGACATGCATACATATAGTACAAAATAAAACAAACAATAGAGAAAGATATAAACATAAATCCAATTTTTTTCAGGAAGCTGTTCATGAAAAATACATGCAAAATTTACACATTCGTTTGGGGCATTGTGGGTATTAACATGGTTGAATTTAGCGCATTAGCATTAGCGCTAGCTTAGCTGAGTTAATGTTTATGATTAGCTGCCCTTTTTCCTCATTAACACAAACATTTGTCAGTGTCAGATTATAATTCTGGAACGACAGATGATATTGTTTTAAAGCTTTTGAACGCAGCTCCATCGCCTCACTCTGGACGTTCTGGTTTCATAAAAGAGGCAGCAGAGGAGGAAGCTCTGCTGTCAGCAACAGACAGTCTGTGTAATCAGTGTCACTGTAGTACTCAGAGTGAAATACTCAGCGCCACTTTTATCTGTTAAGTAGGCCTGCAGCTCCTTTATCAGGACGAGGAGCCCAGAACAAAGAGAGGATCATGCACGTCTCGCCTCTCCGTGTGAACCGACCGCCCCCTCCTTGTTCCCCGTCACTCACTTTCATCAAAACAGTCACAGCAGAGCAGAAATAACAGACACCATGTTGAATTCAACGAGAACGTTTCAATTAAAACGCAGAAAATATTAACCTGTCGCTCACTGACTTTTTCTTCTCTGCCTGTTTCCCCTCACTTCTGTATAAATGCGTGTGTGTGTGTGCGTGTGTGTGCGTGTGTGTGTGTGTGTGCGTGTGTGTGTGTGTGTGTGTGTGATCTCAGCTGTCACTCAGGCTACATGGGGCCTAAATGTGACATCAAAGAGTACAACGTGCTGTATGTGGTGCCGGGCTCTGGGAAGCTGCACTACGTCCTGATCGCCTCCATCATCGGAGCGCTGCAGGTGGTCATCATCTGCGTGGTGGTGCTCTGCATCACCAGGTGAGTCACGCACACGCACACACACACACACACACACACACACACATCTATCCATCCATCCATGACGACAAACACAGCAGCCGGATTTCCATTAGGGCTGAAACGATTAATTATGATTAATCAGTTATTGAGATAATCATCATCTAATTTAGGAATTGATTAATTAACTGTGTCTTAAAGATCATCGTAAAATGTTTTGAAAGAACACAGTCAGAGCAGCAATTAAGCCAAAACTGTATAAAACTCTTTACATTTTGCATTAAGATTTAAAATAAATCATCTTAGTTTATAAATAAATACTGAGAACTCTTGAAGTGGCGGTTTTAGCTTCTCCTGGTTCAAATTCTGTTTAAAAAATCTCCTATTTTTGTAATTTGACGTCTTGAAATTGGGCTTCTGTCTCTTTAAAAAATTCCTGCTCCGCCTCCAGGAAGTCATTCCCACATGGCTCCTCTATTAACCCTTAGCAATGTTTTTACCAGACTTGCTCTGAGACGTAGCTCCTATAATGAGCTCAGCAGGTGTTTGATAATTTCTCCTGACTAGTCTGAAGGAGCTGGGGGTGGGGGTTGACTTGTATTATGGAAAACAAGAATTCTGCAGTCAAGTCTGAAAGTTTTTATTGTTTTGTCCTTTAGAGAAGACAGAGTCCAGGATAATGTGGTATTTCGAAGGACCTTTTCCTCAATAAGGAAGACTGTCAGGAACAAGAGTCAAAGCGCAGATGTGACCTTTTTCTGCTCCTACATGTTTGTCCTTTACGTGAATCGAAAATAAACAGAAAAATCCCACATTCACATGAGAGTTTTGACCTCTTGTGAATGTGAGCGCCACTTGTCGGACAGGAAGCGTCTGCAGGGGTTCCCTTAAACCCTGCAGAGGAAACGTTAGCGCGGCGGCTGTACTTGTTATAAAGTGTCTCCTCTTTATCATCCCTCCTCACCCTTTAACCACCCACTCTCTCATTCAGACCCTCCAAGGCTTCTCCACCTCCTCTGCCTCGGCCAAAACCCTTAAAATATTTTATTAAATGTCATAAATTGCTCAGGTCAGCCAGAGGCAGACACACTCCAGGCTAGCACTCTCTCTCTCTCTCTCTCTCTCTCTCTATATATATATTTGTGTTATATTAACAGGCATTATGTGATGCATAATGCCTGTTAAAACACGCCTCACCTCGTTTGCTCATGCAGAATCTTCTGGGGAAACTGACAAAACGTTTTCACTGAGGTCAGAAAGCTTTTCTATCTGCTAATAGATCATCAAAACCACTTTTCTGGAGGTCATTGATACTTTACCACTTTAACCCAACTCCAGTCCGTTTGCCTAGAAAGTCCGGTTTGTTTGTGTGAATGCTAATCAAACCAAAAAAGCAAACTCTGGTCCAACTACAAACCTCGGTCTGGGTTCGGTTGAAGTGATCTGAATGTGAACGCCAAGCAAACCAGAGACCCTACAAAGGCAGGTCGTGGACTACAGTGCAGGGCATTCTGGGTAGACCAAAACAAACGTGCTAGCTTAGCACTAGCATTTAATAGCTTATGATGTTTCACCAAAGACAAAAGAGAAATCCACCAACTGCTAAAATCTGACGCTACTCCAGTTTTGTTTACATTTTGTAAAGAAGGAAGCTGCAATGTCTTCAGAGGTTTTGGTTGTTTCCTTCAGTGGTTCTTGCTGCAGCGCCCCCACAGGTTAGGAGGGGAACTGGTTCCTCAAAGAGTTTAAGTTGTTTAAGAACCACAGCAGCTGAAAATGTACCAAACGTTGCAGTTTGCTCCCTCGTCGAACTGAGTCGATCTGGTCACTAACGACTCTGTCTGTCCTCCTGTTTCTGCAGGAAGTGCCCTCGGACCAACAGGATCAACCGGCAGAAGCAGAACAATGTCCACTTCAGCTCTGAGAACACCATGCGCGCCTCCACTCGTCTTATCTGAGCCCAGACTCGCCGGACAGCGTCCGGCTCCCCGTCCCGCGACGCGGCGCCGTGGCGTTAGATGTTTCCTTCGTAGGCCAACCCTGAGCGTTAGCGTCCGCCTCCCTTCACTCGGCTCCCCCTCTCCTGGAACTAACGACCACAGAGGACGCTGGCACAGCGACTTGTACGTCGGGACGATGTTGTCGCTATCGGACGCCGACGCCGTCTCCCTTTTTCCGAGGATTTTTTTTCTGAAAAACTGCAGGAGGAGATGGGGAGAGGGGAGGCGTGGAGGACACTGAATGTGAGTGTGTGTGCGTGTCTTATTAGATGTGTGCGCTTTGGTAGAGGCCGACTAGCCGGCGTCTGTTCTTTGTAGACGAGGGGCAACAAGCAAACCGGGGGTAGTGCAAAGCAGGGTACCGGGGCTTTAATAACCGCAGTGTGTGTTCAGTGTGGGAGGGGGGAGGGCGGGTTCGGGGTTACACGTGATGCCTTGCACCTTGTGTTATAGGAGACCTTTGACGGAGGGCACAACGTCAGCTCTCTGTTCGGTTGTGACGACGACGTCAACTACTGTATGTTGAGTTCTATTTCCAATAGTTATTACGACATTGTCTTGATGGGGTCCGTTTTTCTGTAAATGTAAATAAATAATTTATATCACGAAATGTTTACATGTTGCCTCGGTCTGTTCTGTCTGAGTCGTGATGCGCAAACGCTGCTAAAGCTATGATGCAAAACATGGAGGGAAACAATAAATTTTATGTCATTTCTGTTTATTATTCAATAATTACCTCATTCACTTAGCATCAGTACTGCACTAAACCTCCTGATTTTAGTCAGCATTGACTGCAGTGGAAAATCTTATTCATCTGAATTTAATACGTCACAATTTTCACCACAATCTCTTCTTTTGACAAGAAAATCTTTAATGTTTCCACATTAATCCCAGCCACTCTCAGCAGCTCTTTTTCTTGTCAGAAACTTTGCGATTCCATCTTAAGGAGCAAAGCAACTCGATCAATTAGACCTGCAGCTGATCAGAAAAATGTTTTGCTTTTGGGGAGTAAAGGATATTTCTGTCCTCTATTCTTCATCTATAACTTATGTTTTAAAATAATGATTGAGAAACAGATCACATTCATTTAAAATTATTATTTTTTTGTGTTTTCATTTTCCCATCTTTCTACAAACTTCTGAGCCTCCTTTAGCGCCCCCTGGCGGCCACCACTGAGCAGTGCTGCTGGAAGATCCTTTTTGTTTTTTCATTGTTTTATATCAATTTTGATGACTAAAATTGTTCCAATCTGTAAATTCAAGAAGCCCCAGGAAGGTAATCCAGAGGTTTACATAGATTTATTTAGTATGGAGAAGAACTGTTGGTTTTCCTTCCACTGCAGTTTACAGGAATTTATTATAAACTCAGGTTTAACTGAGTTTTATAATAAAGTTAAAGATGTTAGGAGTTATAATTTTATGAATGTCATGTATCTGTTTTTTATATTTCAAGTTTATTTGTTTAGAAATAGAGACTTTCACTTATTTTTGCTTTCAATCAGTTCAAATATTTCCCAACAAGAATTATTTAAAACAACTGGTGTTTTCTTTTTGAGTGTAAATGAAATTAAATCACTTTTTGCTGTGTTCAAATTAAACCTTACAAGTTTTAGCCGTCAGCGGTTTAGCTTGTTGCTAATCCAGTCACTGCCTCAGGTAACAGATCTGATTTAATTTGTGCTGATTGGATGTCTCAAAGTGTTTGAGGCATGTAAAAAAAAAAGCACAAACGCTGCACAAAATGTTTGATTCATTTAATTACATTTACACCAATTAGTTGTCCAAACCTGGACCCAAAATAAACAGTAATTACAAAAATCATCAAAGTTCAAAGAATGAACATTGTTGCAGCAGAGCTGCTGTTGTTGATCACATTTTCTTTCTATGCTCAAGTTAATAATTTCTTTCTGACACGTTATATTGTTTTCTGTCAGGATTAAAAGTGATGCATGTTGGAAAGAACAATAAAAACAATAATCAGTAACAGTATGTCACGTCAGAACAAAACATAATACTTCTGGGAGAATATTCAGTATGTAGAATATTTTATCCATTCAAGCTAAACTAAGCTAGCTTAGTGGAATCAACTCTCTCGCTCTTTGGTTGCTTAGCAACAACCTTCTGGTAACAAGCTGTTTGGTTACCTAGCAACGGCCTGATGAGTAACTGAGGCAGTTTCAAGTTTTCCCACCCAAGGCTCATAACCGAATAAAACAGGAAAAGTGACTCCAGATCCAGTTGATTCAAATAAAAACTAATCAGTGATTATTGGGATGGATTGATGTTCAGCCGTACGTTGCAGATATTCCTCTTCCTGGTGAAACTCTCCACATGAGGGACGAGTTCAGAAAACCTTCATGTTTCCAGTTTTGTCTGAAAATTGTAAACCAACGTCTTTCATTATTTGTGTCGTTTCATGGACAATGAAACAACTAATTTAAGGGAGGAATGTTTTGATTGAGAAACAAGTAGCTTCATTTCCATTGACCATAAATACATAATTTAGAAGATAAATTAGCTTAATAGAAAGTTTCAAAAGAAACTTGTTTTTTGATATGTTTTACACTAGAATGAGGTGGGTTTGTTTGGGCCGCATCAAAAATGGTTCATTTTGTAAAACTGTAGTGGAAACATTTGTTTTTTTGCATCACAGGAGTCACATGACCATATTACTGCTGGTGGAAACAACAAAGAGGAAGACAGCGAGTAGTTGGAGGATGGCATGTTTTTTAATGACGTTGCGTGAACAAACTTTTAAATGTGTTTCTTATTTAATGGAAACCCCACAATTGAGAGATGTTCTCTTTTTCCAATAGTCGCAGAACACTGACAAAGGTGTGTGTACATTTGTAGTGGAAACGCAGCTAATGTGTCAGTATGAATGTCCTTCATGGTTAGAAGCACTTTCCTTTGATTCAAATCAAAGGAAAGTGATTTTGGGGATTAATCTCAGGAAGACCATCTGTTTTCATGTTGCATGAGGCCAGACTGCTAACAGTGGACTGAAGATGAGCTCAAGTCTTCATCTTCATCCAAGTCTTCAGTGTAAAGACCTTCCAGTGTCTCAAGCAGCTGCAGGATGTTATGACTACAGATATGTGTGAGTGTTTGGTGCTTATTGTTTCTCTATTGAGTAAATGAGGTGGTCTCTAACTTTGCTCTTGTGTGTCTTTCTTCCTCTCCCACAACGGGGGGAGTTAGCAGTTCCCCTCCCAAACAGGTGGGGGCAGCAGTGATACTATGACATGAGCTATAGAGCATAGGGCCCAACGCTCTCCGCGTCTCCGCCATTTTGTGCTCTTGAAAATGGCGGGTTACGCTCGGTGCTTGTAGAACTTGCCCAGGGTGACAATTAATGATAAACATAGATCTGAATGACGCGTGAGAAAGCAGGAGAATGGTTTGTAGACAAACGGCTCATTCACAGATACGAAGGTGAGTTTTACTTTCTGTAAACTTTGTGGCTTACATTAGCTTTAGCTTATGCTAGAAGGCGATATTCTTTGACATTTTCACTATAAAATGTGTTATTTAAGTATCTAAATATTTTTCGTTCAATCTAATAAACAATGTTTTCACTTTATTTTGTGTTTATTTTGAAGTACAAAATTTCTGAGCTAAAAAAGTAAAATCTTTTGAGGAAAAAAACAGAGCGTTTTTAAATGAAATGTTCTTTTCCTGCTCTGCACTTTGCGTTTTAATAGAAATATTAATTTTAAGTACAATTTTTGTTTATTTTACCCGCTTCAGTAAAACAAACATGTTCACATCTAGGTGGTAGCAAATAAAACTGTCGGCCAAAGCAACAGCTGTAAACCGCCACTAGATGGTGCTGTTGTCTCCTGATCCAGTAGTACAGCGATCGACGTTGTTCTGTTTCCGGCCGCTTCATAAATCTGGATATTTCAAAGTCGTTGACCACGGAGAACGACGTTTTCGCGTTTTGAGCGAAAACGAACATCCCGCGGACATGTGACCGTGCGTCACGTATTCGGTTTCGGATGAATTATAGAAACGAACCGAAGTGCCTGCGAGACAGAACGGCGGGGAAAGTCCATCGTTAAAGTGCGTCATAGGAGGGTTACGTTGTCGTGTTGTCGTGGCCGAGTGGTTAAGGCGATGGACTAGAAATCCATTGGGGTCTCCCCGCGCAGGTTCGAATCCTGCCGACAACGACTTGTTTTTGTTTTTGTGACTTAATTCTCTTTTAATGTTTCTACGGTCACAACAATATACACAGAATTACCGACAGCGTTATTGCTGCGCTCTGGTCATGAACGTCTCATTCTTATGTTATTAAAACACTATTTCTTTAAATTTATAATTTCTTACCTTCACTTGTTTCAAATTGCAATACTTTAAAAACTTCTCTAACTGAATATTAATTACTATTTTTTTTACTGTTCCCTGGATTTTTTCTTTTTTGCTTTTCTTTTTATTTTCATAACTTCGGCTGTGTTCCTGCTGATGGTACTAATAGTCATAATTCTTTGTTTTCTGCACATTTAGAAAGAAACTAAATGTAATATTTTAAAAACACAACAGTGATTCTGATTGGAGCTACATTCACAATGATAGTGAAAATAATTTTTTATTTTTTAATACACTAAACAAAAATGCAAACTGGACAAAATGTAATGATAAAAACTGTTTTGATATGGTCAGAGTTATTTTTAATAAAACTGTAAACTGATTTTAAATAAATATATGTAATTTTGAAGTTTTATTATAGATTCTACCAAAATAATGAAATAGTTTTTTCTATTTTATCTTCGCCTTCGTCCCTTTTCCTCCTCTGAATGATGAAATGTGTTTGCTGGCATAAATCTGGCAGGCTGGAGGAACAGGAAGGAAACGTCCAGGTTTCCCATTCAGACGTCAGGATCCAGTCGAAGCTGCTGGTGAAGGACACACGGTCCGGCTTTTTTTAGACTTCAGTTTACAGACTGGAAAGATAACAGGCTTTCATGTTCAATCATAACCAGAAACTGAAACGTTCAGCAGCTGTAATCTGCCAGGAAAAGGAAATCCTGCTAAAAATAAAACCATTTAAGACAACTGATATGTTTGTATTTGTAAGAGATCAGAAAAGGGTTTTTTAATTATTTATGTCCAAGTCAAAGTTCAAGTTTTTTGTATATATCATCACATGAAAGTTATTAAATGTAGCTTTTCTCCTTCGTCAGACTGATTTTATACATATAGATTTTGTTTCTTCTGTTTCCCATGTTGTAAAGAAACCATTTCATACCCAAGTACTAAAACTGTTGCACATGTTTATTTCTTGTTGTTTAATATGCTTTATGAAATGTGACAGATTTTTACCTCTGATCAAATTATGATAATCCTGAGTAATTTCTGCTGATTTTGTAGGAGTGAGAGGACTAAGTTTCCTCATGGCAGACACTAAAACTGCTTTCACATCAGATAGTCTGATAGATTCGGTTCAATTTTGGACCAAAGTTGCAACATTTATACATTTTCAGCTGCTGCAGTTCTCAAACCAATCAAAACCTGTTCCCCTCCTCACCAGTGGGGGCGCTGCACCGAGAACCACTGAAGGAAACGACACTGAGCACAACTTCCTTCTTTATAAAATGGACACAGAAATGGAGTATCGTCAGATTTTATCCGTTGTAGGTTTGTTGTTATTTCTCCCAGTGGTAAGCTAACATGCTTGTTTTGGTTGTATTTACCCAGAATTCCCTGCACTTCAGTCCACTTCCTGCTTTCAGTCACATTCAATCCGTTCACCAGAGTTCAGTTCATCTGAACCGAGAGCGAGGTTTGTAGTCGGAGCACAGTTTGTGTTTCTGGTCCAATTAGCATTGGACCAATGCTCCTCTAACGAACCGGACTTTCTGGACAAACGGACTGGATTTGGGTCAAAGTGACTAAAAGGGGGTGGTGTGAATGCTCTGTAAGCAGAATGAAGATAAACAAACTTGTGGTCACTAAGTTAACTTGACACATGGTCAGAAGGAAACAACATGATCATGTAAATGATGCGATTGTTACGAAACGTTGCATAACAAAAGGCACCGCCTTGCTATAAAGATGTAAATGAGTGTTTTTTATTGGGTTGGTGGAGGCGACCTGCTGAGTGACCCGAGGCAGTGAAAGTGCATAGGTCTGCAGTGACATCATAGTTTCAGTTGCTTACAAGCAAGTAAAAACAGAAGTTTCCGGATGTCGTCTCTGCTTGAGGAGCAGAACCGAGAAACGGATCAACTCCTTTTAGTTCTGGACTTCGCTCTTTATAATCCTTACTCTTCAAAACTCTCCTGGGCTTCAGAAATTTACTCTTAGTCCTGATGTCAGTTCTCTCACACCTGAACAGTCACATCTGCAGGTCAAAGGTCACTGCTGGCTCTGGCTGCAGGTGTAACGTTAGCCGCTGCTTCAGCAGACAGTGTTGCCAGATTGGGCAGGTTTCCACCCAGTTGGTCTGCTTTTGAATGTGTTTGACTGGACTTTGGACAAGTTGTTAAAATTTAAACTTTTGTTAAATTTTTGGAAAGGTTTCAGAGGGAAACTTATTGTTTTTGTTACCTTATTTTGAAATCTGTTGAATTTATCATTAGTGGTTAATCAGTTAGTATTTTAAAGCTGAAATCCCAGTGAAATATCTTGATTTAAAGGACGTCACCAAAAAAAACTCAAGTCAGGATCTTTGCCGTTCCAATCGGATCTGGTTCTGGTCCGAACACAATAAAGGACGAAATGAAACTGAATGCACGACACAACATGAGAGGTTGATGTTTGTTTAGTTCTGGATTTGCTCGGGTTAAACGTTGTTTTTGGGCTGGAAGCTGTCAGTCAGATCTGGCAACCTGTTAGCAAACCTCATGCATTTAGTTTCCTGTCTTCTTTGACAGAACTGTGTCTGATTCCCAGGGAGGTTCTGGCACCAGAACCTGTGTGGACTTGCCCCGTTTCTCCCCAGGATGTCCAAATGTAGATAATTTACATCCCTCCTGATGGCTGCCGTGTCTCTGCATGAGCAGCTGTGTGATCAAAAGTATGTATGGAAACAGGCGGCTGTGGCTGGAGGCATGTGGCTCCGACCCAGGAGAGTCCAGACACTGATTCACAATCACCAAACTGCTCCAGAGCCGCCGTCACCAACTCAACTGGCCCGTTGCTCTGAGAACTGATGGCGTTGTTCACCTGAAAACAAATGGAGAGAGACGCCAACCTGCAGAAAGCTTTTCCTCACTGGCTGAGTGTGTGTGTGTGTGTGTGTGTGTGTGTGTGTGTGTGTGTTCGTGTGTGTGTCACGCTCAGTCCTGAAATTGGTCCATTAGCGGCAGTACTTGCAGCATTTGCACCACAAATAAACAGACTATTCTTGTGGTGTGCAAGGCCACGGTTATGTGAGCGAGTGTCCAACACGGCGCTCTGCGGAACAGGGTCATTTAAAGATCCATCACCATCTGTTTTGGTCCCAACATGCCATTTTCTCTCTGCAGGAGCCTTTGATTTAGTGACAAAAGGGTACCATTGCTTACGTTCTTCCCACTGTGCGACCAGACATCCAGCCTGAGCTGCTTATACGAATCAAACGCTGCTGGGCATCCATCGTATCGTCACGGGTCTGCCCATCTGCCCGCAACTGTTGCAGGTAATCACGAACATCGGGGGCCATTTAAACACTGATCAGGAAATGTGTCGGCTGCACAAAACCGGCTCATAGTAAGGAGGAAGTAAAGGCAGCAGGCAGGATGTGCATGTTTCACCTGATTTGGCTGTTTTTTGGTCAAAGGGTTCAATCCTACCAGCCATGTTTGGGAAGGTGTGATCTGATGCAAACTGATCCACATAAAAACCTCAGTCTCAGTTTGGTTGAAGTGAACTCTGGCTCAGGTCACATCCATATGTGAACAGAGACCGCTCCAAAAGCAGGAAGTGGATTACAGCGCAGGGCATTCTGGGTAAATACAACCAAACACAAACGCGCGACTTGTGCTCAATCGTCCAACGCCACTCCATTTTTGTTTATGTTTTATTGCACTCTGTATTTTCTTCAGAGGTTTTTATGTCACTTCCCTCAGTGGTTCCTGCTGCAGCGCCCCCACAGGCCAGGAGGGGAACAGGTTTGTCAAAGGGTTTGGTTGGTTTGACTCAGAGCAGAGAGAAAGTGAACCACAGCAGCTGGAGATGAAGCAAACGTTGCAACTTTGGCCCCAATTGAACCGAGTCTACTGGACTATCAGGTGTGAAAACAAACTAAGGCTGCTCAATTCAAGCATTCAGAACGGTTTGCAACTCACATGTGCAGAAGAAGAACATTGAGGTCAAACAGCAGCACTCTGTTTAAGATGCAATGCAGTGAGGAAGTAAAACCACACCTGCTAAAAATGGGTTTACCAAAGATCCACAGCCTCCGTCCATGAACATTTAGTGCAACAGTTTAATGCCTTTTTCTGCCTTTTTAATGAATGAATCCAATGAATCTGCTTTGGTGACATTTTGTTTTGTCACAGGATAAAAAACCAATGAACCTGTAAATCATCCTTTCTTAGATAATGAAGTGAAACCAGCAGCTTGCATAAAGGCCCCGCCCTGGAGGCTCCTGGAGGCTCCTGGAGGCTCAGCGTGTTGCAGCGTGTCTCTGAAGGCAACGAGTCTCTGTGCAAAGTTTCACCAAAACTCCTCTGGACAATTTATGATTGGGAGATTATGTTACCAAAATAAGAAAACATACATAATAGAAATTTATGCTGTAAGAAATGAGCTTATCTCAGATGAGTTAATTTAGGGACGAACCTTCGAGGAAGTGAATTGGGTTGTTTGCATTTCTCAGCCTCTAGGTGGCTTAATGGATCCATCTTCTGCTGCCAACTTACAGAGATAATTATGAAAGGATGTTTCCGTCGATGCCAAACATGATGACATTCTGGGAAACGGAGCAGGAAACCTGGAGAACTGCAAAACCTGGAACTGGAAAAGACTGAAAAGAGGAAGGATGGATGGAGAGAAAACGGGCCAAAGGTCCGGATGGGATGGTCGTTCCCTTCCCTGCACAGAGTCTCAAAGTGAAAGTGGGAAAAGTCAGAGTGGAGGAACAAGAGGTCAAACGTTTGTGTGAACAAATGTGTCGGTCTCCCGGGGAAAGCAGCGACAGAATCTGGGTTTGGACTCGGCCTGGGAAGGAAGTTACTGTTTTTGAATATCTCCCACTTCAGCGTGACTTTCACAGCTCCTCTGCAGAGGAAGCGTTAACCTCACATGTTGACACAGGAATCTGCCGCCGACTCTTCTGGCTGCGAAAAGACGAAGCTGTGACAAAAAAACACATGGTGCAAACTGTCCTGTCAGTCGCTGCTGTCAGCAGGACTTCAGGTTGAAACGTTCCCTTTATGACACCAGGACCGTTTTTTACAGCGTTCACTCTAAAAACTGACATCATCATCTTAATGAACCGACTTCTTAGATTGGTCTGGACATCCAAAAGTACACAAAGTGGTTTAGATATTAACTTTTCTGCAGACAGTTTGGAAGCTGCGTTTCACAAATGTCAACACAAATTCAGATTTGCGTTTTTTTCCTTTAAATGAGAAATTAAATCAAACATCAATAGATTTGTTCACTCGATGAACCTCCTATCACTTCCTGTCGTCTTCTTTGTCGTTTCTGCCAGTAGTCACATTCGGCTGTTGCAAACTGAAAGAGCAACTAAAGTAAAAAACAAACCTTTTCTGGATAAATTGCATAGATTAGTCATTAAGAGTGCTATATTTATGTTTCTGTGAAATCTGGACTTTTTTTAGTAAATTTGTTTTATTCTGAAGTGTTGGGTTGATTGGCAGCTTCTGCAGTCGCATATTTTTATTGATTACGTCGGCGTCACAGTTCAGATAAAAGATCATCTCAATCATGTCGTCAGAGTCTCAGAAAACACCTTATTTGTTCCTAGAAGGATCTAAAAAATTATAACTATGGCGTCAAAGTCGTCAGCTGGCAACAGTGTTTCATTAACCCTGGGGAACCCCTCAATTAGCCACGCCCCTCTCTTAACTCCGCCCACTTTGGTGAAAGTTTTCTAAATTAAGTAAAACTTGAGGTTTACTTACACTTCAAGGGTTTTATGTGTCGTTTTTGCCCGTCTCAAGGTCACAACTTCCCCTTCGATCATTTACAAAATATTTCCAGATTAGAAGAAAGTTGGTCTGAAATCAGGAATTTGATGTGTTTACACATTTATAAGAGCCTTCAGTTGGTCCAGCTCCCTGCAGAAAGACTCTGGAAGCATTGCTCTCATTTTTAAAGCTACTGAAATGTTCATATTCAGCCCTCAGGGCTTTTATGTTACGGTAAAACCACCAAAGCTGAAGAAAAATCTCAGTCAGCCATGCCTTTTTTAAAAAGACCTTTTCCATTTATATTGTATTGTAGATATTTCTTTGTTTTGATCATTTTCATTTCATTGCTGTACTTGTAATTTAACACTAAGTGGAGCAACTATTTACTGGCGTTTATGAGCTGCTGGATGTGCTGCTGGTTTCCAGTGGGTGTGGGCACACGCTTCATCTTTCAGGAAGCTAACGGCTCGATTACAAACACTGACGAGCTGCTGGAGGATAAAGGCTTCACCCGCAATAACCAGCTGTGGACTGGGAGAAACACAGCAAGACCATTAAATGTGGACGCTCTCAAACAACCGTCCCAACAATAAACCAACCCAAACATGCAAACACAGATTGATGCAGAACTAAAAACATTCCTGCCATCAAAATGTGCACACAAAACAATCCTGACGTTTGAATAGAAGCACAGAGTCGTTTTGCAGCAGTTTTTCGCTATTGTCCCAAGGTGTGGCTCCTCTGTTTAACCAGCACTTACAGGAAGCCTAATCCCAGTTCATGGGTGTGAATGTGTTGATATTAGGAGAAACAATGCTTCTTTAACTTCAGCCAACGCAGATTTCATTGCTCTGATAACGGAGTCGTAGGTCGGATGTATCGTTTTGTTTCTGTGAGAAAATCAATCCGTCAGATAAAAACACGCCTCGCAACATGCTGTGACTTCCAGTCGGATTGCGACACATTCCTGCTTTATTTGCCCCTACAGCATGTGATCGCTTTACTATGAATAAAAGATTTACAGTGACAGAGACGGAGATTGAGAAAGAGAGAGCAGGGCAGGATGCCAGCATGCAGATGAGCTCATTGTTGGAACAGGGATTTCCACATTTCCATGCCATGATACAGAACTGAGCAACAAGAGGAAAATGTGGCCACAAACACATTCAGATAGACGCCATAATCTGAGCCTGGAGCAGGAGGAGCAGGCAGGTACCAGGTGGCTTCAGCGTCCCGCTCAGTCTCTGGAGAAAAAGCCTGGATTAGTTTTTGTTAAGCAGAAACTTCTGCGCTGTTTTTGTTCTGGACAGTTTGGCTCCATGTGAACACGCAGCAGCCAGCGCTGTAAACAAAGGTAGCCCTCACTTTTATTTAACAGATGCAGCCAGGCATGCTCAATGTGGAATGGACACACAGCAGGCCGAAATGCAAGGAAGAGCTGACCTTCACTCACTGCAGACCGAGCCGCCCGCATCTGCCAGCTCACTGCCAGAAAGCTAGCTGCGCTAACGCTAAAGCGCCGACCATGAACATTAGTTCTGCTAATGCTGCGATGCTTTACCAACATGGTATTTAGCAAAACGCTAATGCTAAAGCTCTATGCCAATAGAGCTATTAAAAGAAGCTAACGCTAAAATGCTATGTCGACATGTTAATTAGAGGAATACCAATACCAGCACGGTATTTAGCAAAAGCTAATGCTAATGTTTTAAAACGTTGTAGTCATTAGCGGAAGCTAATGCTAAAGAGCTACACTAATACAGTAATAAGTGGAAGCTAAAGTGTTAAACCAACAAAGTAATATGTCGAAGCTAATGCTAAAGCGCTAAAACATCAAACGACTTGAAGAATCGTTAGTCAAAAACCAAAACATAGACGCTGAACTTTAATCAAATGAAAGTTTGTAAAACTGTGTGTGTGTGTATGTGTGTGTGTGTGTGTGTGTGTGTGTGTGTGTGTGCGTGCGTGCGTGTGTGTGTGTGTAGTATAACTGTTGTAGATTTTTTAAAAAGATGTAGTAAATATCCGCCAATGAACTGGAATCTTTCTCAGATTCATCAGTTTTTTCTAGCAAATTTGTATCTTTAGGAGCTCAGAAATTATCTTGTTTTTCCTAGAAAATTCCTGAGATCTCAAAATGTCTTAATTTTTTGCTGGAAATTTACTCCTTTTTTTATCAATCTACAGTGACTCTTAACACTCCGTCGTACTTCTCCTCTGTCTGCATTAGAAAAGTGACTGAAGAGCCTAAAGCAACACTAACTACTGTATTAGTAATTACTAATTACTGTATTAGTGTTGCTTTAGGATCGGCTTCCTTTAGGTGAGCCGATCCGTGGAGCCCGGATCCCGATCGGAACCGGAACTCCCATCAGTCGGTCTGCATTTCCAGCAGCAGGGCTCGGCCTGCTGGTCTCCCATAGCAACGCGGCCCCTCCTCTCAGCCCGGGGAGGTGTTTGGAAAGTTCACGGCGTGTTTGTGCGTGTCAGAAAGGGGCGTGGAGGCCGAACCCACTCCGAGGAGCTGCTCAGCCCGCCTGCAGTTGCTGCGGAGCCCGGAGAGTGACAGCAGTCCCCTGCCCCTCTGCAGAGGAACCGTTTGAGTTCAGGAGCCATGGAAGACGAAGGGTCCCACGCAGAGCCCGGCAGCGTGTCGGTCAGTGTGTCTGGCAGCACCCACACCCTCCCACAGCTGCAGCCCGACAACACGGAGCTGCAGATCAGCCCGTCCTCCGCCCCCTGCTCCCCGAACCCCACCGGGACCCTGAAGCGGCTCAGCCTGCGGGGGCCCCTGAGCCCCTCCGCGGCCTCCGCGCCCTCCTCGCCCGGCCAGGTGAGCGCCATCACGGTGGTGGCGCTGCTGGACAAGCTGGTGAACATGATGGAGGCGGTGCAGGAGAACCAGCAGAGGATGGAGCAGCGGCAGTCCGACCTGGAGGGCGCCGTGCGGGTGGTGCAGGGCGACGTGGTGCGCCTCTCCAAGACCCACCTGTCCACCGCAAACAGCGTCAACAAGCTGCTGGAGCGCTCCCGCAAAGTCAACGGCAACGTGAAGGAGGTGAAGGAGCGTCTGGACAGGCAGGCGGTGCAGGTGAGGAAACTGGAGTCCAACCACAACCACCTGCTGAAGAGGAACAACTTCAAAGTGCTCATCTTCCAGGTTAGTCGGTTTAAAAGCTGCACCAAAACATTCAGTTTGCGCCATTTGAGAGGCAGAACCTGTGACCCTGCAGCAGGTTATTATGGAGGAGTGCGGTTTCTGAGCTCTATTTAAAACAGCAGACCTGGTCATTACTCAGGTTGTTGTTTCAGTCTGAGCTGTCATGATGAATCATGGTGGAACTGCTGGGGCTGTTGCCTCAAACAGCTGCTTCAAAGCTGCACTGAGCAACTTTTATTCTTTACATGTTTGGTGAAACTGTCATCCTGTTGTGACAGATAATTAGTGAACAGATCAACTTCTCTCAGTGCAAACTAGAAACAACCAATCAGAGTCAGGAGGCGGGTCTTAGTGCTGTCAATCATTACCACACAGTCTGAGCTGAGGCTAATTAGCTTCACTATAAACTATTCTCCCCCATTAGCACATTTAGCAGAATATGAGAGTAAAAGTTACATACTGCAGCTTTAAATGCAGAATCAAATATCTGCTTTTTTATTATATTTTATTTCTCAACCGGCTAAATTCCCTCATTTTGGTGGATTTTTGTTGCTCATATTAGATCAATTTGTGAGACTCAAAGATTTATTACTTGTTTTCAAAACAATTTGATTAAATGGTTGTACGGAAAGTCAGTTTATGATGTAATTTGAGTTCAGGACACAACAGTACAGGCCTTCAAATGGTTCCACACATGATCCGGTTTTTAATCAGCTACATTCATCTGCAGCAGCAAACATCTGCAGAAACTCATTTTATAAAATTCCATACTTTACATTTATGTTGTTACCAGTTTATTTATTTTCTAAATCTTTCTGTAACTTAAAATATTTGCTAAAACTTCTCTGTTCACTGATTTTTCTGTGCAGCATAACTCCAAATTATTTTAGAAAAATTGTCTTTTTGCAGATTTTTCTGTGTAATATAATGTTTTATTTGGAGAGCATCTCCAAATTATTTGCTATTTTTTCCCTGTTTGCAGATTCGTTTTGTGAAGGATTTCTCCAAATTATTTCCAAAAAATAGGTTCATTTTTCCGTTGAATCAGATTTCAAAGTATTTGTGAATAATAATGGGGTGTATTAAAAAAATGGAGCTCCAAATTATTTGCTAAAATGTAATGTAAAATGTATTTGCATATTTTTCTGTGGACCATAACTCCGTTTTTTGTGAAAAATATTCCTGCTTGCTGATTTTTTTTTAAAATTACTTTCAAAATAATTTCTGACTCACGGTTTTTCTTCTCCATTTGCATCTCTATTGAACATATTCAAAAAGAAAATGCAGCTGGGGAAGATGAAATAATTTGGCTCAGAACAGCAGCCAATCCAGAAGCACCAGTCATGTTCCTTGATGCTGATTGGCTGAATCCCCTGAGATTCTCGCTGCTGCAGTCGTGCCAACATGGCTGCCACTATTAATGCACATCAAGGTATATTTGGTGTTTGAACTGTTAAAACTGGCAGCTGTAAGCATTTTTAGGGTCTCAAGTATTTGAAGAGTTCTGCTATTTGTGGTTTATGTTCCAGGTTCTGGTCCAATGTTGGGTCAAACATTTGTACCTGACTTAATGGTACTGTAGGAAAGTGTGTGATTGTCAACTCCAGTCTGTTTTCAAGTTTAAGGTTCTTGACATGTTGTTTTAAACAGGCATGTTTTCCCCTGTTAATGCAAAAAAACAAAAAAAACTCCACAAGATCTCTGATATGGTCCATAAAAATGAAGTTGTTGAGCATCCGGAGCTCGGCTAAAGCAGTCCTGGGTTCAAGATTTTTTCAAAGCGATTTGCTTCTCGTTAGTGCACACGCTGCTCTGTTTGGGCCCCATTTGCATCCCTATTTGCCTGGAGTTGTGGGTGTGTTCAGGAAGCGTGCGTCCAGCTGCAGAGCTTCGCACATTTACGCCTGAAACTCGTCTGACGGGACCTCTGACCAACAACTGCAGAGGTGAACAACACGATCCCAGTATTCACAAGTTTAAGGTCCCAGCAACATCCACACCCACACCCACACACACAGCTTTCCCCTGTGCTCCAGAAAAGAAGGGTGTGTCTGAGAACAGAGCTGCAGGAGATAATAGAGAATGGCTTCAGACGCTGACTCTGCCGGGATCTGCTTACAGGCTGCAGCAGGCATTCACACACACGCCTGGGTTTAGACGGGATGTTCAGCTTCAGCTGTTTCCTCTCACCTGTGGAGGAAAAACTCACCGATCTGGAAAAATAAATAAATAAAAATCCTAAAAAAAATCCTCTTGTTGTTCAGTAGTCGCCATTAAAGTCATAAATCCTGATATGGGCCGGTTTACCAGGAGTCAGCGTGGGTTTTTATCCTGTTGAATGTGTGTGTCGTGTAAAAGAAGGAGGGGGGCATTGTTGACTCAGGCTGAGCCACAGAGAGCTCTTTACCGCCGTTGTTATCTGGTTTCCCAGGTACTGAGGCTCTGTTGTTCAAATGCAGCAGGTGCCAAGAACCTTAACCCGTTTAAGCCGGTCTGCAGGTCTATCGGTTTGTCTCCGCTCTGGGTGTTTTTCAAGCTGCTTGGCCTCGGTTTAATGTGCATTTAGCATGCGGTGTCTGCATATGGGTGCAGTAAGACCAAGTATCTGCATGTGCGTGCATGCAGCAATCCCGTTTGATGGTGAGGTGTAAGCAGTTACTGCGGTTGTAAAAGAGCCTTGCTGTGCCCGAGGGGAGGGAGGATTGAAGGAACAGAGAGCAGCCCTGTGTTCCTTTCCTTTCTTTCTTTACTCTAATTTGCACCCATCATTTTCTGCTGCCCCTAATGTCAGATTCTGCTTCCTTTAGCTTTTGCAGGGTTTACCCCAGAAAATTTGCTAAGCCTGGTTGTAGGGGTGCTACAGCAATCCACTAGCAACCCAACATGAGTTTGTGTTAAAAATGTGAAAAGTTGCTAAAATTCAGAGATGCAGCAGTAACTGCGGTTGTAAAAGAGCCTCGCTGTGCCCGAGGGGAGGGAGGACTGATAGAATAGAGTGCAACTCTTTTTCTTTTTTTCGTTTTGTTCTTGATTCTAATTGGGACCCATCGTTTCCTGCTACCCGTCAGATTTTGCTTCCTCCGTTTAGCTTTACTGCGGTTGTAAAAGAGCCTCGCTGTTCCGGAGGGGAAGGACGACTGAAGGAATAGTGTGGCCATATCTTTCTCTCCTTTCTGTTCTGAGCTCTAATTGGCGCCCATCATTTTCTGCTGAGCATAATGTCAGGTTTTGCTTTGATGTAGCTCGGTTTTTGCCCTCATCTTTTGTTCCACCACCTGTTCCGATTCCCTGAGAGCTTTGATAACACTTATCTGTTGCCAAACTCAAACCACAGAGGCCATTGGATGTCAGCGGAGGAGGGCGGGGGCGCTTCCTAATTGATCCCAAACAGTCGTGCTCCTGTATGCGACAGCTGAGGTGGAAACAGGGAGGTCCGTACCCGCTCCAGTTGGACAAAGATGTCTCCCGCTCTGCTAAGTCACTAATGAGGTCTTAATTACTGCTGTGTTGTACTGGTTTGTTTACCTTATTGTGCTTTCCTGCCTCAGTCTGCATGGATTTCATTTCCTGCGACAGAAGTCATTTATTTCTGAGCAGATCATAACTTTTCTTGTCGCTGTTTATTTCTCAGAAGAACCAGGATGCCAGATTGAATTTAAGCAGAGAGAGAGGCTGGGTTAGAAGTTCAAAGGTTTGCACTGACAGGTAAAGCTCCTGTCATTGTTCCTGTTTGCTTTGTTACCAACCGTCTTGATGCTTCGTGCATCAACACTTAATCAAAGGTTGTTGCTTAATCCATCTTGAGAGCGAAGGAAGTAAAGCCTGTTTTTCCCTCTTTGTTTAATCTTTTCACTCAAGTCAGCCTCGAATACAGAGGAAGAGACTCAGAAATCCCATTCATTGTTGGTCAAACTTTTACTTGTCGCTGTTGGATTTAATGTCCCAACATGGGGAAGCCTGTTTGGTTCCACATTAGTTGCATTTCCTGCCAGAAAGGAAAATCTTTTAAAGAGATAAGATAAGAATGCTTCACTGGGTAGATTTACTCCCTAAAGGACGTTCAAAGGTTTGGTTCTCTGCCTCAAACTGAGGACATTCTGGTTTAGTCCATTTAAAACAAACTGGTTTGCTTTCTTCATCAGTGCGTCTCGTTTGGGTCTGGATGAAAACAACCGTCTGGATGAGATGGATGAGTTTCCAAATGAACTCGTGTGGTTTGTTTAGGTTGTGAATGTGGTTTGACTGCTGCAAGCTTGAGCTTGAAAAAAAAACTTCAAACCAACAGAAAATGTGACCAGTCAATAACCTGAAGTGATTCCGATCAGGAGAATATTAGGAATATTGGAGGACTTTGATGTTGCCAAATTTTGCACAAATTGATGCTGCAGCGTCTGCAGACGTCCAGGGTGAAATGGGCTTCAAGTGCAATCATGAAAATCTTTTCAATAAACATAATGGTGACGGTTTTTCATTCGACAAGATTCAGATTTTGTTTTGAAGAAACTCGAGTGTTTGAACTCTTTAATTGCACGTAACATAAAATAAAGAAGGTGCTCCAAATTCCTTCATAGATTAGTTTTAAATCCAACTCATAATTAAAAGATTAAAACTTTATCCTCCCTTTTGCATCAAAGCATCACTCTCTAACCCTTCGCTCTGGTCGTTTGATGCATTTATAAGCTGAAACAGATAAAACCAACCAAATTGTACAGAATGTGGCCTCCAGTTTAACCCGTTTCTTCAATCTTCGTTGCTTTTAACTCAGAATTTTATATTTTTCTTGTGAAAAGACAAAGACAGTGAAGTTTGGCCTTTAGGGGCATTAACAGTGAATTCTCTTGCATCAGATTGGTGCATTTGTTCCTGTGAAGCTTCAGCAGTCGTGTGGAAACAGTTTGTGCTGCTGCTGCTGCTGCTGCTGCTGCTGCTGCTGCTGCTGCTGCTGCTGCTGCTGCTGCTGCTGCTGCTGCTGCTGCTGCTGCAGACGCTGTGTGGGAATCGGATCCTCCTCCGCAGGTTGCAGCAGGTTGCAGCAGGTTGCAGCAGGTTGCAGCAGGTT
>VMRN01000068.1:1575654-1729919 GCA_010277015.1 Poeciliopsis turrubarensis
GCAGGTTGCAGCAGGTTGCAGCAGGTTGCAGCAGGTTGCAGCAGGTTGCAGCAGGTTGCAGCAGGTTGCAGCAGGTTGCAGCAGGTTGCTGGCTGCAGCCTCCGTCTGTTTTACGTTCCTCATGGTGATATATAACTTGTTTCAGGGTGTTTACACGCTTCTAGTGACTTATTGTAGGTTAAAGTCGCAGATTTTATGAAAAAAAAAGTTTAAAATGTGCCATCAGAGCAGAAAAAGTGACTTTTCTGCACGATGGTGTATTTTTAGCGGGAATAAACCTGTTCTCCTTGTTAACGTGAGCTCAGCCTGTTAAGGCGTGCTCTCCAAATGAACAATGAAGTTTGTTTACGAACTACGTTCCTGCTCTGTTATCATTCTTACTTTCCCTTTGGGGTTCATTCCTCGGATAATCCTCTGGGTTTACGGCACAACGCAGAGCCGGGGATAAATATAGAGAAGGAAAAACGATGAGCAGAGAAACAAGGAAAGGAAAAAGTAATATATTGTATGAGCTGCTTTTCTTAAGTGATGACAGCAGCAGTGAGAGGAAAGTTTGGGGAAATTTGCAGACTGTATGCGTGCAGACGAGCCTCCCTGCATTCAGGTTTGACCAGTCGGCTCAACTGTTTCGCTCTTGAAGGCAAAGCAAGTTTGTAGCTGCAGATTCTTGTAGTTACACTCCAGCTTTAATTACACAGAAAGACTGAGAACGTTGCAGGCCTGGGAGAACGTCTTCTGCAGCATTTTGCAGAGAGGACTGCAGCTTTCTGACATGGAGCCGTTTTTACATTTTAATTACAGTAAACTGGGGATGCATGAACGCTGTGAAGCGGCTCGTTCCACCGGGAACAGAGCGTCTTTGTTTTGGGCGGCTCACGGTTTGCATGTCTCTGGTTTTAGTTTGGTATTAACTCGTTAACGAGGTTCACATCCAGAACACAAGTTCAATGAAACCAATAGTTGGCTTCATATCATATTATACAGTCATGCAAAATAAGTAAGTACACCTCCTTTTGATTCTTGGACATTTACATGACATTTGCATGCAAATTTAAAAAATGCATTTAATTTGAAAATCAAGTGAACAAAAACATAAAACAGATTCAAAAAGAACAAAGTAATACTGTTAAAATCCTATGAAAAAAGTAAGTACACCCTTGCTAGGTTCCAGTAGATGGTTTTAATAGATAAGATGAGACTCGATTAAAACGGTTTATAGAAGAAAAATGTCCTTTATTGTCCCACAGAGAGGAAGTTAAGGCAGCAGGTTCACACAAACATAAAGAAGTTTTAGAAAAAACAAACAAATTAAAGAATAACACTCAGAAATATTCAAACTGAAACATACTTACCGGATATCTGCTGATCCGAGGAATGTGGCGCTGAGGCTCGTCTTTATAAACTTTACAAAAGGAGCGTTAATAAGAATAAAGTAACGATGTTCCCTGAAGAAGGTCATGAAATTATGAGGAAACGTTTTGGCCTGAGCTGCTGCTCCGGGATCAGTTTGAAGTCCTGACGCAGAAAATAATTTAATCTGAAGTATTTATAAAACTGAAATACGGCTCATTTTAAGTTTTTCTACTGCATTCTAGTAATATTATTATTATTATTATTATTATTATTATTATTACTACTTTACTCTTATAATATAAGTTTATTTTCACATTATACTGGTTTAATTTTCATAATATGATTTTGTATTGTACAACTTTATTCTTGTATTTTTATGAATTTTCTCAGAATATTCTGACTTATTTGTAATTTACAACTTTATTCTTGTAAATTACACATTTATTCTCGTTCATCATGACTTTGTCACACAGTTTTAGTCTCTTATTATTCTGATTTTCTTTCGTTTAATATCATAACTTTTTTCTCGTAATCTATTCTTCATTTCGTTTTGTACTTGTGCCTTCAGAGGCAGAGGTTTATTTGCAGTGGATGAAACACCAGCAGAAACTTTAAGTGGAATGACTGAAGCTGAGCCGAGCGTCTTCCTGCTGGGAGGAAGGATCTGCCTTCTCGCTGCTTTGTGCGTCTCGGACGCGCCGACCTGTCACTGAATGAGTTTTGTTTGTTTTGTTTGTAGCTTCAGAAAGTCAGAGTGAGAGTTTCAGCAGCTGATTCAATAAGACAAAAACATGGACAAACTTCCTGCTTGTGTGGCTCTCGTTCCTCTGATTGGTTCCCGGAGCCTCGGCGTTCCTGCCAGGAAGGGAAACACAATCAGCTTTCTGCTGGTTTTCCTTTTACTTCTGTCTGCAGCATTAAAAACGAACAATAACTTCCTGGACTTTTGGGCGGCCATCTTGCCCTTCAACCAAAAGCATTGTCCAACATTATCTCTGCTCTGCTCTTATCAAGCAGCGGCTGATATGAAGCAGAATGGCTCTGCACTGCGGCTGACTGACTTATTGAACTGGAAATGTGGAGGAATGTCGACGCGGATCTCTGGAAAACGTTTCCTTTCCGTCATTCCTGATGGAGAAAAAGATTTTGAAGCAGCTGTGAAACGTTTGCGATGCAGTTTGAGTTTTTATCGCTTTAACTTCCTGATCTCCAAACAGCTGCAGCTTCACGTCCCTCTGATGACTCGCATGCAAACGAGGAAAGTTAAACACCACGGCCCGGATGCGTAAAATAATGCTCCCAGATTACATCGCCATGGTGTCACCATGGCGACGCAGAGAAGCTGGTGAAACCGCAGGCAGCACTGAGTGACGTCAAAACTTACAGCCGAGTATTCGGACCATTTAAATCCATAAAGATACAAGAATGAAGTTGGAATCCTGCCACTTTGTTCTGGTGGGATTTTAACTTTATTTGATGAATTAAGTGATATGATGACATCTTATTTTTTTATAACTAGGCTTTTATAATAACTAGAAAAATAACTTTTTTTGAGTTATTATTATATTTCTTCAAACTTTGCCAATTATTATAAGCGCTGAAAAAAAGTGACCCAAAATAAATTCATATCCTATTTTTTACTTGATTTTTATTTTTATTTTTTTGGCACAAAAGTAACTTTGAGTCAAAGACCAAAAGTTTTCAAACTTTAAACGCAAGAGAGATGGCGGCTGGTTCAGAACGTTTTGCCTAAATTGGAGCAAATTTTTCCGTGTTTCTCCATATTTTCCATGTTTCTCCATATTTTCCGTGTTTTTCCATATTTTCCGTGTTTTTCCATATTTTTTCCTGTTTTTCCATATTTTCCCTTTTGCACGGAGCTTATCATATTTGTTCTGCTCCAAAGACAAATCCCAGGTTTCCACTTCCTTCCTGCTTCCTTCCCATGTCCACAGATGGTCACAACGTTGCAGATGAGGGGAGGTTTTCGCGGTCGGTCCGTTGTTCCTGCTGCAGGTTCTGGTCGGAGCGCTGGTCGACCCGGGTCGGTTACAGAGTCAGAGAGGAAAGAACGATGCCCAGCCGTTCTTTCTGTTTGGTTCCATTTAAAGCTTCCTGTCTGTCTGGTTGTTACTGAAGATCAACAGAAAGTCGATCTGTTCGGCTGCCTGAGCTGAAACGGTTAAACTCGTGATTATTGAGACACGATCAAGTTTTCATTTCCATTGATTCTTTGATACAGATAAAGAAAACCCAACAAAGAATTTAACAGTTATAGTCCAACTATCCTTTTAAATAAGCTCATACACTGGTGTGTAGTGGCTCATACTTTGTCCTTCCACTCAACTTTCTGTATATAGCTGTCTGTGAGCAGCAGGACATTTTGATTGGTCTGATGGAAAACTTTATGAAATCCAAACTCGGAAGAAAAAACCAGCTCGAAACCTGAAACTGGACTTGAATCAGTGAATTCAATGGTTGTTGGTCCAGTTTGAGATGATCATGAATTTCTGGATTTGTATGTGTGGCGGCCATCTTGGATTTTGTGTTTTAGGGTTGAAACTTCTGATTGGACTCCAGACGTCCCAACTGCAGGAGTTGAGATTCGTCACTTTGATTTGTTACATAATGTATTTGGTATCGATTCAGAGCAAACTGACGTTATTTTCAAAACTTTGATTTGGATTTGATCGGGTTTGATTACCTTCCAAACTAATTGATCGCTGATTGGAGCAGCTGCAGGTGTCAGTCTCTCCGTCCTTCACACACCTGCTCATTTAAAATAGATGATTCAGATGAAAGCAGACCAACTGAAGGTGTCAGGTTGCAGGAGGACCTTCATCTGAAAGGTGAGTCCACTGAGCCACACCCTGACGAATCCGTTTACAAACTAGCCATTAGATGCTAATGGCACCGTGCGGCTGGTAAACACCAGGTTGCATAACTGCGCTGCTCGCTGCTGTCAGCCTGGATTATCGTTGTTTTTCTGCTCTTCTGGAAGAGTTTCTTTCTTTAAACAAAGCCGGTGTCTGACAGACAAACTGCATCGCCTCTAATGAGTCCGATAATTAACGAGGTTCCCAGGAGGACATCAGAAAGCGAACAGTCGGTCCTGGGTCACATGGCTCTGAGGAAAACGCTGTTTGTGGCGTTTCAAACTATGGAAGGTGAAACTGGGGTCAAGTTCGTTTTCACAGTTTAGTTGTTTAAGAAGCTGAAAGTTTGTGGGACCAACTGGAACCAGCAGGTCGTCCACACGACAAAGTTTGGATTCGTTTGCCGAAAATAAAGTTTTAGAGCCACAGTATGAAAAATATTAATTACCAGAATAACATCGTAGTAACAAAAGAATAAAGTTCCACGGTGCAACTTTATTCTTGTATTATTAGTTTTATTCTCGTATTGTTAAGGTTTTATTCTTTGATTATTACGACTTTAATCTTGTATTACTGAGAATTTATTCTCGTATCGTTACAACTTTATGGTAGTGTTATTACAACTTACTGTATGATGGCTACATTATTCTCATTTTATTGTTACTTTATTATCTTATTATTATGACTTTATTGAAGTATTTGTATAACTACGTTCTTGTAATATTGCAAATATCTTTTTATTACAATTTTATTCACATATTATTCTGATTTATTCAACTATTGCAGCTTTAATCTGGTGTTCTCATGACTTTATTCTTATCATATTAATTTATGTTAGCAATTTTACCCCTTAATGCCCTAATACTCTATTGTAGTTTTAGTTTCTGCTCCCATTAGCTTTTCTTCGTGAACAAACCTGATCCAGTCGGAGTCCAACATGTCCGGTCTCAGGTTCCCTCTGCAATAAAGTTCTTATCATCCTGATGCAGGAAACAAAATAAACTGTTTCCCTCATAATGACCTGATGGAGTGGAGCTGATTAAAACCAATCCTGACTCCCAGTCTGTTAAATTAATTTCATTTTCTTTATATTTGCTTGGATTGTCATCAACGTCTTGTGTGAATTTCACATCAATTGAAATATATTTATTGAGGAAAAATCTGTTCAAATCTAATTTTATCGGCTGTATAGAAGGAGAAAAGCTGAAACATAAACATAATATTCTCCTCCAGGCCAGTTTCCTGCTTTCTGTTTAAAAATATCCTGACTTTTAATTACGTGTCTGTTTGTTGTTGATGGCTATCGGACGTTTCCGCTGAGCCTGGAGCTTCACTGCTGTCCAGCTGCAGGCGGTACAGATGGACAGATCGCTGCTGTCCAGGCCAATTAAAAGTTCTGTTTACAAAAGTCTTTAAAAAATCCATTTCTGAAAGTATTTGCTTAACCCTGGCAGGTTGTTCTGGATTCAAACCTGTAGACGAAACAAAGACGTCAAGATGATGGAGGCCTGCGAAACGTCTGGACTGAGGAAAACTGACGGGTTTTCACTGAAACAAACAAATAAAATCGACCACTGTTTCCTATATTAGCTTGAGCTAACACTTTTAGCACTAGTTAAGCTAGCGCAAACACCATTAGCAGGATCCAATAACACAAACAGGAGCTAAAACATTGGCTAACATTAACACCTTTGTTAATAGGATCTAACACATTGGCTAAAGCTAACACATTGGCTGAAGCTAACACATTGGCTAAAGCTAACACATTGGCTGAAGCTAACACATTGGCTAAAGCTAATACATTGGCTGAAGCTAACACATTGGCTAATGCTAACACTATTAGCAGGATATAATACCATTCAGCTTACTAATGATATTAGCAGGATCAATGCTAACATCATTTGTTCTAACTGCTAGTTAGTGAGTTAGCACTAACTAATGGAGCTAACAGTATTAGTCAGTTCTTAATAATGTTTAGCGATAACTTTTAGTCAGGGCTAACACCAGAGTTGGTACTGTTAGCAGCCTCTAGCTCCATTAGCTCAAGCTAAAACTGAACTTACACTAAGACTATTAGCTGGAGAAAACACTTTCTGAGGGCTCCAACACCATTAGCTAACGCTAACACAGTTAGCTAGGGCAAGCACCATTAGTTAGCATTAACACCATTACCCAAAGCTAGCGCTGTTAGCAGCATCTAACACCTTTAGCTACTGCTAGCAATATTAGCAGGAGCTCATATGAAATCAAAACAATCTGAAAAATAATGAATGGTTGTTTGACGTGAAAATGAAGCGTCTTAAAAACATTTTAATATATTTGAGAAAATGTTTTTAGCCTGATGCTAACCGTAAACTGTTATTTGTGGATTTCAGCTGTTTGTGTGCAGCTGTGAATAACTAGAGAAAAAAACATTTATTGGTTGAAACCCAGAAATAAATGTTCCAGGATGTTTTCGCTGGTTTGGTTCTTAACTTACAAAACAACATGTCCGACTGGAACAGATTGTCTTTACATTGCTGGAGTTTTCTGGCGAATCCAGGTCTCCTGCTCAAGCTTTCATTGTTCTTTCTCCTGTAACTCAGGGCGGTACTGCGGGCCAAGCCTGGCCCCGTCTTCAGAACACACTGACAGATTTATTCCCTTTACCTGGGAGATATCGCACATACCTGGCCCACACCTGAGCCTTGATTCATAGCTGCATTTTTTAGATCCAGGCAGGAGATACCAGCGCTTTAAAACCACGGCGCGTTTTTATTTTTTAAATGTCCATAAGGTGCAGATAAGGACCAAAGTTGATGAATAAATGAGTCATTCTGGTCTGTAAACACGCTGGGAGCACTTTGGGAATGTCTCATCGGCTGCCAGGCATTCTTTGAAGTGCAGGCATTTTTCTGTCCGTCCATGCAGGTTGCATCACCTAACAGAGCGGCGAGCGTTGGGGAACGGGTTAAAGTTTTGGTTCTTTGTTTTCCCACCAAGCAGATGGATTTACTGTGAGGAAATAAAAGCAGGAAATGGAGCAGAAAGGCTGGGTGTTTCTGGAGGTTTTTAAAGTTCTTTTCAGGATTTCAGGAGGAAAAAACGTCGGATCTGAAAGTTTGGTGACATGAACCCACTGGTGGTCGATTCCATGACTCAGCGTTTCTGCAGCATGGAGGAGGTTCATGATTCTCCAGGCCTGGAAAAGACTGGAAAATAGATTAAAACTTTATCTTTTAACTAAATCATTCATCCATGCTTATATATTTCGATAAACTCTGTAATTTTCAGTCCTGATGGAAGTGAAATCCAGATTAAAGTTAAGTTTGTTTCCATTTAGTTGACCTTTTACCCTGTGAGTCATGTGGCTGGTCTCTCAGTCAACCAGCTGAATCGGTCAGTTAGTCAACCCAACCATGTGATGCGGACTATAAACCAGTGAAATTTACAATACAGCAGGTTTCTGAACCTCAGGTGATCCTCCCACCGCTTGTTTATGAGCATTTCACATGTTCGCTGGAGTATCTGAGCCGCCGGCTCTGCACCGCCGCTCGGCCAGAGAGAGGAGTGGAGCTCATAAATCCCCGCTGGAGGAGAAGACTGCTGGTGCCTGCATGCTTCTGATTTCCTGATTGTGCACAGATGAGCAGCAGTAAGTCAAAAGGTGGAGCTCGTCTGTTTATGGTGCGTTTGTGCGCCGCTGTGTGCGGCGTGTTGGAATCCTTCAAACGAAACGAGTGAAATTCCTCCGAATTCGGGGGAAAGGCATGCAGAGACTGGTCTGCTCAGACCGAGTCTGGATGCCAAAGCATATCAACACAAAGTCAACGCTTCTTCCACAATGTCACAGAGAGATTACCTGCCTTAAATGTAGAGATATTCAGCTTTACGTTCAAGCGATTTATGTCCTGAAATGTAATATTTAAAGTAGGGGGGGCGTTGATCTATCATCCGGATAAGTTTCGGTTATTGGTGGTAAATAAAACACACAGCTGTTATTTGTGTGTTATTTGTTATTTTTGCTAAATTTGCTCAGAAAACCTCCTGAATGTAACGTAGCAAATCAGCAGGGACTGCCTGTTACCTAGCAACCCCAGCTGAGTTCCGCCCGTTACCTAGCAACCCCAGCCGAGATCCGCCAGTTACTTAGCAACCCACACTGAGCTCCAGCATGTTTGGTCAGCTGGTTTTACTGCTGTATGAGATGTACAATGGCTGCTGGAGAACAGAAGCCATTGTACACTGAGTTTTGTTGTTAACTTATCGTCCAGAAACCACTTGTTCTTGATTGTGCAGATGGTTCCACTTCTGCTTTTCAAAGATGTGTATTTGTATAATTGTGCATCTGTTGTGTGATTGTAAATGTTCAGTGGGAGCGTGGCCAGCGGCATCGTATCTGGATGTAAAGCGACAGAATGCCCCAATAGGCAGGACTCACCCGACTAAAATCATTATTTTGTGTAAAAAACATGTTTTTGTCATCCATAAACCTAACCTGACCTGTTCAAAGGAGCATAATGGATCTCCTTTAACATCCATCTCTTTCTTCTGTCCCCCAATAGGAAGACAATGAGATCCCTGCCAACGTGGTGGTCTCCCCCAAAACCCCCGTGCCGAGCCAGTATGACGCAGAGTCCACCGTCCAGCCGGCTCCGTCTATCATAGGATCTATCGAAGGCAGCCGCACTCAGGAAGAGATGCTCCAGAAGATCAGTCTGTCCTCAGACGAGGACCCCGACCTGGCGTGCAGTGCGTCCCAACGAGACGAGGGCGACTCCCTGGAGTACGACGTCTCCCCCATCAAATTCGAAAGAAGGTCTGACCGGTTCAAACGCTCCAGTCTGAAGAAGGTCGACAGCTTAAAGAAGGCCTTCACACAAGCCAAGATTGGCGAGAAGGTAAACCAGATCACCTCCAAGATTGTTCCTCCAGAGAAGCGTGAGAAGATCAAGAAGAGCTTCACCCCGAGCCACCCCAAGTCCCCATCCGCCAAGGCCTCCACCTTCAAGATTTCCCCAATGACTTTCAACGTCAAGAAGGTCAGAGATGGGGATGCGTCCGCTCAGGAAATGAAATCTCCAGAGGAAAAGGCCCATGTGGAAATCCCTGCGCTGACCGGTCTGGGTGGGAAGATTCCCTCAGGCGAGGTTCACATCCAGGAAGTGGTGATGAAGGAGGTGGAGGAGACCCTGAGTCCGACAGAAACCATCCAGGCTGAGGTGTCCGTCAACGGGAAGTCCTCCAGCGTTGAGGCGGAGATCAACGGCGAGGGTCTGGCCGGCCTGGCGGTCCCGGAGCACGACGAAGATGTTGGTGAGGAGGAGGAGGAGGAGGACGAGGAAGAGGAGGATGAAGAGAAGCAGAAAAGCCCCGTTGAGGTGGCGGCTGAAGTCCAGATCACCACAGAAACGATCGCCGTGGAGCAAGTGTCTTAATGCCAATCGGCTGAAAGCATCAAGTTTGATTCTTCTTCTATTCGTCTTTGAGTTCCTAGGATTACAGAAGACCCCAACGTCCCTCCTGGCTGTCGGGTCGCGATGCACCGTAACTCTCGGCCACATCACCACGTCTCCAGGGCGCTGGAGCAACCGGCTTCCTGTTCCTCACTGAAAACAGCCTCTTTTGTTCCCTCTGAGTTTTCTGGAAAGTGAAAAAGAAAAACAAAACCTGCTGAGGCAGCGCGTTGCCAGGTTGTGCCGGAGCTGGAATGAGACGGGTTTTTTTTTCCTTTTCTTCCTCTTTGTTGGCTTGTTGAGGTTGTTTACTGGATCTCCAGATCCGACCCAACCGGTGAATCTGGTCGCACACCGTCTGCAACAACCGAGCCATTAGAAATCTGTTTTCCTCTGACTTTCTGATCTCATAACTGATTTAGAACATCATGTTGTTGTTATAGTATATTAATACTATCAAAACAAAAACAACTGTAAATTGTTCCTATATCATGGGTTGCGGGGTGGAAACTTAAAAACTGTTTGGAGGCATTAACCTGGGATTTACTTTGACTGTACACTAAAGTCACAGCTCTATTTGTTTTAGGATTTAAGGGACAGAAAGTAACGAAAATGTTTCTTTACACGTCTTTTCACAAAATTATAGAAACGTTTTAACTAAATACCTTTCGATAGTACCATATTACTGGTGGCAGTATGTCCATATCAATATAGATAAATTTAACATTTCTTTATATATAAACTGTAAAAAAAATTAGCAAAACTTAGTCTTAATGTAACGCAAATTAAAACAACACATGGAGAACTAACATTCCACAAAAGCTTGGTGGCTTAATTAAAGGACAACTATTTTGAAAAATACAAATTTTGCATGTTTTTATTCTTCCATTTGGGTCTCTACTAATTCTAAAACAATCCAACAGCTTACAGAGAACACCCAGAAAACACTGAGAACACCCAGAAAACACTGAGAACACCCAGAAAACACCCAGAAAACACTGAGAACACCCAGAAAACACTGAGAACACCCAGAAAACACTGAGAACACCCAGAAAACACTGAGAAAACACTGAGAACACCCAGAAAACACCCAGAAAACACTGAGAACACCCAGAAAACACCCAGAAAACACTGAGAACACCCAGAAAACACTCAGAAAACACCCAGAAAACACTCAGAAAACTGCCAGCTGTTTTCTGGCAGTAAGTTAAGATTTTTTGATGCCTATAAAAGAGTCTCTTCACAAACCTCCTGATTGTTAAGCCACATTCCACAGGCGCTCTGTCGTTACCTAGCAACCCCAGTTGAATGCCGCCTGTTACCTAGCAACCTAAGCTGAGTGCCAGCATGTTTGGTCAGCTGGTTTTACCACTGTAAGGGCTGTACAATGGCTGCTGGAAGTAACAGTGTTTGTTGTTGACTCACCATACAGAAATCACTTGCTGAATTCCTGTTGGTTGTGTGGAAGGCTCCACTTCTGCTTTTCAAAGTAGAATCCCATTACCCAAGAATGATTTTGTGCAAAAACAGTAATGAATATGTTTTAGCTCCATCCTAACCTGTTCAAGGAATCATAATAGGTCACTTTTAGCAACATTTTTTTTAACCGTGCAAATTTTTGACCCCGTTGTTTTTCCGTATGTTCGCTACTTGCTGCTGTAGATCACCTGAAATCTGAACTTTTCTTTGCCTTGCACTTCTTTGGCGTGGATTTATTTAATACAGATTTACATCTAAAACTGGACAATTATTGCTTCTGCTTGTTAATTTCCACGCCTCTTGCGTGTTCAGGCCTCCTGCTGTGCTGCCTTCGACTTGCACAAGCTGGTCTGAGTAATTGCAGACCCGCAGGGACGGATTCCAGTGGCTGTGCTGAATAAAACACACCAGGAATGTGTTATCTGTTTTACTCTAACCGACTGCATCTTGTAGATCCAAGTTTTCCAAATGCATAAAAACCAAAGTTTACATTGAAATCATTTAAGTTTCTACCAGTAATCTACAGAGTTTGAACGGGTCGAATGGGAGCAGATGAAAGCGAAGGAAAACATTCCCAGGTTTGACTGATGCCTCCTGCTTGGCACGTTTTTCATCCTCCTGGCCTCCCAGTCTGAAACTGGTGCAGGTTCAGGGAGAACCACAGGTGTGCTGGAAACTGGGAAGGTTCTCCAGGTGCTGGAAGGGACGGAGACGTCGCCCTGGGTGATGTCAGGCAGGATTTTAGAATGTTTTTCTGCATTGAGGCTCGCGTTGAACCGTGGGAATAGACCTGTTTTTTATGGGATTGACGATCTGTTGCAGCTTGACTTATAGGCACATAAACTGCTGATTCTGGATGGAATAAATCTCCCAAAAAGCAATAAATAAAAAAATAAAAATATGAATATATCATCTCCATGTTAACTGTGCAAAACACGCATTTACTAACCTGTTATTCCTGAGGTCTTTATGGAAGATTAACGCTCATTTTATTGTTTTGGCACAATCAATAAATATATATATGTATAATATGAATAAATTAATTCTTCAATTGTGTGAAATTACTGGGAAATTTTAAAAGATGGGAAATTATGTTGTTGATTTACACTGTTTTAGATATATTTGCATATCTGAGTGAAAAAACAAATCTATAGTGAATTGCAAAAGTATTCATGCTTGTTTACGCCTGGAAGCAAATAAAAATGAAACACTTTTATATTACATATTCTAATATATACTAACTGCTTTTATTGTTGGATATTTTGCCCAGTTCCTTGTTATTATTTTTTAAATAGATCAGTTTTTACTGAAACTGTAGTCTTTCAAATAGTTTCTGCTCTTTTATTCATGATGGGATTAGAAAGATCTGGGAAATGAGAAACTTCAGAAACAACCTATGGGACGTGTTAAAGGACAAAACACTAAATAATTTGATGTATTTTCTTGTAAACGCCTCACTGTGTCTTTTTAAAACTTCATGTGTTTCTTCAGAAATTCTCCAGATATTTTGGGGTTTTTGCATATATTCTGTTAGCTTGCATAAATAAAGCTTTTGTTTTGAAATGATCTTTTTCTGTGTTTGCTGAAAGTGAAATCAGCTGTTAGAGGGGCTTAGCTGCTGAAACCAAAGATCTTCTCCGTCACAGATGCTTCACTGCCATCCTTCCTGCTGTTTCTTTGCAAAGTTTAGTCCTGCATAAATCAATAAAGATTTTATGACACTGAAATTGACTTTTTGTGGTTTATTTGCTGCAGGAAAACGTCAGAATATGCAGAGCTGAGTTGAAACGAGGCGTGTTGCTGATGAGTCACGGTCCAGGGAGCGGCTCAGCTCCTCACCTCTGCTCCATGCAGCACTTTATTCAGATTCAGGCTCAAATTAGCATCAGCGACAAAGAGTCACTAAAATAACATACACCCAGAAGAATGTTTTCCTTCTACTGACAGGAGGACGAACCAAAATCAGTCAAAACCATTTGGCTGCACTACAAAAACTAAATTATTTGTCAATAATTACTTAATATTGACTAAAAATTGGCAGATTATATAACTTATAACAGGTTTACCAAACCTTTTGCAACCTGAAGTTGAAAATACTTGGTGGCCATTTTGTTTTTCTCACTTTAAACACAAAATACTTTCATTGTGAATTTTGATTTAAATCCTCATCCAAAAAATTTAACTGCCAGCTTTTTCATCCTAATAAAAGGTGGAGAGTTTCTGATCCCTTTCAGGTTATTTAGTCTAGAAATTTTCCCACGAACAAAAAGGGAAAATTTTTGTTCGTGGTTTTTTGTTAGTGTTTTTGGTTTTTTTGAGTAAAAGGTTTTACTTAAATTAAATTTAATTAAAAGAAAATGTCAGAAAAAAATCTTTTGCTAAAAACAATATAAGTTTCCACTAGAGAACCACATTTGTAGTATTCATGAACTGCAGTCGGGGGCCAAAAATAAATTGTTATTAGGGCCACAAATGGCCCCTGAGCCACACTTTGGACACCCTCAACTTATAGTGAGACATTTTTCCCGTGTTATAAGTGGAACAATCTGCCAGTGGAACCAGAGTTATTGACTCAAACAGGTAAAAAGTTACTTATTTTAAGTATACTAAGATATTTGCATTATAAAACACACACAAAAAAAATGGTAAACTTTTGAGTTTTTGCAGTGTATTTGTTGCAATATTAAGAATAACTAGAGAAAAAACAAATCTGGTCCCAAAGCCAGATTACTCATCCTGCATCATCTGCCTGACAGTCCTGGATTGTTTGATGTAATATCTTTGCTGCACATCAGGGTGCATGCAAACTGCAACATTTCTCATTTATTTACAGGAATTTCAGCATTTATATGTAGAGGAACAAACATTTATGCCGAATTAAAGACTCGATCTGTCATAGATGAGCAGAGAAAAAGACACGAGACAGACAGAAAGATTCTTCTTTATTTAATCTGAGATATATAGTTGTAACGGCATTTGACATTATTTGTATAAAGAACTGAAAACCACATGTCTTCCTTCCTTTTCGTGTATAAAACCCCCATAAAACACGTTCAACTTCATTAATTGCAACCCGGAAAAACACAATAACTTGTGAACGTCATCAAACCAGCATAGACGTCGATCGGATGGTGTTTGTCTCCCTCTGGTGTTTGAAATACGACATTACAATTTCCGCGTCCTCCATGTTACTCCTCGCCAATCGTTGTGTGAATGCTAGAAACGAGTGAATTTACACAAAAATAGCAACAATTTCATGCACGCGGTTTCCACTGACTGGTATCGTAGATATATCCAGCTCGTACACCCATAGGATGTATTGTCACGGTGGCCGAGAGGTTAAGGCGTTGGACTCGAAATCCAATGGGGTTTCCCCGCACAGGTTCGAATCCTGTTCGTGACGACTCACTTTTTGATTTCAAAGAATTAACTGCAACAAGCTTTTACGACACATTCTGGTTTATTACCTATGTATATTTGACGTAATGAAAAAAACTCACCCGGATGTTTACACTCATTACCTAGCTATTGTAGGGAATATCCGTGATTACAAAGTGGTTAAGAAAGAGTCCTCATGCTGAAATCTCGCATGCTTTTCTCGCGTTGAAACCCGCAGTACACAAAATTGCAACCCTACTGTGAGTGGCAAGATCTGCTTGACTACAGATATAAACCTGTTTCGAAACCAGAATGAACCATTTTTATATGCAGTTAAATAACTTTAGAGTGATATGTAGTGAAATATTGATGATAAACACACTATTGTCAAATTATTTACTATATTCCTATTTTTGATTAAATATAAAACTTGCTATAGCCAGTGTTAAAATTTGTTCTAAAAATAAATATATTAATTAAAACGAAAATAACAGAGGGAGCTCAGTTATGCCTTTGTCAGGAAAACGTATTTTATATGTGTCATGAAAACGAGAAAATACGTTTTATTTTAACGAAACATAAAAATACGTTCCTCTGTCTGTGTCGCACACATGCCACTTTAAATATGGCGGCCACGTTGACGTTCATCCCCAAGAGCGTCACAATCTTAACTCATGTGGGGCTCCGGTGCGGGTGAACTGAACCCCCTCCTGTTAAGTCGATAATGGTACAGTCCAAGCGGTATAAAAAGTCACCGGCAGCGAACGGTATCGTAGTTTTTGGGGCATTATAGAAAGGAGGAAAAAGTCGGTACTGTAAGCAGCTGGCTCAGGCTTTTAATAGTTAGCTTTGTTAGTTCGGCCCAGGAGGGGCAAACATCCAGAACACTATAATCCCGAGCTTTCAGGAGTAATTTAACTCGGTTAGAGTTATAGCAAAGCATCTGGTCAGCCTACGGTTAACAAAGCTGAAATAGCTCCATATAATCTGAGCCACACAAAGGAAGCATCAGGGCAGCTGTATAAGCGGTTCAGGGTCAGAGATGGTGTTTCCTCACTCTGGCAGCAGGCTGGGGTTAAAATCTTTCTAACTTCAGCTTCTTCTGCCTGCGGGGGGTATTTTAGACACTCCAGCCTCATAAAACTGATACATTATTATCTTATTAATACGGGTTTAGAATTTTAGCTGGTGTTATGTGAAGAATGAAACCGTTATTATAGCGATAGTTGGGACAGAACGGCTCATATAATGCATCCTGAAACTAGCCGAAGGTAGCTAGTTAACTGCGAGCTAACAAGCTTTCCGCTAACAACTGGTGCTGCTGGGGACGACAATCACCGACTGGTGTTATTTATGGGCTCATTAACCGCGTGACTCTGAATGGAAGTGTAGAACCGTCCCGAATCTGAAGCGTTAGCGGCAGTTTAAAGCCGTTTATTTTTGTGGAGCAGGGCTGCGGCTAGCAGGCTAACTAGCACCGCTAAGGCTAACAGTAACGGCTGAAAGGCAAAGCGAAGGAGAGAAAGAGGAAGCTAGCAGAGGCTAACCAATGATGGCAGCACCTTCTAACGAGGCCTTGTTCCTGATTAAGGACGTGAAACCGGGCTCTAAGAACCTGAATATTGTGTTCATCGTGTTGGAGATCGGTGAGTTGTGAGGCTAAAGTAGCCCCCACTGTCCCCACGTCCACTCGGGTTTGTGTCTCTTAAAGGGACCGAGGTCTGTCGCAGCTCTGCTGTCTGCCATTCACTTCTGACTCTGTAGTCGTTATGTTTTATGTTCTCTCAGGACGAGTGACCAAAACGAAAGACGGCCATGAGGTGAGATCCTGTAAGGTGGCGGATAAGAGCGGCAGCATCGCCATCTCGGTGTGGGACGAACTGGGGAGCCTCATCCAGCCTGGAGACATCATCAAACTCACCAGAGGGTAGGTCTGTCTCTCAGGACGCGTTTGCTTCAATTAAAACTGTCTACAGATGATTCATGTTTTGTTTTGAAGGTATGCATCCATATGGAAAGGATGCCTGACCCTTTACACTGGAAGAGGGGGGGATCTTCAGAAGATTGGAGAGTGAGTAAATCATTCAAATTTCATTAAATACCAAAAAAGTGGTTAGTAAAGCTTTTAATTCACATCACAGTTCTTCTTGTTCAGCTACTACTCTGCTTTGTTTCACATCAGAATAGTCAACCAGTCAGGTGTTATGATGTCCATACAGTAGATGTCCAGCATGTGTGGGGTCTGCAGAGATGTTGGCTTCCTTTTTTCAGACATTAGAAGTTCAGCCCTGATGGTCTTCTCTGCAGATGCTTTATTAATAAACACAAAACTGAGTGTAGTGCCACATTGAACCAAAAGGATTGAGTTACTCCAACTCATTCAGCCTCTTTGTCATTTTCTTACTATCTCAAAATCTTTTCTGGATAATGTACATTTGCATTGTGTGTGAAACTGAAGCATTTTATCACCATTTATCTGACTTTTATGAAACCAAAACGAACATTAAACCCATTTGCATTGTTTAATGTCCTCGAGATGTTATGCAATGTTGTCAATAGTCACTCGATTAGCTTCAGGATGTTGGTCAGAAATATGTTTTTTTTAAAGTTTATTGCTAACCGGTTTTAATGGCTCCTGAATTACTGCAGCCTACAATACATTTGCAGCTGCGGTTGTGGACAAAAATTACAAAACAATATATTTAGCAGCTCCAATCTGATGACTCACTGATTTAATTTATTAGTTTATTGACAAAATTGAAAAAAAAAATCAGTTACCATTTAGCATGAGCATTTCTTCTGTTTTTATGACAAAAGCCACTCTGAATGCACTGTACAAATGAACTTGGTTGATTCAGTTTTGGAGTGTTTTTGTTTGATTTTTAGTTTAAGTCAGTTTTTCTGTCCCAGGTTTTGCATGGTCTACTCCGAGGTGCCCAACTTCAGCGAACCAAACCCAGAGCTGCTGGCGCAGGCGAACCAGCAGAACAAGTCTGTGAGTACCGACGCATCGGCCAGAAACCTCCTGCAGGTCACGCTCACTTTGATCTTATTCTTATGTTTTTATTTTTGGTTCTGAGTAATGAAAAAACAACAAGCCTCACAATATGGCTGAAAGCGTATCATGATATAAATGTTTCATATTGGTTAATATTTGTAATTGTTGATTAGTCGTTTTTAAAAAATATCTGAATCGCAGCCAAACCGGTGACATTTCCTGACTTATCCAGTTTTCTCTCCACTACGTTGTTTTTTTATTTCTAAGCGGTTTGGAGACGTGCTGGGGAAACTTGAAACTGCTGCTGGTCCAGTTACCCAGCATGTTGTTGCTAGGCAACCAGAGAGCGAGAGTTGGTTGATTTCACCAACTTCCCGTGAACTAGCTGTGAGGTTGAGCAGCGAGAGCTTTTCCTCTCCCAGGATGCTTTGCGTTTCAGTGAATATTCAGTAAATTATTGATGTTGTTGTAGTATTTAAATATTTTCAGTAATTTTGAGATGCCTGACATTTTGTCCTCCAAACAGGGAAAGCCTGACCAGAACCAGAGAGGAAACTCTCCGCCTAATCAGAATTCAGGTACCGCTGCTCCACCAGGTCAGTGGCTTCGGCTTATTTTGGGTTTTGAAAATGGCCTCCAGAAAAACTCTAAATATTATTTTAATAACGTAGTAAATCGACTAGTAAAGCAGTGGGATTAGTTTGTAACTCACGGTTTCATTTGCTTTCACCCTGAATTTCTGTAATTTCTCTAAAGTTTCAGTCATTTTTGTTTTTTTCTGCCACAGGTAACGGCGCCATGCCGCCGTTTGCCAACAACCCGACCCCCGGCGCTCCCCGCGACCCAACGTTCGGCAACGCCGGTCGTTCTAACGGACGGTCGACGGCGGGCAACGGCGCGACGCCCGTCAACGCAAGCGGACCGCCGACAACTACAAAGTCCTCCGTCACCATTAGCAACGGCAGGGATCCGCGACGCGCCAAGAGATGAAAGCGATCGGTTCGGTTCTGGTTCCTCTCCCCGCCGGTGACGGCCTTCACAATAATGAATGGTTTTATACAGCCTACGGTAGTCAGACGCATCATTTTGTCTTGGTGATTAAGCGCCAGAGCTACGGGGTCGGCCATCTTGGATGGAGACCTGCAGTAGTTATCCAGTGTTATCGCTCCCTCCCTCCTCCTTTCAGAGAACACATCCTACTTGAACACTTGATGCACTTTCTTCTCTTAATTTATGTTGAAGCTTGGCTGTGATTTAAGTCAGGAAAAGGTGTTCCCTCTTTATTTTCTCCAAGTGGAAAAGGCCTTAAGTGGGTGAGGATGCGTTCAGCCGCATCTGAAGTGACTCTGAAAACACGTCAGCTGTTAGATTTTAATCATAGCCGTACAGAATGACTGTTTCCTCTCCATAAACCATGGGTTTCTTGTTTTTTGCCATGAACTGTACCTTTCTATTTTTATCACGGACCAACGATCAGACACGACGGTTCAAGTAAATCTTAATTATGCTGCCATATTTGGGTTTCTAAATGGTTCCAGAAGCTCCTGGTGTCAAACTCTGACATGTTGGGTTCACTGACTCTAATGGCGTCTGGCCTTCTCAACTTACAGTTAAATACTTTATTTTTCACCAATAAAATGTTGTTGTTGGTTAAACATCTGTATGTTTCCGGCCACCAAAGTGCCACAAATAAACTTTCTCAGTTTCAACTCTTCAGCACCATCTAGTGTTAAGAACATGAATTTTTATTTCTCCCTTTTCGTTGTTTTTCTCTGAAAGTGTCAACAATAAGTGCTACATTTTGCAGCAACGAGTTGCTTCACATTAACCCCAAGTTTCCTCACATCCTCTGTTGCACCAAGCACCTAAATCTTTGAAACTTCTGTCGTCTCTCACACACTTTCTCCAAGTTTAAGCTGCTTAGAAAACCTGAGTCCCCAAAACACACTAATTTTAAAGGTAAACACCATAAATGCTGATTAAAATTTAAAATGTACAATAAACAGACCAATTATGATTGCCTGCTCCATAATTATCTAATGTCTTGGTACTAAGATCTAAATTAATTAAAAACTGGAGTTGTAAAGTGGAAACTTGCATTTCAATCCAATATGAGGTGCGTGGGCCTTCTGTGGCGCGCCAAGAATCCGGCCCAAAGACATGATGGTGATTGGAAATATTTCCTAACATGAAACTTTCTGTGCAGCGCAAAGTTCTGCCAGATATTTATTTGGCAAGCTAAATATCTAGCTCACTTATTAAACACTGAGCTACATACTTAGCTTTGTGCTAAAGAGTTAACTGTTGAGTATGTAAGCTAACCATTTAGCTTCGAACTCATTGGTGAGATAAATCTGGACATTTAGTTAAGCTAAACTAAGTATATTTAGTCATTTGAAAGGCCGTCAGAGAGCAGACATGTTGGAACTTTAAGGTTGTGATGAGATAATACGGAGTCATTAGCATCAGAGGTGAGTAGCTCATCTTTACTTTCGTTACATTTTGGAAAACGTTTAGAAGTAGTTTTACTGCACTATGAAGAATCGCTGCAAACGTTGTGATGTTAGTTTGTGTCTGCAGAGCCTGATGTGCCGTTTGGAGATCCAGAGGAAACAGCATCTTGTTCAGACTTTCACTGTACGAACGTCTGCTGTCAGTATCAGCTTCATAAAGTTTATACTGAAAACACTGATGGAAGTTCTGCTTACATTTTTTATTTTGAACGGCATAATTTGTATTTAATGTTTTCAGTTTTCATATGGCTGCTTTTTAATGTATGTTAAAGTATTGACTGAGTCCTCTGAAGGCCAGATTATAAAGAACTTTTGGTCTTTTTGATGTGAATTAGATGCAGGTTGCGTAAAACCCAGTCTTGTGTTTCACAACCTGAACTGGAGTTTTAAAGAAAAGCCAGTCCTGATGTGAAACCAGTTCCTGATGTTAAAGTTTCTACTTTTAAATCAACTCCCAGTTTCTCTGAGCAGCTTCCATACTTTAGTTTCTGAAATACAAACAAATATTTACTCATTTTCTTTCATGCATCTCCTGACATCTGGACCTGCTTTCAGTGTAATTTCTCAACCTAAATCTAATTAAAATGCATGAACCTGACCGTCTGATCGTCAGGTTTTATGCTTGTAAAGGTTTAACCTCGTTTTGGGTCGAGTCAGGTTTTGTTTTGTTTTGTTTTTTGTCAACACTTGTGACACTGTGAGCTGAAACACATGAGATGTGCGGCAGGAAATGTGATGAACTCGTGTGTCAACAAAGACACATGTCATGAGCCGGGGACTTCCTCCCCGGCCGGCGGCGAAGTCCCCGCCGATAAATCTGTCCTGAAAATCTGCTGAGTCACTGAATCCGCTGCTCCTCATGCCTTCACGATGAGCTTCACTCATATTCATAACTCATTCTTCCCTAAGCATGGTTTTATTTCATATTTCAGCTTAAAACCCGTCACTTCTATGCAGATTTCAGATTGAATTGAATCCAGGTTGTTGGGTTTTTGTATTTTTCTTGCATTACACACTTTTATCTATTTCCCAACAAAATGAACCTTTATTGGCCTGATTTATTGAAGAACGTCTGATATACTCGGTGTTGCCACAGAGGTAGACACTTCCCAGTCAGGACTGTTGAGCAAATCAAATTGTGAGAAACAGGAAGGTGAGTTTGAAGGGAGGAGAGTCGACAGATACAAGCCTGGTCTCCTGGACAGTCCTCATATTTGGATCCTTCTGCAGCCGAGACACCATGATAACTGGTGAGTGTTGATGTATTGAGATGTATTTATTTCAGCTTCAGTTGAACTAATCAATTCATCTAATGCTAATTAATCTTATTGATTAACTGATGAGCCGCCATTTTCTGTACACAGACAAGGCTGCATTTTTCACAAGGTTAATTAAATTAATAAACATTTTTTGTATCAAATAAATTAAATACTGACTGAATAAACATGAATTTGTGGTTTTGTCACATTATTGATCATAATGTGACATATTTTAAACATGTGGGAAAACAGGAACGTATTCAGTTTCTGAATAGAGAGAAAAGATTTGCACAGAAGCGCCGTCGGTTCTGATTCTTCTGTTTTGTGCTTTTTGTCATCGAATCCTCGCCGTCGCAGCATGCGAGTCATTTCTGATGATGAAGTTGGTCCTTCTGCTTCAGGAGCGAAAAACGTAAAACATCAGTGTTTATATTCAGAAACAGAACCGGTTAAACTGGATTTTGAATCGTTTTCCGTTTCGGTACGGCGGCCATCTTTGTTTCTGTATCAAACCGTCAGCGCCATCTGCTGGATGGCGGCCAAACTACAACACAGAAACGTGTTTAAGTAATTAATTAGCATGAATTAGTATTAATTAGTATTAATTAGTATTACGACTGAGTATTGGGGAGAAGTTAAGAAAATAAACAATAAATTATGAGAATAAAGTCGTGACATGGCAGTTTTATGAGAAATTCCCATCATTGCAACTTTATTTTTAAAACGACTTTATTCTCGTGAAACTTTATCATCATAATATTATGACTATTTATATAATATTACAACTTGTTGTATGGTTTTGTTTGTAATATTTCAACTTAAATCTCATAATATTATGACTTTATTTCAACGTCTTAATTTTTTTTCTTAGTTTGATCCTAATTTTCCATTATTAGTTAATTGATTGGAACTAATCATAAGTTAATTAATTATTTACATACTGATAAATATTTATTTAACTGGACATGCTGTGAAGGTTTTTCATTTCTGCCCTCAGATCCTAACGTGTCGTCATTTTTTGACGACTTCTACTCCATCTATGAAGAGCTGAACTTCACCTACAACTACACGGAGTTCACCCCGAACCCGGCGACCGAACCCTGTGACAACATCCGCTTCCCGGAGGTCATGATGCTGATCGCCTGCTTGTTTTACGTCTTCGTCTTCCTGTTGGCCATTCCGGGGAATCTGGTGGTGGGGTTTGTGATCGGGCTGAGCAAGCAGGCGCTGACGCCCTCTGACCTCTACCTGCTCCACCTGGCGGTGGCGGACCTCCTGCTGGCCTTCACCCTGCCCTTCTGGGCCACCTCCGTCACCTCCGGCTGGGTGTTTGGGGATCTCATGTGTAAAATCGTCACCATCTTGCAGGAGCTGAGCTTCTACTCCAGCATCCTGTTCCTGACCTGCATCAGCATGGACCGGTACATGGTCATAGTGCGGGCGATGGAGGCCCGCCGCGCAAACCGCCATGTGTGCAGTGTGGTTGTCTGCGTGGTGGTTTGGGTTGTCGGTGGGTTGCTGTCCCTTCCGGGGTTCTTCAGCTCCACGTTCCCGTCCCAAAACTCAACCCACATGGTTTGCGCAGTGCAGTACAACCCCAGCAGCGCAGACGAGTGGCGGCTGGCCACCAGGGTCCTCCGCCACGCCTTGGGCTTCGTCATCCCGCTGGCCGTCATGCTGCCCTGCTACGGGGTCACCATCCGACGGCTCCTCCACATCCGCGGCGGCTTCCAGCGGCAGCGCGCCATGAGGGTCATCATATGCGTGGTGGCCGCCTTCCTGCTCTGCTGGACGCCGTACCACCTGGTGGTGATGGCAGACACCTTCTTCCGGCTGAAGATCGTGGAGTACGGGTGCCGGGAGAGGACGGCGGTGGACCAGGCCATGTTCGCCACGCAGAGCCTGGGGCTGCTGCACAGCTGCGTCAACCCGGTGCTGTACGCGTTTGTTGGGGAGAAGTTCAGGAAGAAGCTGCTGCAGAAAATGAGGAAGATGGGCCTGTTGGAGCGGGCGTCGCTCTCCAGAGCCAGCAGGTCCTCCATCTCATCGGAAATCACATCAACAGTCATGTGAAAATGTTACTGAAAGCTGCAGGATGAAACTTTTACAAAACTGTTTTTTACATATTTGTTGAAACCGCCAGTCCAAAACAAAATATCAGAGCCAAGAGAAGAGTCTTAGCGCTGACAATCAAGCTCATGTATGTTTTGATCAATGTGCCAATGGAGGAGAAACAAGTTACCGTTACAGAAAAATGGTTTATCTGCCATTATCAGTGGCTGTGCTAACTAGCTTTAGCCTTCTCAGCTGAAGCTGCGGAAGGCTAAGGCTAGTTAGCATTTGTAAATAGCTTTGCACTGATTAACCAGATGTAGCATCGCAGAGAGCAAGAGGGAAAGGATCTGAGCAGCGTATGTGAGAGTGATTGACAGCGCTAAGACCCTCCTCTTGGCTCTGATTGCTTGTTTTGACTGAGAGATGTATTTCTACAGTTAGACATCATGACATCACGATAACTTATAAAAAAACATTTTTTTTATAAAAGGTACCAAGTGAAGCTTTAACTCCAAATATTTGCTGGACTTTCTACATTTTGTTACTTTAAAGTTGCCTTTAAAGCTTCTTTGGCTGTTATAAATAAGTTTCCTATGTGTTCATGTACATTTCATTGTATTTATGCCACCAGAAGAAAGGCTTCCTTACCTTAAGCTGGGAACATTTGTGCAGAAGTAAAGGTACCAAAAATTAAACTCAGCACTGCTTCAACATTTCTTTACTCCAGTGAAAGTAAAACTAACCGTCCCAGAAATTACTCAAGTATTCTATAAAAAATCATATCATTACACAAAAATATCAATTTAAGTAAAAATGCTTTTATTTTAAGGACAAATGAAAACATTGATGTGAATAAATTAGAAAATTAAGAATAACAAAAAGTTCTAAGTTCATCAGTAACTCAAATACGACAAACTGATCTGATTATTTGAAAATGTTATTAGATACAACATTTAAATTTAAAATTTAAAATCCAGACGTGTTGGGCAAAGTTTTGGTACTTCGATTTCTACTCAACTATACATTTGTTTTTGCCTCTATTTTATTTTAGCAGAATTATATCTTAGTGGAGGTGGAGAAACCAGGTCTGTCAACATTTTTGGTAAGTTGTGAAAATGTTTCATAACTTGCTTTCACAATGTCTAGACAGACAAAATGCTAAAGGAGAAAAACACCAACCGATGCACAAGAAACTGTGAAAAAGATGCTGGTCTTTTATGAATCTGTTTTTTTTGTGTGTGTAAATATACAAATATTTTTTAACTGCTGTTATTATTAAGTAGTTTCAACTGAAGCTAGTTTGTTGTATTGTCCATATTAAAAATGTAATTTCTGTATGGCCAAGAAACTTCATTAAAGTTGTAACAAGGACTCAGTTTCTTGTCATGTGATCAACGACAGCAGCTCTGAGTCACATCATCGATCAGCTGGTATTTTTATTGGTTAGGGAGGAAACCGAAAACAGAAGTTGTGATTTCTGCTGCAGGAAGATTACAACGCAGTCAGATGTCAACATGCTGTTTTTCTCCCCTCTTCACCTTAAACTGATCCCTCGGTTGCTTTAATGCAGCAAAGGGAATATTTGTTTTGTCCACCTTCTGAGTCTGTGAATCAGTCGCACTGCCACCTTCTGGCAAGCCAACAAATCTGCAGGTTAAAGTCTCAACGCAGGCAAGAAAAATGGGAATCATCCTTTAAAGCTTTAAAAATAGGACACTATTTGACTCCAAGCTACATACTGAGTTAGCAAGCAAAATATTTAACCCTAAAGGGAATACAAATAGACAATTTAGCTAATTCTGAGCTAGTTAGATATTTAATTAGCTCAGAGCCAAATATCTAGCTTGGAGCTAAAGAGTTAGCTTCCTCCAATAAAAACTGGAGGTTAGTTATGAAGCTAACCAAATAATTAGCTTCATAACTATTTTTTTCAGTCTGTAGTTAAATATATATCTTGTTAGCTATATTAAATTTGGAGGTAAACATTTTGCTAACTCTGAGATGGCTAAATATTTAAAGACCTCAGATCTAAATATCAAGTTATATTTGGAGCTAAATAGTTAGCTAGCTAATTACTTAGCTTGAAGCTAAAATTTAGCTAAGTACTTAGGAGCTAAAGATAACTATGTTCAGTTATCAAGCTAATTTTGATAAAGTGTAAAAATAGCTAGCTAAATAAATATTTAGCTAACAGTATATTTATATATTTAGCTAGCTATATATTGAATTAGCTCATCAACATATGAGGTTCAAACTAAACATTTAGTTTGGTGTTGAAATGTAGCTTTCTGACTAAATAGTTAGTTTGGCGCTAAGTGTAGCTTAGTAAGTATTTAGCATGTTATTTAAACATTTAGTTTAAAGCTGACGTAAAAATGTAACTCCCATTTTTTCTCTTATGACACGATAAATAGCCCAGCTTGTTGCCACTCTCCACCCTGTCCAGCTGCCCCTCAGTGTTGCCCCATGCTCTGACCCCAGGTTGGCTAAAAATGAGGCGGAGGGCGGGAGCCTGGCGTTGAGTGGCCAGGCGGACCAGGCAGCTGTCGCTGTGCGGTTCGCGCGGCTCTGACCGTCATTTCCCCCTCCAGACTGACTGCAAAGGTTGGGGGAAACCATGAGTGGGCTGATTTAACTGACGGGACACGGAGCGGTGACAGCAGGGGGTCACGGTGCAACAGGGAGGCTCTGGTCCCTGGACGAAGCCAAGGAACCTCAATGAAGACTTGAGTTTGGGAGGAACTTCACTGGGAAGAGGGAAAACCAAGAGAAGGAGGAAACTGGGATAAAAACGAGGTTGGAAACTCAAAGCTGCCAGGAGAAGTGAAAGGAGCTGCTGTTAATGCAACATGATCTGGTGCGTCTTACCCTAAAAATACCTTCGTTCAGCCAGGGCCTGTCTGCGTCCTGCCTGATTACCTGCTCATCAACAATTCCTTTTGCAGACAGCAGACTCCAGAGAGCATCAGTTTTACAACATTTAACAGCTGCACAGATGTTACTAAAGTTTTTCTGTTCCTGCCTGGAGTCAAATGGATGGATTATAACTGGACCTGCTGATTTTAGGCCCTAAGTATTTACCCGCCCAGACGTCCAACCATGAGGAAAGCTGATGTGGCAATGACCCTGAAGAAGGGGCCCGATGAGGCAGCAGCGCCCCAAAGTCCCATCATCCCCCCCAAACGGTCCAAAACGGCCCTGGAGCAGGTGGTCCCCGAATCCCGGGGCCCCGGCCATCCCGACCCGTCTCCTCCCGTTTTCACCCGGAAAATGCGGAACGCGGCGGTGGGAACCGGCTGCGACATCCGCCTGAAGGTGACCGTGGTCGGGGACCCCCAGCCGTCCCTGTACTGGTACCACAACGACGAGCTGCTCAACATGGAGAACCAGGAGTACGGAGGCCTGTGGATCAGGGACTGCAAGCCCAGCGATGCTGGTCTCTACACCTGCATCGCCAACAATCACCTGGGAGAATCCCGGACCAGCGCCGTGCTGGCCGTCCTGGACCTGGGAGAAGGTACCGGTTCTGCTTCCACCCCGACATGCTGCACCATCCATTACTGTCCCACTAAACCACTAACAGACAGGATTCCTCAGAAACCCATCACAATAACTCCATCAAGGATTTTCGCTAAAGAACCAAAGTTTCACCTTCAGGTCAATAATCACAATAATCACAACTAATTTCCTGCTCAGGAGCCAGAAATGATCAGGGTCACTTAGAAAATACACATTTAGTTGGCAGGATAAATATTCAGCACTGAGCTTCTAGTTACATATTTATTTTGATAATTAGCTTAAAGCTAAATATTCTTGATGGACGCTATATATTTAGTTGATTCAGTATTTAACCTACTTACTAAATGTTTAGCTTCAAACTAAATGGGATCTAACTGAATATGTAGCCTCATAATTCAATAAATTCAAACTTACATTTTGCTAACTGGCTAAATATTTAGCTCTCAAACTAAATATGTAGCATACAAACTAGATCAACTAAACAGTTAGCTTGCTAAAACTAAACATGTAACTTGATCTTTGGAGGTACATTTCCAGTTGTTTTGTTATTTAGCTTGATAACTAAATATTTAGTGAGATATTTAAATATTTGGTGTCTGATTTTTAGCTTGCTAGCTCCATATCTGGCTTATCACTAGACATTTAGTTTGTAATTGTGATATTTGGGTTAAAAATGGTGAACATGATTTTGAAATGAACTTCTATTGTTTTTGTCGGCTGTCAGGCTAAATAATCCAAGTTATGGCTCTAAGTTTCGACTCCGTGGATCCAACCTGCTGCCTGTAGGACGCAAATAATTGGGAGATTTCAGCTGTAAACATAAATCATAACTGGAAACATTGAATAATTTTACCTAAATCAGAGAAAGTAGCTCTATGTCGACTCCCGTTTCTCTCCAGAATCACTTTATTTTTCCTTTTCCAATCTAAACCCAGTGTATTCAGTTTTGCTTGGTTTTTGGCGTCAGATGCGTCTTTGCTTGACGTGAGGCTGCAGTGGAAAAGTTGTATTTCTGTGATTCAGCCGTTTGACCCAGAGGCTGCAAAGGCCAAACTTTCTGATCAGAAAACCAGATTTTCCTGCGACGCATCGCCTCGATTCTCAGCTCAAACTGTTCAGCTCTTCTGCAGAGTTGCTCCTTTATAGTTGAACAATAACATCTTATGCAGAAAAAAGAACAATATTACACACCCTAATCTTAAAAATCCCAATTTTACAAGCTCTGTGTCAGAAAACGAGTCCAAATGTTTCCAAACATTTAAATTATTAAACTTAATAATTGGTTACTTTGATAAACATTGGAGATAAATAATAAACAATCCTTAAATCCTGCCTGTATTCACTGCATTTTATATTAAACCTGATTTCCACTGATTGGCATTATGAAATTTAACAGGTTATGACCAAATAAAAATGACTCTTGAGAGACCTCCTGCTGGTAAATATTATTTATTGCTGTCATATAATTAAATGTTATCACAGTAGAAAGGATATAATAGAAAGTGAATCTGATTTTAACATTTTCAAACTCCAAAATTGGCTGGATATTGACTAAAACTGTAAAAACTGATATTAAAATGAGCAGCACTCCTTTTATTTTAAATAGTTTAGTTATGCTAAGCTAACTAGCGCTAACCTATAAATCATTTAAGCAAAAAAGCTAAATTTAAGTGATGAGTCATAGTTATTTCAATGTGGAAGATAAACAGATCTTGCAGATAAAATTCACATCTTTAATATTTACGGGTTAAATGTCTTATTTTTGTGATGAATCAGCCTTTTTGTTGCAAAAACAATATAAAAATTATATAAAAAATGTTCAGTTGCTGAACCAAACACGTTTTAAAAGACAAACCACAGCAACAAACAAGAGCCATCTTTCTTTTATTTTCCTCCTGTAAAAAGCCAGAAGAAAGGAAACCAAAGAAACCAAAGAAACCAAAGAAACCAAAGAAAACAAAGAAACCAAAGAAACCAAAGAAAACAAAGAAACCAAAGAAAACAGGCTGCTGTTGGTTCAGAGCTCAGTCCTTTGGGCTGAACTTTCCCATCAGGGATCTTCCATGTTTAAAACTCAGAGGATTTTTGTCAGTCTTTCAGTTTCCCAGCAGCTCAGTTTGATTGAAACTCCTGGATCCTCGTCCGGCTCCAGCTGTCCCATCACTCAGCGAAGCCGCGTCTCTCTCTGAACGTCTCTGTCCGCCCTCTTGTCCTCCGACCCCCCGGTTATTTATACAGAGGAATGTGCCTGGCCTCAGATTTTTGTGATGCTAGCAGGCCCAGCGTCTCTCCTGTTACACAGCAAGACATCACTGCTAATATTAGCCAACGGGTTTCGCTCCGAGGCGCTGAGCGCGCTCAGATCATCCACACGACGCGACTTTCCTCCACTAAAATCACTGCAAATGTCCGGCATGAACTCTGCATCCAGCTGTGCAGGAAGCTGCTGCTAATTTATGCTAGCAGATCAATCAAAAGTTGTAAAACGGAAATGTTTTCCCCTGTTTTTATTTTTACTATTTTTATACAGTTTCTTGAACATTTTTCACAACCTTTCCGCAAATCCAACTGAAAGTTGAAACAATCCCTCATCATCCCAGCCCTGCAGCTGATTTATGACTTTTTCAAGCCAAAAGTCAGGTTGTAAAGCTGAGCAGAGTCATAAGGTGAAGGGATGAGAGAAATCTGGACCAGGTGGGGCGATCATCCGGCCGGGCGTTGGGCTATATTTGGAGGTTGGATGTAGTAGTGAGCGAAGCGTCTGCATGTTTTCCCCGCCGTGTCGTCCAGGAGCGAACAGGTGGAACCTGAGTTCCTCTGGAAATCCCCCTCTGATGCAATCAGTGAATCAACAGGGGCTGATCCACTTTAATTAGAGGATAAATCACAAGATCACTATGAATCAGGCCACAAATGGCCTGGAGAACAAAGGTTTCCATCCTGGCGCCGCTTTGCAACTGGATTTTAAACATTTCTGTTCTAATAAAGAAAGTGATGCAAACCTGTTAAGGTGGTTTTTCCTCGTCACAGATTGCTTTAGTTTCAGTTTCTGTTGCCACAGTCAGAGTAACTAAACCCAAAATCAACTTTCTTTTTGCAGATAAACTGTTTCAATAGTTTTTTAAGGGTTTTATCTTCATGTTTCTGTGCAAATCTTGAGATTGTTTTGTGCAAATTTGATTAATTCTGCAATATGTTTCCTAAAACGGTCTCAGTGCTGCCCTCTGTGGGTCGAACCAGGCTACTGCAGATCAATTTTCCTATTGGTTGTTGCTGGTCGCATTTTATTTTTAAAAAGTCGCTAAATTTGTCATTTTTGTAAAAAAAAAAAAAAAAAAAAAAAAAACAACAACAAAAACGGTGGTTGAATTTGCTGCTTGAATTTGTCACTAGTTGCTGTTTTGGTAAAAGTTTGACTTGTTTTGTTTTCCTCGATTTAAAACAAAGTTTCTGGATTTATTGCAAGTAGATTTTTAACAAAGCCACTGGATTTTATCACTAGTTTGTCTTTTGTAAAATAAAAAAAAGAAAAAAGAAAAAAGTTGGTAGATTTATTGTTTGTTGCTTTTTAAAAAGTTCCCAGATTCAGAGTTTTAAGAGACAGAAGCCAAATTAAATGTGAAGTCAAATTTATTTCAAGTTATGTTTGATATAAAAGCATTTTCATAACAGCTGAAGGTGAGATTGATTCTAGATTGGCTTTAAAAAGGCAGCATACACTTGAGAAATACATAAAACACATATTGAGGTGGATTTTAATGATTATTTAAGTTTGCTACTTTTCAGGAAACCTTTTTCCTGCCTGCTGATAATTTTCTCTCCGTTTCATGTTTTTATCACTCAGATGTTCATATCAAACACCAGATTGAAACCAGAACCTCATGAAATGCAGTTTCCAAGGAGACAAACCAAACCTGTTAGGACCTGATCACATCCTGTTTGATGCTTCCTCCCGTTTGTTTCCTGTTTCTGTCTTTTTAACGTTGCTGGTTGTGGGCTTTTCAGCTGGGATGCACAGAGCAGACTTTACACAGCAGATGATTTGTTGTTGTGCGTGATCGCTGCTGTGGCAGCAGTTACTGTATTTATTAATACATAAAGCAGGATGAGCAGGATTTGCTGCTGCTCCTGCAGCGCGGAGCGGCGGGGATCTCCCCTCCTCTCCCCTCCTCCTCTCTGCTGCTTCCAGCGGTTTGAGGATCCAACTCGGCCTCATGGGGAGGAAGAGCCGGATCCGGAGAGTCGGATCCGGAGAGGCTGGATCGTTCCCGCCGGTTCGCCCGCCTACAGGGGAGGCGTTGGGGGGGGGCGCGGAGGGGGGAGATGCTCTCGCTTTTGTTTTTGCCACAGAGGGGGGTGAGATGCATTCAACAGACATTTGCACCTGCGGATGGAGGTTCGCTTCCCACACATGGATTCCCTCAGCAGAACCGCAGAGAGTCGGACTCGTTATGTAATCGACAAAGTGCCTTTTTTCCTTTGCGTTTGCTTTTTGTTTGTTTCCTTTTCTCTCGCCTGGTTGTCAGCATATGAGAAACGGAGCGTTATGTGCTGAAGCTGCTGATGTCTCTGGAGGAAAATTCCTCATTTAGGAGCAACGTGGCGGCGCGGATCCCCCCGAGTGGCGGGGGATACCCTGCTGCTGCGCGTCAGCAGGCACAGACACAAACCAGCCATGAAACGATTCAGACCAAAGAGAGCAGCCAGGCAAGTGATCATTCAATGCTATTAATGTTTCTATTCAACTGCTGGAAGCATCTCCATCTGGCTTTCCTCTGTTTGCACAATACTTTGGAACAGTCTGTTGCTCAGAAATCAGAAAAAAAAAAAACTTAAAAGTTTCACTTGAAATATTTTACAAGATTTGGACATGGCTGTTATTTCATGTTTTTATTTTTGTTTCTGTTTTTTACTAAAAAAAGCCAAAAAATAACCAGTTTTTATGTTCTGAACCTGAACAGACTAGATTTAAAATTAGAAGAAGCCAAAATATTTTTTTAAATGTTTACAAAGTAATTAAAGTGAAGCTTGTTGTAAGTCAAAACTGATCACCCCAAATTAGTAATAACTTTTGAATTTTTGATAACAAATTGTCTATTATTATGTATTAATTGTAGAAAACATTAGAAAATGTAAATATGTTATTACATAATTCATAAGATTGTTTCCTGTTTGTAACATTTTTACGTTTCCACATGTAGTTCACATTTTGACCACTAGATGGTATCAAGTTGCCTCTGAACAGCAACATTAGCAGGAGCGGAAATGTTGCATCCAACGTTTGTTGTATTTATGTTTCTGTTCTCTATGAAGGGTCAAACCTCCAGGATCTTCACCTTCACCAACAATGTGACGTTTCACACTTTGTTTAAATTCATCTCATCTCCATACAGGAAGAACCTTTACAGAAAGCTGTTTTCTGTTTTTTTCTACTTTGAATGTGGGGATGGATGCATTTGCATTAATGTTGCATGAATCTGCAGGGTAATCTGTGGAGATTCATGCAACAGATTACTGGTGGAAACTGGTGGAATTTAGTTTCCAGACTTGCAGGATGAACAGATGTACAGAGCATCGCTTCTAGAAAGTATTAAAAGAAAGGACAGAGATGACACCAGCTCAGTGGGAGCGAATAATAAAATGATGAAGGAAGCTTCTTTAAGCTGTAGTCGCTGTTGGCTTTATTTTAAAACCATTCTTTCCAAGTGTTTCCTGATGCTGGGATGCAGCTTCATGAGTGACTCAGTGATGCTTTCTATTTCCAGAGCAGTGACTGAATCTTCTGTGCGTGTTAGAACAAAAGGCATCTCTTATTAGCATGCGCTTCTATCCGGAGAGAATCTGCTGACATTAAGCTGCCCTTAATTTAGTCTCCAATATTTACTTTACTCCTCGGCCTCCTTGTTCGGTGACGTGCGCCGTATTTATGCCTGAGTGTCTCCTTTTCTACTGGTTCACTCAACAGACCAAGGTGAACAACGCTCTTGTTTTTTACTCGTTCTCCACCAAATATTGCTAATGAATCCGTGTGACAGTGACGGTGTAGTAAGCATGTTGCTATGGCAACCATGTCCTCTCCTCATGCCATGATCCAACATCAGTCTCCCGCGTTGCCAGAATGGTAAATTATTACATCACAGACTCAGTCAGGCTGTGTTTGTCTTGCCTGCAGACTCTGAGACAACAGAAGATGAAGGTGGCGACCAGTTCGAGACCAAAGAGGACGGCGGGGAGGACCAGGCCGCTCATGGTGGGAACCCGTCTGTCTTCCTCCACTGTGTCCCGCCAGGACTTGTTTTGGATCTGCTGTTATTGCTGCCGCAGCCTTCAGACATTGATCAACTGCATGTTCAAGTGTTACGGCCCAAAACCCTAAATGAGGCATCGACAACCCCACACAGCTGAGCCACATCCACTGCTGCTAATGTTCGCTAACTTTCATAAACATTGGTTTCTCTAATACTAAAACGCTACTTACTTATATTTATATTCAGTTTTTAGATTATTATGCAGAGAGATTCCAGAAAAAGATTTGAACAAACTTAGAATCCAGCAACAACTTCCAGAACAGGAACATTCAGCTTTTATTACTGCTTTTACAAAACTGGAACATTTATAGAAAGTCTTATTTTGTTCCTGTGGAAACGAGAGAGAGAACTTTAGGAGAGGAAATGGAACTAAACAGTCTTTGTCCACTTCAAAATAAGAGCGTGAATATTACCATCTAACTGCTTGATGAATTCTGTCAGTCGGTAATTTAAACTTTAACAGAGACGTGTGACTTCATTCAGCTGAAAGTTTGCAAATCAACCCGTTTGTATCGTCGTAGTTTTGGTTGATTGGAATCCGACCTTTTCATGTTTCGGAGGAACGTTTTGTCCCAACGAGGCGAAAGTTTGTACCTGCAAAGGGAAACAGGTTGCTTAGTGATCACTGGGTCTGTGATTATTTTGTGGATTAGCAGCAGAAAGATGAGGAACTACTGGATTCATTGGAGTGCATTATTCAATATTACCATGAATGCATGACTAATTTACCAACATATTTGTTTCTCTGCATAAGAAACAGTGATGGAGAAATGTGGAGAGGACAGAAGTAGAACACATGGACTCGAGGATTTCTCTACCAGGCAAGGAGGAGTCACATTATGGTGGTCCAAAATGCCTTGCTGTCTTACCTCAATCATTCTGCATGCAGGTGTTGACATCAAATTCTTCCTTTTCAGAAGCCAAGACGATTTCGCAAGAGAATCTCCTCCCCAAGTTCTTCCACCGCCATCGCCAAGGCTGGCCAAGCGCGGCCCGCCGTCTCCGATGCCAAGCCGCTCTGGTTCAACCACTCCTGTCAGCTCGCGTAAGAAAATTGTTCTGCCAACTGAATACCAAGACACGGTTCCAGGAGAGTTTGAGGAAAAGACAAAGCAGCCAAAAGGTGTTTCTCAGGGAGGTGGCCAGGACTCCAGGCCACAGACCCCACTGAGCGAGTCTTCCCGAAAAGAGTTCAACCTCAGACCTTCTCCGAAGCTGACAAGGGCAAGCTCAAAGGTTTTCGAGAAGGTCCGTGGCTTAGAGGAGCGGCGGCGAAGCCTCGATATTCCAGAAGGTTCTGTCTCGGGAAGGTCCTGGGCGGGGTTCAACCGTGCTGGGTCGGTAGATTCAGACGACGGTGGAAGCCGGTTGGGCATCTCCAGGGAGAGTTCAAGAGAAGATCTTCGAGAAGCTTTGAAAGAGGATGCTGCTGAACGGAGATCCATGTTTAAGCAGAGAGCTGCTTCCCTGGAGGAGAAACCGCGCTACTCTCAAAAGGTTCAGGACATTGAGAACAAGTTCACGGAAGAGCTCCAGCGCATCAAGAAACTGGTTGGGAAACCCCATCTAAAGAAATCCTTCTCCACCGAACAGCTCAGCCTGAAGGGGAGGCAGCGCCAGCCTTTCAGGAAAATCGAACCGATTCCTCCACAAGTTCTACAGAAGCTGCAAGAAAGAGAACGAGCTCAGTGGGAAAAGGAGCAAAGGGAGAAGGACCTGAGTCAGCAACAGATGCAGCAACAGCAGCAGGAACTGCATCAACCCCAGAAGACAACAGCAACCGGCCCAACGGCGGGGAGATTCAGAGACGCCCCAGGGCCGCCGGAGTCGGTGCAGTTATCAGAGCTGCCGGGTCAACGGTTCGTCCGGGAGCTACACAGAGTCAGTCCGGTAACAGAAATACTTCCCAGGTCGTCGTCACCAGCATTGCATCAACAGCAAAGGGCCGAGTCGCCCAATGTCACAATGACACTGCGTAAGGTGGAGCGACGGCCCCCGAGTCCGCTTGTTCAAAGAGTTTCTCGAATGCAAGAATCGTCTCACAGCCAAGAGCCAGAGACAGGGAGGAAGACGCCCGTTGAGGTGGCAGTGAGAAAAATTGAAAACAGACCTGAAAGTCCTCTGGTGCAGAAAAGGGCTGTCAATATGCAAGACCTTCACCTTCAGCCTCGTCCAAAATCTCCCCGGGTAACATCCGTCACCCCGACAGAGGACGTGATGGAGGTGTCCAAACCGGTCCCACAGCTAAAGGTCCCTACGATTATTGTTGAAGACGAGAAAATGGACGTGGACGTTCCTGCAAAGACAAAAGAGCCCAAGCAGACGAGTATTAGTGCCAAGGAGGGAAAACCTCCAAAGACGAAAGGGAAGAGCCGCCGTCCTCGTCCCCTGTCTCCAGAGTTAGGTTTGTGGTTTAACAGTCATTCTTGCTCAGTATTATTGCCTGGAGATAACGACGGTTAAAAATGTGCAGATTCCTCAGACGATTCGTACGTCTCTGCTGGAGAAGACCCGATGGAGGCTCCCGTGTTTGAGTTTAGCCTCCAGGACACCGTCGCATCCGCTGGCGCAGACGTGCTGCTGAAAACCATAATCGCAGGGACCCCATGTCCTGAAGGTAACATGTCTGCTTTTTAAGTTAAAATCCCTGAAAATGAGGAATTTTAACAGAACAGGTTGAGTTGTATGCCTCACTGTCTCGTCTGCTCAAGTTACCTGGACAAAAGACAACATGGACGTCACAGCCATGCCAAGCTACCTGGTCAAAGTGGAAGGCGAACGACACAGTCTGCTCATAAAATCAGCTAAAACAGCCGACAGTGGGAAGTACTGTGTGACTGCAGTGAATCAGATGGGAAGAGCCACCTGCAGCGCCACACTCACCGTTAAAGCAGGTGAGACGTCGCTGCTCCTGTTGCGACTGCTTTAGTGTTTCTGAACAACAGAGCTTTACAGCCAGAAACCATGAGAATAAAATCACAATATTAGCAGGATAAAGTCAAAGTATTACCTGAAGACAGTCAAAAAATGGCAAAAAAGTCATTTTAATGAGAAAAAAATCTTCAGTTGAGTTTTTAAGATTTGACTTTAAGATCTTTTTCAACTCTTTGTGGCATCATTATGACTATGTTGTTGTGATATTACAATTTTATTCTTGTATGACAATTCTTTATTTTTGTTTAATTTTGACTTTATTTTCCTACCACAATGACTTTACTCTTGTAATATTGTGATTTTATTCTCATATTATTATGATGTTATTCTTGTACAGCTCTATTTCTGTAATATGACTTTACTTTTTATACAGGATTCCTAAGTTTATGATTAATTATGTTCATAATAATATGATTAATTGGGAAACTTAGAACTGCACAACCTTGATCCTAATATACAGACACTATTCAGAATAGGATCATCAAAGTGACAGGACTTGATATTATACAAAATTCCCTTCGTTTATTTAATAATACCGCGTGTTTTGATGCCAATTTAAATTATTTACTTGAACCAGTCCAATATTTTTGGTTCAAACCTCATTTCCTTCCAGCCTGCTGTTCATTTTGCAGTTTTGCATTGAACATTATTGGTGCTGATCCACAGAATGATGAACTTAACCTCTTTAATTTGCAGCAGATTCCTTTGTAGAACATGCTTCATGTAGATTTAAATCAGGTCAGTGTTCGTGACGTTTGTTCAGTTGGTGCTGCTGACTTTATAAAAATCCATTGTTCTATACTTTCTCTTCCCACGCTGCTCTCCGCTGCTCCCTCGCCGTTATCTCCCTAAACAAAATGAGTGTGCATGTCTGAGTCTGTGTGTGCGCCATACACTCCAGCTCAACAGCCACACTTATAGTTTCCATAGAAACGATGAGGGGAAACTGAACCTATAAATTTTCCAGCGAGTGTCAGTGGCTGTGAATACACTATTGTTTTGATGCAACACGGTTTCCCATTTCAGATGGTAATTATTAGCGGGTGCAGCAGAGGGACGGGTCATTTGTAAACCTGTTCAACGCCTGCGTTCTCGCTGAGCTGTGCAAAAAGCTAAATAATCGATGTTTACTGAGGCAAAATGAAAAGCAGAAATCCTAATATTTAAACACTAAAGTCAGTTTTGGATAGTTAAAAAAAACCCAAGTCTGTTGGAAAACAACAGTGTTGGTTGTCCGCTAATAGTGGAGCTAACGTTTGGTTTAGCACTTTAGCTTTGAACACATTTAGCACATTTAGCACATTTAGCTGGATAAAAAGTAAAGCGTTAATTTACTGTCTGGTAAACTTTCAGTTGAATGAAGTTCAACATCTGTTTTGAAGTTTTGGTTATTAACTGTTGGGGATTTTCCATTTCAATATTCATGCTCTTATTTTGAAGCTTTTTACAGAGCAGTTCCTCCCCTGACATTCCTTAAAAAAAAACTTTATTGAGCAAATGGCAAACATACAACACATGTATGGTGTGTCATTAACACATGGTGATGGTCATGGTGGAAATTAGCGCTTTAGCATTAGCTTCTGCTCAATGTGGTGGAGGTATTATCCTTTAGCCTTAGCAGAGCTAATGTTTAAGATTAGCGCTTTTTAGTTAGCACTGTCCAAAGCTGGAAAACAACTTTTGACTTTAAAATGCTGCATTTAGTATGAGTGTTAATCTGGATTTGAATAATGTTTTTAATACAAATCATAGTTTTCACTGAGGAACTGCTTATCGAAGCTAAATTTCTACTCTTTTGAGCAGGTTGGTGTTGTTTGCAGCCACTGAGATGTAAAAGAGGCGGGAATCGTCAAAGCAACCGCTCATTTTACCCAGAATGAACTTGGGAGTGGTGCTGAGGGTGTTGATGGATGGAAATTTAACCCAACTTTGCTGATCTCAGACTCTGTGCAGGAGCTGAAAGGAGGTCTGGGTGTGCCGATGGAAATCAGCAGCCCGATAACTTCTGACGAAGAGTATTTAAGTCCTTTGGAGGAAGCCATGGACTTCGGAGCTCAAGAGCCGAGACGAACTATTGACACAAGATTCAGGGAACCTCCTGCTTTTCTGGTCCGACCATTGAGGACAAACTGAAGCTAATTTACTTTGAATTTTAATGTTTTTTAACCATTTTAGAGCATGAGAATGTGCATTAACATTGTATTTCATTCATTTTTTGTTACATTTTTAACAGGCAACAATGGCCGACCAGTCCGTCACTGAGGGACAGGAAGTCACCATGTCTGTTCGGATCGCAGGACAGCCGAAGCCGCTGCTCTACTGGTACGTTCCTCCAGAACGCCGCGTCACGTTTCATCAAGCTGCAGCAGATTTGCACCAGTTCAAATGAGGTTCAGGACGTTTTGGGCTTAGCAGCTTCTTCACTGCATCATTATAACTGATTTGATCCCACAACCACAATAACTTGGTATAAACATGTAAAAAGTTAAACGAAAAGCCAAATTTTAAGTTTCAAAACAATTTTTCAGTTTAATTTTTTTTTTAACACTTGCAGTTTTTTCTAGTTCAAATATTTTTTTACAGTTTCAAACTTTTTTCCATTTTTTCTCTATTTCGAAATTGAAAATTATTTTGTGGCCCCAGTTTATCTCCATAGACAAAGAGACGCGTTGTTCTGTGTTTTCTCTTTTTTTCAGCCTTATGTAACTTTTAGCGCTGCATTATTTTTAACTCATCACATCAGCTCCGTCCTCTAAATAATCAGAAAGGCTGAATCATTCATGTGGGCCGCAGGGTTCATCGTGCTTTTAAACCACAACAGCAGAAAATAAAGAGCGATGAAGGAACGCCGCCCACCACAAGTCTGTCAAACCAAAACAGAGGAAAATGTAACAATCTCACATTCAGCAGAAGAACCTCTGGGTTTAACATTTTGCCTTCAGGCTGAGGGACAGAGTGACGGTGAAGTCGGACGCCCGTCACGTCGTTAGGGAGGCGGCGGACGGCGCCTTCGAGATGACCATCAGGTCTGCGGCCAAATCCGACTCTGGAGTTTACACGTGTCGCATCATCAACGAGTACGGCACCAAGCAGTGCGAAGCCAGGCTGGAGGTCAAAGGTCAGCTGCACGGATGCCTCCTTGCTTCCTTCCTTCCTTCCTTCCTGTCTCTCTCTCATTTTTGTTTCCATGTCTCTCTCTCTCTCAGCTCCTCTGGTCGAGCCGGGTCTGTCCGTTGTTCGCCCGGTGAGGGACATCACGGCGAAGGCGGGAGAGACGGTTCTGTTCGAGTGTCACGCCGTCGGGCCGAAGGACACCGACGTGGACTGGCTGGCGGACGGGAAGCTGATCCAACCCGCCCTGCTGAACTGCAAGATGCACTTCGACGGCAGGAAGTGCCGCCTGCTGCTCAACTCCGTCCACGAGGACGACAGCGGGACGTACACCTGCAAGCTCAGCACCGCCAAAGGTTCGGACCTGGGGAACGTGAGACGCAAGATGGCCGACGCTGATGTCACCTGATTGCTGTTGTTGGGTTTCCACTTTCAGAGGAAGTGACGTCCAGCGGGAAACTCAAGGTGATTCCGTCACTGGAGCCTCTGTTCACTCGGAAGTTGGACGTTCTGGAAGTGATTGAGGGTCGAAACGCTCGGTTCGACTGCAAAGTGAGCGGGACGCCGCCGCCGAAGGTCCTCTGGAGCCACTTTGGTACAAACACACCAGACTTAAATTTGACTGGGGAAACCCAGGTTTTCTATGTCTGATAAATAGTTTTTTTGATCTGCAACATTTAAGTTTGACAAAAGAAGCAGAAACGGAGTGTGTGATCTTTCTCTTCAGACCAGCCGCTCATCGAAAGCGAAGACGTCCGGATGGTCCAGGAGGGCGGCCGCCATTCTCTCATTATTTCTCACGTGACGAGTGATGACGAAGGTTTTTACACCATCAGAGCCCGAAACGCTCACGGAGAAGCCGAGAACTCTGCTGAACTCTACATCCAAGAGCCGCGGCCGGCCATCTCCTCTCAGATGTAGGGAGATGTGATTCACCTGGAACTCATGAATCTGTGAAATATTCCTCCTGAGCCGCATCTCTCTTCCCTCTCAGGGCCAAACTGGAGAAGATGCCCTCCATCCCAGAGGAGCCTGAGGTCCCGGAGAACGAGGTGGAGCGCTTCACCATGCCCGACTTCATCAAGCCTCTCTACGACCTGGATGTGGTCGAGGGGAAGGAGGCGGTGCTGAAGTGCAAAGTGGCCGGCCTGCCGTACCCGACCATCACCTGGTTCCAAAACGGCCGGAGGATCGAGAGCACCGAGGACAGGAAGATGACGCAGTGTAGGCGGAGCTACGCCAACGCTGTGCTGCTTTAGCTCAACCTGCACTCACATCTACACTCTGAATTTTATTATTTGCAAAATAACTCCAGGGAGATTGGATGAAAGATCTCAGTTGAGACATTGACTAGGCCATTTTAACACATGAACATGCATTTCTCTAAACTGTTGGATTTTTACTGCTGGAAGTTGAAGCTCCGTCTCAAATCTTCTGCAGTCAGCAGTGATGGACTCCGCTAGCTAGAGGTCACCTAACATAACAATCGTAAACATCCATTCTGCTAACGCTAAACCAATAAACCTAAATGGCATTTAGCAGACGCTAATGCTAATACACTAATTTCAAACATGTTGATGCACACAGTCTGTTGTCACAAACAGCCTAGTAAATTTATCCGTAAAACTTCATTTTAGGGAAGTTAAGTGCGCTAAACATTTTTAAAGTTAGCAAAAGCTCCAAAAGCGACAGCTATTAGCACATTAGCAGATTAGCAGAAGTGTGCAACTCCTGGCAGTCAGTAACAGTTTCACATCAGGAATGTCGTGTTTTTAGCTCCATTCAACTCCAACCAGCTTCACTGTCCATCTTAAAGGAACGTCTCCCCTCAGCATGACACTGACATCACTATGTTTTATGTGATGATGGTTTTTCAGGGTGATTTGCAGTGATATCTAGCATGTGTCGATGACACAACATGTTACATGAACATGAAAAATTTATTCAGAGGAAGCTAAACGTTTTCAAAGTTAGGAAAAGTGATTCGTTCTGCTATTAGCACATTAGCGGATTAGCAGCGCCCACCACTGCTGCCTACAGTTCCAGGATTCGTCCATCAGGATGATCGTATATTTTGTTCAAGAATCCTTCCAATAAAAACTAGACCAACTTCTAAGACCTGCTTGTTCTTCTCTCTGCAGTCCGTGACGTTCACAGCCTGGTCATCCGCTCTGTGTGTCATGCTCATGGTGGCGTTTATAAGAGCGTGATCGCCAACAAGGTGGGAAAGGCCACCTGCTATGCACATCTCTATGTTACAGGTAATTTTATCTTTGTTTTCAGCTTACATTTCTACAAGTACTCCACGTGGTCTTCATCTAGAGTACCCCGGCTTTATGAAAGCCAGAACAGGCCTGGTACCTCAGCAAGGTACCAACAAACCAAAGCCACCAGTGTTTTAGGAACTGGACCTTCAGAACCCTCTGAGAACAACTGATCAAGACCATGTCAGACTCTGTAGATCCATGCTAGTTTCCTTTATAGTCACAAGAATTAAAAGTATAGTCACATGAATATTTATCAAATTTGGAGATACATTTCTCCATCCAAGCTTTCCTCTTTCTGACAGGAAGGGTTGGACACTGTGGAAATGTTTGGGTTCACTGGGAACTTTTGCATGTATTTATTAATTTTGCATCGGTGGTGGGAATGTCTGGAGTTTTGACATGAGTAATGCATAGGAACTCTCCATGCTTCCTGCAACACATTGTCATTCACAGATATTCTTCCTGATCCTCCTGACGGTACTCCAGTGATTGAGTCCATCACTGGAAAAACCATCACTTTGACCTGGAAGAAACCCAGAAGGTTGGACCCTTCCATTGGTACGTAGGACCATTAAGGACATGACATCAGACCAGTGGACACAGATTCAATGCCTGACTTACGGTGTTGAATCTGGAGAAAACAGAGTTTCAGTGAGGCCTTGTTCTCTTCCAGATCCCAACTCCCTGATGTATGCCATCCAGCAGCAAGCACTCGGCTCCATCCAGTGGATCATAATCGCCTCTGGTCTGAAGGAAACCACCTACATCATCAGTACTCTCTCCAAAGGTGTCCGCTACGCATTCAGGGTCCTGACCATCACCTCCAAAGCCTTCAGTAAACCCTCCCCGGCCACCGATCCAGTCCAGCTCCTGGACAGAGGTAAAGTCTGGTCTGGTAATCCGTCAGTAGACGATAGTGAGTTATTAAATGCTCTGTGTGGTTTTGTTTAAGGTCCGTACCTTCAGGAGGCTCCAGTGATCATTGATAAACCGGATATTGTGTACGTGATTGAAAACCAGTCAGTCACAATCTCCATCACTCTGAATCATGTCAACACCGCAGTCACCTGGAAGAGGTACAGACTTGATTCATCTACACTTTTTACGTTTAGATGAAAGGACAGGCATTTATTCTTCCTGCATCCCAAAAATGCATGATTGTATTTTTGATAGATTGGGGAAAATTATTTGATACACCACAGATTTCTCAAGTTTGCCCACTTCCAAACAATGGTATGTAATTTTCCTTAAAGGTACGCCTCAACTATGAGAGACAGAATCTAACAGAAGAATATCGTACGGCACTTTTTGTCACAACTCCACTAATGAACTGTTCTTTGGGAAAGCTTGTCTGCAAAGGAGGCAAGAAGACACCATTTATTGAAGAGAGGAGGGACCGGAAGAAAAGGAAGGACAGGAAAGATAGGAAGGATAGGGCGATAACCCCTATCCGCAACAACCACCTTCCTTCAATAAAGAATCTTCTCCATGGGCTTTGCTTTTATCCGTTCCACCTTTACCTGATTTGTTTCCATTGTCAAATCCTGTGTGATTCCTCCTCATTTGGAATCGCCTCAATAGTGATACAAGCTATCGCTAGCTGAATATTGCGCACAAGGCATTGGATTGGTAGCCAGCTGTATTCGTTGAAAGAACGGGCCAACGGTTGAGGTACTCAAATAACATCTCAACCAATCCGCGACGAGACCATAGCAGTTGGCGAAAAGGTGAACTGAAAATCGATTATTCCATGGTCAGAGTGTCTGTGTCAAGTCTCTTTTTATCAACTGTGGTAAACGAATGCCACAATTTGAGCTGGCTTGCCTCGTCAACTGGACTGCCACTGGAGACACACCCAGCCTGACTATAACCAAACCAACATTAGCCGGCTACAGTGAGACTTGACAATGGAGGAAGGGCTTAAGAGCATCAAAGTATTTCATGCTCTAAAGTGGCCTGGGGGCAATAGAAAGTTGCCCAGTGAAAACCCCAAACCCTGAAAGATGTTTGGAAACCTGGTCAAGAATTAGAGAACGCCTGACCTTTGTAATTATAAACAAAGGTTTCTGGACCAAATTTTTCTGTGTTTTCATTGTGTGAAATACCAAATTCATGCAATTAATTATTTTAGAAAAATCATGGAACAAAAGTTTCTATATTTCTGTCCCTCACAGTTGAGTTGTCATGAAAATGACAAACCTCTCCAGTCTTTGAAAGTGGGGAAGCTTATTTTGAGGTTCGAGTTTCTCAAACTGACGTGAAACCACCTTGTCTGCAGGAAAGGAGTAACTCTGACCAACAAGCCCGGCCTGTATGAGATGGCGATGCCAGACGACGACCAGCACACCCTGAAGCTGCTGAAGGTGAAGAGTTCAGACTTCGGTGAGATGACCTTTGTGGCCACCAATGAGTTTGGAAGCGACAGCTGCAGCTTCAGCGTGGAGACGGCCGGTAGGGAAGACGCTCCTCTGTCCGTCCGTCCATCTGCAGGTTTGGTAACTGAAACTCTGTCCACAGCTCCGCCGACATTCGAGACGATCATGGAAGACCTGGACGTCTGTTCCGGGGAGACGCCTCGCTTTGCGGTGGTGGTGGAGGGCAAACCTGTCCCCGACATCCTCTGGTTCAAGGTGCTAACTCCGAGTTATTCATGGAAACTTTCCCTTTAGGAGATTTCTCATAGTGTAAGGCAGGAAAGCTAAAATATCTAGCCACGGTGCTGCTTGGTGTGCTACTGGTTTGTGTTTGATAGCAGCCAATTCAGAAGCTCCGTTTGTTCTCCTTGGTGCTGATTGGCTGAGCACCAAAGAGCAAAAATAAGGAAAAGTGTAGACGTTAGCTTCTGCTGTAGCGCTAAGACGGTTTCCATATTAATCTGGATTATGATTGTTAAAATTAGCAATATTTAAATCTCAAATATTTGCAGATTTCAGCTATTCATGAGCATTTCTGTTCCACTTCATAATGTAATTATTTATTTATTTGGAAAACATACAAACCTTGATAGAGTGGTGGTAGTGTCATGATGTTTAGTGATTTATACACTGATTTTTAACCGTTTATGGATTTCAAAATGACACCAGAGAATCATAAACGAGCGACTGAAGATAAAGATTCACAAATTTTTGTCACTCTCAGCATCCTCCGCAGTCGTCGCCTCTCCCGGTAAAGATGTGCACAAAAGCCTTTAGATAAATGGTTGTTATGGAGACTTTGCTGCAGTTCTCCAACGGTGAGATGTTTTCGCCTCCGTTCCCGTCCTCCTCACTGTGCGTGGTGGAAGATAAACTTTGGTCCTCCTCCAGCTCGGATTGTCTCACTTCCAGCTGGTTTAAACTTTTTGGTTATTCTTCTGACTGCAGACGTCGACAGATTCTGGAAAGCAACATTTTGAATTGAATATTTTGGATATGAGCCACAAAAACGTCTATGACTGGAAGGGAAGGTCCGCTAGTCGCTCCAGGTCGGGATTCAAACCCAAGACCTTTATTTTTTTCTTGTTTTAATGAGTTTTGCATATTTTAATGGGAAACTTTCCTCATCATAACGAGATACAAAACTAATTAGTTAAGAGATATGAAACTCTTCTAAAACAACACAAGATTTTTATCTGGTTAAAATGAGGAAACTTTCTTGTTATAATGAGATGAAAACATTAAAAGTAGACACAAAGTTTTGTGTTTTAATGAAATGAAAAACATGTTGAAATGAGAAAGTTTTATATCTTGTTACTACAAGAAAGTTTCTTGTTTATCAAATATAAATTACGACTTGTTAAAAATCCCAAGACGTGTTTCTGTTTTACTGTTGCAACCTTTATTATTTAAGAGATCAAATGTTTTGGTTTTAATGTGATAGAAACTTTGTTACAAGAAAATTGTTAAAATCTTGCTGAAACAACAAAGTTTTCTCATTTGATGAGCTCCTGCTGGACCACACCTTGGACATCCTTATTATTAATGTTTTAGCGAAAGATTATCCTGCAACAAAACAATGAGCAAAATGCCAGGAACCATCCAGAGATCAGAAACGACACCTTCCTCAGTTCCAGCTTTTCTTTGGGATTCTGGTAAAACGAGAGCTTTGACCTCCAGGGGGACGTCCTGCTGTCAGAGAGCAGTCACTACACCTTCGTCTATGATGACAACGAATGCTCCCTGGTGGTGCTGAACGCGCATCCTGAGGACTCCGGCGTGTACACCTGTACGGCCCGAAACCTGGCCGGATCTGTGTCCTGCAAAGCCGAACTCACCGTTCATCAGGGTAACGGCTCACACATGCAGCCGTTACATTAAATCAAGTTACTGCGTGCAGTGTTTCAGCTGTCGGTCTGTTGCTGCAGCTAAGAGGAAGGAGGAACCCATTGATGATGAGGAGAGTATCCTGAGGAAGATGCGCAGACTGACCGATTACTACGACGTCCTCAAGGAAATTGGAAGGTGAAGCGAGATTTTTTTAGAAATACTTCTGGGTTTCTGAGAAGTTTTCGAGCTCTTACTTTCTTTCACCACAGGGGAACGTTTTCCTACGTGAAGCGGGTGAAGCAGAAAGCCACCAAAATGGAGTACGCCGCAAAATTCATCTCGGCTCGAGCGAAAAGGAAGGCGTCGGCTCTGAGAGAGATGAGACTGCTGTCCAAGCTGGACCACGAGAGAGTCCTCTACTTCCATGACGCCTTTGAGAAGAAGAACGCAGTCGTCATCATCACAGAGATGTATCCTAAAAACAGGAAAAAGTTTAACAGATTATTCAACATGAGTCAGGTCTGCTGTGTGAAAACGCCTTAATCCATGTCTAAAGCTGCCATGAGGAGCTGTTGGACAGATTTAACAGGAAATCCACCGTCCTGGAGTCTGACGTAAGACCTGTGTTTTTGTGATCAATTTATTCAACTCATTAATCATGGCACAGCTTTCTTTACAGTTTAAGAAGAAAGTCAGAAGTGAATGAGCACAGAAGAGGAAAGAACCGGTTCTGGCCACTAAACTGACATATAAAGTATAATTATGTGACAAATAGCAGCTGTTGTTGTTCAACAGGTGCGTTCATGTGTGCGACAACTGCTGGAGGGACTGGACTACCTTCACCATCTGAACATCATCCACCTGGACATAAAGGTAGAACCAGACAGCGTCGCCCTTCCCATTGCTATTTTGCATAATTTTACAGTTGTGTTTCTTCCTGCAGACGATCATTTTGTGTGTTTTATTTCCAGCCCGATAACATCCTCATGGCGGATCACCAAAGCGATCAGATCCGTTTATGTGATTTCGGAAACGCAGTTGAGTTCACGCCTGATGAGGCTCAGTACTGCAAATACGGCACGCCCGAATTTGTTGCACCAGAAATCGTCAACCAGACGCCTGTTTCAAAAGCCAGCGATATCTGGTAGACGTCCTTTAATGTAGAGCATTTTTATTGATTGTTGGACGGTTTTAAAGAAGCCTTTGGTTTATGTTCACAGGCCTGTCGGGGTTATATCGTACCTGTGGTGAGTAAAACCTAAATTAGGTTTTCATTTCTGCGTTTCTCCTCCTGAGTTTCTGTATAGATTGAATTTTCCTCTGTTGGCAGCCTGACTGGAATCTCCCCGTTTGCCGGGGAAAGCGACCGGAGCTCCGTCCTGAACATCAGGAACTACAACGTGGCTTTTGAAGAGAACATGTTTGCTGATCTTTGCCGAGAGGCGAAAGGGTTTATCATCAAGCTGCTGGTAGCGGACAGGCTGTGAGTAACTCGCATAGGAAATATTTGTCTCATTAGCATATGTCTGTGCTTAATGCTTCAGCAGATTAGTGGAAGTGTGCCTCTCACTCCATCTATGTTTGCTATTTTCAAGAAATGGATATTTTCAACAAACTTACTGATTCGTCAAAAAATAATTGTGAAAATAAACAGTTTCTACAGTCCCCCTGTAGAAACTGTGAAAGCATCTATCAACAAGAGAGCCAAAGTGTTTTAGGATCTCAGACGATTAGTGGGTCCAAACAAAAGCTTTTGAAGATCAAATCCAAAAAAAAAACTGCCAAGTGCAAATTTTGTTACTGTAGTAAATACAAATTAACTTTTATTTATTATCGTGCCAAGAAATATGATTTCTTGGCTGTTTTAAACCTTTTGCTCAAATGAAAAATTAGCGCCGTTAATTTGCCCACCACTGATTACAACATTGAATTTTTATCAAACAGAACTTAGATTAATAATGTTAATTCCTCCATTTTGTACCAAACTGATCTGAGTCATGCTGAACGAAGTTCTTTTGTTTTTCATTGTGTCCATTTTTATACATAATGTAACTGATTTACTTTGAAATCTTTGATTGTTTTCTGATGTTTGGATGTTTTCTGAGCATCCAACTCTTTTTTTCTGCAAATAATGGTTTACATAGACAAATTCTGAACTGTCCTGCTAGTTTCCCAAATACCACTAAACCAAAATATAATGTCACGCAAAGAAAACACATTTGAAACTGAATCATTGCATTTGCTCATAACTTTGTGTAATTTGTTTCTAGGAGACCCGATACTCAGGAGTGTCTTCGACATCCGTGGTTCAAGGTGAGAAAAGTCAATGATCATCCTTTGAGTTCCACGTGACATTATGAAGATGGGCTTCCTAAATAATTACTTTCGAATACGTCAATGCCATATGCAGATACTAAGCAAGGGGAAGGCCATCAGCACAGAAGGTCTGAAGAAGTTTGCTGCTCGCAGAAAATGGCAGGTAAAGAAGGTTATTTCCAATTCTTATGATGAATTTCCTGCAGACGTTGATTTGTAGTTGTAACATTTTGTTGCTTATTTTTCAGCGTTCCATAATCGGCTATAAATCAAAAATGGTGATGAGATCCATACCAGAGTTGCTGAACGATTCCTCGAGCCACACCTCGATTGCCGTCCAGAGGCACCAGAAAGAAGGCTCGCCCCTGCCATCTTCATCGTCTGATTCAGACGAAGACATCGATGAACTTCCTTTTATTCCAATGCCACTCAACATGGACTTCTCAGGATCAAGAATGTCACTGAATGACATTCAGACCAATGAGCAGGAATCAGGAAAGGAGAATGAAACAAGTCTGCCTCCCCAAGGTCTGGAGGCCATGGAGTTTGACTCTCAGGAGCAGGAAACAGTAAGAGGCGAGGCCAGGGGGAAAGGCCGTCTTCGGAAACGATCATCGGAAGACAACGACAGGGGTTTCTCAGAGGAATCACCTCTGAGTGAACTGATCCAAAAGTCAGAACAATCCAGAAAACCCCTTAGAAGAGGATCAAGCATGGAGTCTGACAAGGTGGAAGGAGGCCGGAAAAGAGGGGAATTACGGCGTGGTGGTTCAGCTGACAGCGCTTTGCTGCTTCGGATTACACCTGAGGAAGGAGCAGGAGAAGAAAACCCCGAGGAAGGACGGAGAGTCCTAAAGAAAGCTGTCTCCATGGAACTACCGAGGAGGAGCACCAGCCCTGGAACCGCAAAGATGAGTCAGGAAGACTATGCTCTAAAACTGGAGCTAATGAGGCAGCGACTGCTTCGTGGTGGTAATGTAGACAACAAGATGAGTGGCCTGAGAGGACCTCTTTTAGAAACATTAGGGATGGGAGACGAAAAGCGAGCAATACCTTCAGATCGCTACTCTCGCACTGCTCGTCTGGGCCCACCTCCACTTACCAGAGCTGCATCCAGTGACTTTCCAAGGGACGAGGTGCCTAAACCTAAAGTTCTACGTAAAAGCACTTCTTTCAGTCAAGGGGATTCAGAACCTATAGCTTTACATCGACGATCAGGAGCACCTTTGGAGATTCCTGTCGCACAAGTAGAAGAAAGGCGGCTTAAAGAAGCAATTTCCATGTCGGCTCTAACGGAGCAAACCAAGCTAGACTCCCGTCCAGAGACTCCCAGGGAACCTTCCCCAAAACCACCGACTCCAGAGCCAGTTGTGCAAGAAAATCAATCCAAAACCGAGAGTCAGGATTCACTGATGGAGAAAGAGGTTCGAACAGATGAGACTGTGAGTGAAAAGATGGATGGACTGACTGCAGACAGTAATTTTGATGAAAGATCTAGCACAAGTGGATTCTCAGAGAAGGACATGAGTATTTCAGAGGAACCATTGACTGAAGGAGATAACATGGGCCAGAGTATCCACACACCTTCTGATATGGCCCAAAGCTCTTTAGCAGAAGAGAAAATGCAAGAGGAGAAAGAGAGCGAAAAGGTGTATGAAGAAAAACGAGAGTTGGTAAAAAAAGACGATGAAAGAGTTGACTATGCAGTTGAGTCAAAAGCTAAAGAAAATGCAGACGAGAAGACAAGTACTCCAATAACATCTCCTGAGATGACAATAAGCACAAGTTCGGTTATGGTGAAACCAACACAAGAACCTTACCAGCCCCCAGGCGCTGTTGCTTCAACATATATAACACCCTCACCTCCTACCCGAGTTGTTCTTCCAGATGGAAGAGTGTCAGCTTATGCCAGCATAATGCAGACCATCATGGTGCCTTCCCTTCAGCCTCTGAATGAGGCGCCCCTTTCCCCTTCCACTCCAGTTGTTGTTCCAGCCAATACTGGCACATCATCCGACTTACTCATTTCACCTAAGCCAATCATGTCAACCACCGAGCACCCTGCAGTCTACTCCAGAGTCGCATCGCCGGAAATGATCACAAAAGAACCCAGTCCGCCGAAGACCTATTCACAAACGTCACCCCAGCAAGAGGTCTCAGCCGGACCTGACTTAGAAGATATGACCTCTGAAGAGGTTTTTGAGTCCCGCTTCAAAAAACGTGAATCTTCCCTCACAAGGAGTCTGAAGTTTCTCTCAAGATCAAAGAATGAAGACAGTACACCAGCCATCCAGGCAACATCAGACACATCTGAAGAGATATACAGACCAGGGCCGATTGGTGCTCCCTTACAGTTAGCCTCAAGAAGACTTGAGGAAAAGTCCAAGTCAGTCCAAGACCTTCGTGAAGCTCAAAAGGATCAAGGGTTCATGAGGAGACTCTCTATGCGCTTGAAGAGAACTCCATCGACAGAGCGCACAGATGAAGTAGCAAAAGACGACGACTCAGCAGGTTTAAGACAAAGGCTGTCTTGGAGTCTTGGCAGACGAGGTTCTCAGGAAAGGAAAGAGGTAGAGATGACCAGGATGGATGGAGAAGGTGATAAGCCAGTGGATGAAAAGGAGCTGAAGAAACCTAATGAATCACCAGTGTTGGCGATGCGCAGAAAGATTGAATCAACCGTGGCAGGGATCTCCACAAGAATTCGAAGTTACTCAGAAGAGAGACGAGCCTCAGAAGACAAGGAAACAAAACGAGCGCCAATTCTTTCTATGCTACGTAGATCAACATCAGAGAGTCGAGCGATGAAGCCTATAATTGTTCCTCAGAACCAACTGGCGTCTCAGGCCACTAATGGCGCCTCATCCGAGTCTCTTGACTCGATGTCCAGCCTAAAGTCAGACACATCCAAGGGTATGGTGTTGTCTTGACATATTTATTACATTAAAAAAGTCAATCGCCGCTAATGTATGTTCTTTTCTTTTTGTATTCTAGGTATTGAAGTTGAGCGGAGATCCAGATGGGATCGATGGGGCTTGACAAGAGGCAAACGAGACAAAACAATATCACAGCCTGACTTACCAACGGCCATCTCCCGAGAAAACAGTTCCTTACGTTCACGGCAGTACTCCAAATTAGCTTCAGGTAAAATGGTGCTGCTGTGTCCTCAAATCAAAACGTTCCTCTCCTCAAAGTTTAATGACTTTTTTTCTTCTAGGTTGGTCTTTATTGTGCCTGAATAGACTGAACCACAACGGTTACTGCTAGCATGTTGCATCATATTCAAGGTTATATTTAAAAGTGAACAGGTTTATGGGCAATACAAAACAAGTTCATTACATTTTTTGCACTAAACAATTTTTCAATTGTTTAGCTGTTTTCGGCCATTTTGTCGCTTTAAATCCTAATAATCTGCTGCTGGCCACACCCCACCCCCCTCATTGTTTACACTTGCACTTACAAACAGGTGAGCAATTATACAAATGTACATCTTTGAAAAGCAGAAGTGGAGTCGTCTGCACAACCAACAAGAATGCAGCAGGTGTTTTCTGGATGGTAAATCATCAGCAAAACACTTGTTTTTCCAGCAGCCATTGTACAGCGCATACAGTGGTAAAACCAGCAGACCAAATTTGCTGGAGCTTTTCTTCGGTTGCTAGGTGACAGGGGGAGCTTGGCTGCGGTTGCTAGATAACAGCACTGATTTCATTGAATGTAACTCAACAACAGCTCATTTTCTACATACTGAAAGCCTATTAACTTATTGCCAAGAAGTTTTGAAGTAGTTGAGATTCAAATGGAAGTATAAAAACTCTCGGTCCTCTTTAATGGCGGTTTCCTTCATTCTGGGCCAGATTTTCCTCCTGTGTTCCATATCAAGCTCAGAGATCATGTCCTCCTGGAGGGTGACCCAGTAACCCTGAGCTGTCTGCCAGCTGGAAGCCCCCATCCACACATCGCCTGGGTAAAAGGTAAGGCTACAAATAAACACTGAAATGTTTTGATATATTTGTGATATATTTAACATTTTCCTCCTCAGACAAGAAGCCTTTAGAAATCGATGCTAGAATGAACATGATTTCCTGCCCTGACGGCCGACAGCTGCTGATGATCATGCAAACCACCAAAAAAGATGCTGGGGTCTACGAGTGTGTTGCTACGAACCCCCTGGCCGTCGTGTCCAGCTCTTGCACTATATCCCTCGCTCGTAAGAAATACTAAACATTCTAGTTGGAATACCAATATTTGATATAATAAGAATATATGTGTATATAACACATTGTATGTCTTACAGGCCTGCCTAATCGTCCTGGGACCCCAGAGATTCCTCAGAAATATAACAACACAGCGTTAGTGGTGTGGCGTCCCTCGGACAATATGGCCCCCTGCACCTACTCTCTGGAGAGGAGAGCAGAAGGTTCCTCACCCACGTCATTTATAACTTTTATGAAGTTTATTCAATCTAGAAAGAACAAATACAGTCACCATGACTGTTTGCCTGGAATTATGGCAATTCAGTATTCAATATTAGGGGAAAAATACTGAAGATTTAAATGACTTCTTGTCCAACTTCTGGTATCTGCTAGCTGTACTAAAGTGCTAAAATCATATTGCTACCCATACCCGAGGAGACTCGAAACAATTCATATCTGTGAATCTTTCCACGTATTTGTTTAATTAACACCTTTGACTGTTTGAATTCTTTAGTATACCTCATCTGTTCATTTATTGTAGATTTCACTCAGTAAAGTTTCTTGAATAAAACAGAGGAGAGGAAGCAAAGCTGCTGCATACACAGTCTTCACCCTCTTCAAAATAAGAGCATGAATATGAACTACTTGAAGTTTTAACAGTCATTAAAAACAGATGTCAAACTTTATTTCACTGAAAGTTTACAAAATAGGCAATAAGTTATTGCTTTGGAGTTCATCTGGAAAATAACATTTAGGGGAAGCTAAGTGCACCAAATGTTTACAAAGTTGACAAAAATGCTAACGTGCTAAACACTATTAGCACATTAGTAGCAGATTAGCACCACTGCATGTCCGTTTACCTTTTCCAGATTTTTCAAGAAATATTTTTGCCAGATATTCTCAACAACCTAACTGAATAATTAATCCAAAAGTTTTTCAAGTTTAAAAGCAAAGAAAAATCGACCAGCCCTGGATAGTTATATTGATACATACAACTCCATCTTCATTAAATATGGTACCAAAATATATGCTTGGACTATTTTAAAGTTCTTTAAATAACTGTAAAATACTTATTTTAAAGTTATTTCTTTTGTCTCCATGTTTCAGGTGAAAGCAACTGGCTGATAGTTGCAACCGGAGTGGCAGATTGTTACTACAATGTGACTGACCTGCCAGCAGGGGGCGCCTTCAGGTTCAGAGTGGCTTGTGTCAACAAAGCGGGTCAGGGCCCCTACAGCAACCTGTCAGAAGTTGTGACTCTGGATCCGTCTGGTACGTTACCTTATCGGTGTCTCTTATCACCCTGATTTATGGAAATGTTTTCACTTTCAGAAGGTTGAATGTGTTTCTTTACAAAGCCTGGATTGTAACTTGTCTTCATTAGAACCAGCCAAGTCCAGTTCTTCTGTGGTGGTGAAGACCGTTCCTGCCACAAGTCCAGCGCCCCCTGTGGTCATGATGTCGTCCATGAAAGTGCCTCCCATTAAACCGGCTCCCAGTAAATCCACTGCTGTGACCACAGTCCCATCTCCCGCATCTTCAGCGGCTAAATCTCCGTCTCCTGTAGCCATGAAGCCAGCTGTTGGCCATCCTGCAGGAACTGAACCCGCCTCAGCTGACCAGGCGCCAGTCACACCCCCGAAAGCCAAGACCTCCATCAGCATCAGCGTCAGCAAACCTCAGGCCAAGCTGATGCCTCCTCCTGTTGTTCCACCCAAACCCCAGAGTCCTGTTCTCGCATTCCCCTCAACGACCAACAAGCCGCCTTCTCCGGTACCAACGTCTGCTCCTCCAATCGGGAAGCCGATTTCCTCCGTGCCAATGTATGTTCCCGCAGCAACAGCTCGTTCTACGCCCCCTGCTCAAGTTGCTCCCACCCCAGTGACGACGGCGCCCTCCGCCACTCCGCCCGCGCTTTCCCCTCCCGTCGTGATAGTGCAGAGCCTGACGCCGGTTCTGCAGGGAGGGGACAGTCGCGGTACTCCCAGTGGACGGATCACCCCGTCTGGACGCCTCACGCCGTCTGGACGCAGGACGCCGCTGGCCAAGGCAGGGGAGGGATCTTTACGCCAGGGCGTCCCGCAGAAACCTTACACCTTCATGGACGAGAAAGCAAGGTGAGGTAGCCAACATTATCAAGCACTTTTGGATCCTTCTTGTTTATTCTAGGAGTGGGAATCGTTTACCAACTCAATTCAATCTAAAATTGATGTTTGCACTGTAAAAACAAAAGTTTTCAAAGTATGTTTGGTCCAGTTTCTATTGGAAATATCTTAATACGTTTAAACTAAATGAATTATAATAATAATAATAATAATAATAATAATAATAATAATAATAATCTCTCAAAGTTCTAATGAACATGTATCACTGGAACTGGAAGAAACTTAAAATATCTCAAATAAAGTGAATTATTTGTTTAAAGTTCCTGTTAGTTGAGACTCTTCTTCCTTCACAAACATTACAAAAAGACATAATAAAATACCAAAAGCAGCTGATCAAAACTAAATTAAAAATGGAGATACATAAAACAAACAATGACAGACTTTGAATATAAATTCAAAATTTCAACAATTCGACATGAATTCATTCTCCATTATAAATTTTTAAGGTTCTTTTTCAAATTGAGCTGATCAGTGATCAATGTAATTTCATAAGGCAACATATTCCAATCAGATTAATTACAATGTTTAGTTGAGACCAAAACACCAGACTGGAGACTTTTATCATCCAGTTTTTAATAGAAAGAAATGATAAATAATGCAAATAGAAACGATTGAGTTTGTTTTAACTTTTCCTGCTGTTGATTGATTTATTGCTTATTGCGTCATGACTATCACCAAACGAAACTATTAAAATCCCCTTTTGGACCAAAGTACCTCCCCGGTGTGAACACGAGCTGCTGCTTCTTCCCCCTCAGAGGCCGGTTCGGAGTGATCCGGGAGTGTCGAGAGAACGCCACAGGAAACCTCTTCATGGCGAAGATCGTTCCCTACGAGGCGGACACCAAGCAGGCGGTGCTGCAGGAGTACGACATCCTCAAGTCCCTCCACCACGACCGCATCATGGCGCTGCACGAGGCCTACGTCACGCCGCGCTACCTAGTGCTCATCTCTGAGTACTGCAGCGGGAGGGAGCTGCTCTACAGCCTCATAGAAAGGTCCAGAACCCAATCCTGATCGAGCCTGATGTTTCCTAAAACGCAGGGGTTAAACTCGAGGCCCACGGGCCGAATCCGGCCCATCACACCTATTGAAAAAAGAACAAAAAATAAAATCAAGACAAAGTAGCAAAATGCTTTTGTTTTTTGTAGAAAAGGGAGCATGTTTATGCTTTTCAGGTTTGCTATATTTAAAAAAATGCAACTTGTTTTCAAATTCTTTTGGCTGTTATATAACAAATGAATTCTCATTTATAAGAACAGAATTTAGCGAAACTTTGTTTTAAAACACTTGGTATATTTAGCCAAATTCAGTAAATTAAATAAAAGTGAATTTTGGTGCATAAAGTAGGTAAATCTGGATAAATGTGGTTCTAATTATCATAAAAGATTGGTTATTTTGTTGTACCTGACTTTTTCCGTTATAATAAAATGATGATGGTAATAATTTCATCCTGATTTAAAAAAATAAATCAGTTTGGACAAGCCAAATTTCTATCATTCTCAAACTGGTTTTGGGGGCCACACAAACTCAGTCCCAGGGCCACAAATGGCCCTCAGGCCACATTTTGGACACCCCTGCTTCAGAGGACCGTAAAAATCAAATCAGTTTCTTGCATTGTGTCAAATTACACAATGAAAATATGTTAAATAATTAAATTTAAGAAATACTGGTCATATGTGGAGAAAGCTATAAGATTTATCAAAACATTTGGTCATAACCCTGCAGGATATTTAATATGTTAAGTATAAAAGTGACACCACGGATGGGCAGAAACGTTCTCTGGTTCCCTCCAGGTTCCGTTACTCTGAGGATGACGTGGTGACGTACATCGTCCAGATGCTGCAAGGTCTGGACTACCTCCACGCGCGCCGCATTCTGCACCTGGACATCAAGCCGGAGAACATCGTCGTGACGCACATGAACCTTATCAAGATCATCGACTTTGGCAGCGCTCAGACGTACAACCCTCTGTTCCTCAAGCAGTTCAGCCCTCCGATTGGAACGCTGGACTACATGTGTAAGAGGAACATTCACTCTGTCTCTGCAGGACACTGGAGATCATCTTGAGTTACTATTTTCAGACTGGCTTTAGATTCTAAAGGAAGAGATTTTTTACTTTGGATCATTTGTTGGTCTTTCCATATTCAGTTTTTACACTTTCTCCACTAGAAAGAAACAAAAACAGAGTTCAATTAGTTGATGCAGCTGTACGAGTGAAACTTAAATTAGTTTTTTTAAGTGTTTATATTTCTAAACAAAACAAAATGCATAAAGTGCATTTTGTATCAAACTTTGGACTGCTTCTCTTTCCTGTTCTGGAATTGGCTGCCATCTTTATTTCTGTATCAACTGACTCAGCTTAAGATGGCCAACAGTGCCCTCTACTGGATGCTGGCCAAACTCCAAGACCAAAAGAAAGTCTAAGAGGACGTCATTAGTTAATCGATTGGAACTAGTTTTAATAATAAACCATTAATCAGGAATCATGATTAAGATCTTTGAAAGACCTTCAGAAAACCATTAAGACAATAAAATAAACTTTTAAAACTGTCTCTTGGAAGAAAAGTATGAATAAAGAAGAAGTGGTTTGTGAAATATTAAAAATAATAAAACAAAGCTGGTCTATGACTAGACTGTGAATCACAGATTAACTTCCTTACAATCCGTCGCTGTTTCATGAAACAGTGTTTTTCAAAGAGGGGGCCGTGGCTCTCAGGGTGGCCACCAGGGGGCGTCAGAGGGACCTCAGCTTTCTGAAAAATGCAAATACAATAGTGTATGAATTTTTAATCCTATTTGTTTAGCATGAAATGTAATTTGTTTTTTAAGCTAGCGCAGTTAGCTTAGCAAGCTTGACAAGGAAAAGTTTCTGACTAAACAAGGCCTAAAGATTGCTGAAAAAAAACAAACACAGGACGGGTGGCTCACTAAAATCAGAAGGTATGACGCAGCATAACTGGTAATAAGGTAATAATTATTGAATCGTGGATAAAAGTGAGAAAAAACATTCTTAACAGGTGCAATCGACTTGTAGTACAACCAGTAAGAATGAAAACAGTTTGTTTCATTGTAGTTTATTTCGGTTTATTTCTATTTCTTCTCCCTCAGCGCCGGAGATGTTGAAGGGAGACGTTGTGGGTCCTCCGGCTGACATCTGGAGCGTGGGCGTGTTGACTTTCATCATGTAAGTCATAATTTCACAGCTTCCTCCTGACAAACCCTGTTTACATTGAAGTGCATTCCTCACATGCAAAGCAGAATTCTGATTGAAAATGTTTTGATTTCCAACCTTATGAATGCTGCAGTAGTGAACAGACTCAGACTCTGTTCACACAGCAGGTCGTGATACTCAGTGGGTTCATCTTGGTTTTCCAGGTTGAGCGGCAGGTCGCCTTTCATGGAAAATGATCCTCAGGAGACTGAAGCCAAGATCCTGGCCGCCAAGTTTGATCTCTCTAAACTCTACCAGAATGTGTCCCAAAGTGCCTCCTTGTTCCTGAAGAAGATCCTCTGTAGCTACCCCTGGTAAGGAACGCTGCATTAGCTAGCTTCAGAAAGCTAACCCAGTGAATTTTCACACGTTATTTCCTCACCAGGGCCCGTCCGTCCATCAAGGACTGCTTCAGTAACTCCTGGCTTCAAGATGCCTACCTGATGCGGCTCCGCAGGCAGACGCTCACCTTTACCACCACGCGTCTCAAGGAGTTCCTGGCCGACCAGCAGCGGCGGCGGCAGGAAGTCGCCACCAAGCACAAGGTGCTGCTGCGGTCCTACTCCAGTTCGCCACAAACGCCCACCAGCCCCACCGCGCCGACTGTGCCCGTGTCAGCCTCCACACCTGTGACTCAGTGAAAACAGGCTTCCAAACATCCGCTGGCAGGACGCGCCGCGCCGCGCACCACTTCCTGGTTCCCAACAGGAAGCTGAGAAACTTCCTTCACTGCTAAGGGAACTCTGGGTAAAACTGTAGGAAGCGGTATGAACATACAGAAGAGGAGGACGCTGTCTTCAAACTATACCTCAAAGTTTGCAACTTTTACATCCGTTTTGAATTTAATCCTTCTTTTCGTACCACTAAGTTTACGACGATGAGAGAAACACGTTGCAGGAGCCTAAAGCGGAAAGCTTAACGATGTAATTAATCAGTGTAAATAAAACGCTCTCCTCCAAACTGAGGAACACATATCTTTCAACAAAATCCGTATTTAGATTAGGGCTGGGCAATATGGCTGAAAAACATATCACAATATAGGCGTTTCATATCAGTCAATATTGATAACTATTGATTAGTTTTTTGTTTTAAATACTGCCAAACTGGCGTAACCTTTCTGGTTTCTCCAGTTTCCTCTCTGCTCTGTTCTTTAGTTTTAGGCAGTTATTGGACACGGTGGGGGAACTTCAACCTGCTGCTGGCTTCGTCTCCCAGCAGGCTGTTGCTAGGTAACCAACATTAGGGGCGGGCTTGAAACTGCACCCAGCAGGCCGTTGCTAAGGAACTAGAGAGAGCTGATGAGTTAGTTGATTCCACCAGCTTTGTTAAGCTGGTCTGGAGAGGTTGAACAGCTAAAGTCTTTCCTCTGCCTACATCCCCCAGAATGCCGTGCAGTTCTGGATCGGAGTTCAGTGAAATTACTGAACATTCTATCTATTGATATCGATCACATGTCTATTGCAAAATATATTGTTATTGATTTATTGTCCAGCCCTATAGAAAGGAAGACAGTTTAGTTCATGTTGCTTCTGTTTCCCAGATCAACAGCGGAGTGGTTAACGCTGTTCTCGAACGTCTCAGCTGTGCTACGCGTGCGCCGATATCGCTGAAGCAGCTCAGTGAAGGTCAGGAATGTAGCATTTCAGGAATGAACTACTTCCCGTTTTGATTTTTTCGTTTCATGTCTTCATGTCATCAATGGCTTCCATACAAGGGCTACCAGGAAAGAATCTGAACATCTGCTCATCATACACAGGAAAAAAGCAACGACTGTCTCACTTTTTAAAATGTTGTGATACGGTTACTATCTTCACTCTTCCATATAAAACTAATTCTCTTCCAGCAGGGATGTTAACAGCAGAAGTGTTTCTCTAACGGCTGGTACGGAGGATAGCAACCTTTAGCATACAACTAAAAACGACAGCACCTTTCTACACAAATATTAATTTTAAGTCTCAGTCATATCTAGTTAGTGAATCCTAAGGTCTTAAACAACATTATAAACTAATTTAGTATTCAGAACAGTAAACAACTTAATGAAGTTATCATATTGGAAAAAACAGTTTCTAATCTGCTACTTTTCTAACTTCCTGTCACACCCATCTATGCTGCAGCACTAATACTTGGAACATAATAAGCTAATACTTAGAAAACAAACAGTTCTGAAAGTTTTTGCTTTCTTTGAAGCAAAGTCTCATAGGAGTTTTTAAATGCTAGTTCTTTAGCTTTCTGTAGCAGCTAGCTACACTAGGGTACAACATGACAGTTAAATTCAGTCAGACTTTGAAAACAAATTCTGTCTTTTCTATTTTTACAAGTTAGATTTATTAAAGAGATCATCAGTAATGAGGCTAGGCTAGCAGTGGTGCAATGCTAACATTCAATCACCTACTTTTCAAACTTCCTGGAGTCAGTAGCTGTGCTGTTGTGCTAACATCAGCTTGAAGAGTCAAGAAGAAAGTCAGTTTGCTATGTTATTTCCTTAATGTGTCACACCAATTAGCATTTTTGCTCGCATTATTCCCCATGAAACAAAAACATTTTTTTTTTCACAGTTTTCTGCTGTTCAGTAGCTAACCCGTTAGCTTGCTCTTTCCAGTTATAAATCCTACAGGGCTTACAAAGAAAACTAACCACCTGTTCACCCAAAGACTTCCAGTCAGATAAGTGTGACGTATTTAATCCAGAAGTAATTGCACTTTTTTTTTCAAAGCTAAATATAGTTTTCACTATACATTTTGCTCAAACAGGCTCCAGCTAACTGTTAATTTAAGCAGGACTAAAGGAATGCAGAATGAATAACTGGATTAGAGTTATTGCAGTGTTCAAGAATTTAATCTGAATTACTTTATAAACCTCTAAATACCCCCAAAGAGCAGCAGCTAGCATGTAAAGGTTAGAAAAATTCTTGTTTTAGCTAATGCTGTTTTTGTCATTTTCTTTTTGTACAATATTGTTTCTGAAAGGCACAAGTCTTTTGGCATTGCTAATTATTTATAACACACTGTAAACTGTAAACTGAATGTCAGAATCAAACACTCTAACATGCTCAGTTTCAGCACATTGACAGTTTCAGATTCTAGTCATTTATTCATAAATAAACGGTTCAGCTGGTTTAGTTTTATGTACAGTGAACCCTGCTGAGGTTCAGCCTGTTCAGGTTTGTGGGAAAATTTGATAATTGACATTTTTTTTGTAAAGTAATGCACCTTGAGAAGCTATTGGCTGGTGTTTACAAAGCAGCCAATCTGGAAGTGCCATTTTCTTTCCTTGGCACTGATTGGCTGAAACCCCAAGACAGGAAATAAGGAAGACTGAATGTTAGTTTGTTCCCACTGTGGGTATTAATTAATATTAAGGTATGTTTTGTGTTTGAACTATTAAAGTTGGCAGGTTTTTTAAAGTTATTGCAGATTTTAGCTGTTGGCTCTGGTCACTACCCTCCACAAGGTTCACTGTATCTTTCCTCTCTATCTGGTCGCATTTGATTTTAAATCAGCATATATAACATTTTTATATGGAAGCACATTTTAAAGTAACTTAAGGAGAATAACTATTATTTTAAGAAGTCACCAATTATATATTTATATGTTTACATCTGACAAATGCTGCTGATGTTTCTGTGAAATCCTTTCACAGGTTTATTTATTCTGCTTGGTTTGGCCAACTGATTCTTCCCCTCTTCTATGTTTGCATTGCAGTCATTTTTCTATGCAGAAAATGTCAACCTGAATGAAAACATGGGCATGCAAGTGCAGAAAAAAGTGTTGTGCAGAATGAGAACCCAATTCCTCAATGATGAAATGAAGTGACAGGGTTTCGCCACGTTTTGTAGAATAACCAGAAGATATTTTGTTGCAGTGCCTCGTGATGAAGTTTTAGACCCAGAGGGTAAAAATAATGTAGTTTAAAGGATGACTTGTTTATTTTTAATGTGAGCGCTTTGTGTGTGCGTGTGTGTGTTTTGGCTAAAATTGTTCACTTCTTGAGCGACTGTGTTTGTCTCTACGGCTACAGCTTTTTATTTGTCTGGCATGGAAATGGCATGACAGGTGTTACAGTTATGAAAAATAAAGGAAACATAATTAAATAAGAATTTGTGGTGGCATTTTGTTTGGGTAAATGCTATGCTAGGCGCTGTGCACTACATGACACAATAAAATGATCAGAACTTCTTCTCAAATTGATCTGAAAGATCCACATTTCAACATAAACACCAGAATATTAAAAACTCACAGCTAAAACAAACATTGTCACATCAGGGAGGATCTTCAATGTGCAGCATTTTTTAATCTACATACATACAATGTTGTATTAGGGCTGTTGTAGATAGAAAAAAGCACTAATTTTGTGCCAAAAAACTCAATAATTTGGAGATTAATCTTAAAGTTCTTCTGGGAAAAAAACATGAAAGTTTATGACTTTAAAAGCCTGAAATTTTTGACTTGTGAAAGTCAGAAAATTTCAAAGAGTAAAACATTTTTTGCCCTGAAATTTATGTTTTCTCTAGAAAATTTGTGACTAATCAGAAATTTTCTAACAAAAACTTGGACATTTCAAAAGTTGCAAGTGTTCCAGAATAAACTAAGAAAGTAATAGATTAATCTCAGAAATATCTATTCATTCTTGCACATTTTTGATGTTTGAAAATCAGAAATTTTCTAGAAAAAAAACTAATGTAAAAAAACCAATCTGTTTTATTTCTGACAATTTTTACACTTTTGAAACTCAGAAATGTCCACGTTTTTCTGGAACATTTCTGAGATTAATCTTAACATTTGAAATTTCTGAGTTTCAAAAGTCTAAAATTTTTAAGTCTTGGAATTCAGTGGAACATTTTAGACTTTTAAAAATTCCAGATTTTTCCTAGAGAATTAAAGAGATTAATCTTGAAATTTCTATTTGTAATTTTATTTTTTTATTTTTTTATTTTCCCATCTCAAAATATCAGTTTTTTTTTCTCATAAATGTTCAACTTTAGTAGCTCAGAAAACTATGGGAAATGTCAACTAATTCCTTGAAAATTTCTGAGAATGATCTAAAATTTTTTTTTTCTTGTAAATGTTTCATTTTTGTAGCTCAGGAATTTCCAAGATTCTCTAGAATCTTGGAAATTCTAGATTCTAAATTCTTTTGTCCTTTGTTTCCTTGTCTTCAGTCTAACAAGCTTTAATTTGCATCTCTCCGTTGAAAGGTGAATGAGACGTTAACTGAAACAACACAAACTGTAAAGCAGGATTTAGTCACCAGATGGCGCTGTGGTTCAGCCGACAGCTGAATACCAAACATGGCCGTCGTCCAGAGGTGATTAGCCAAAACCCATTTTAGCAAAACATCTCAACATATTTAACTTTAACGCCATAAGACACCGGATTTCCATCTTTTATCAGATTTAAACAATGTCCGGAGGCAGAAAGTGGGTCATGGAGCCGCTTGGCGGTCCAGTTCGGCTAAAATAGCCCGTTACGGTGCGAGGCGGAAATGCTGTTAGCTCATTATCGGTCACTGAGAGCGTCGGGCGGAACGTGTGAGGTTCGTGGCAGCAGAACTTCGCTTCTTGCTTTTCTGCTACCTACTTAAAGTCCGTGTGGGGATGATTTAGAGACACATGGAAAATAAGCCGCGTTTGTCGTTGAGCGGCCAATAATAATGGAACATGTCAGCTGAAAGGCATCTGAAACCTTCTGCCCTCTTTCATATATAATGACCTTAGACGGGATCAATAACATCCAGATACGGAAACTAATGTCTTATCTAGTAAAGCCATGTCTCAGTTCTTAGTGTCATTAACTGGAGGAAGTGCGGACTCGGATCGGGTTTCCAGGCTATTTTAGCTGCAGGCAGCAGGACACACTTCAGACTTTGGTCCAAACAAAAACGATTCAAAACTTCCACCTGTTCAACAGTAAACAAAGTAGTTACACATTTTGTAAGAATAAGGGTGCCAAAGTTAAAAAGGATTTTGCACATTTGCCGTATTAAAAGAAATGCATCTCGTTTGCAAAATGTTATTTTGGGGAAAAATATATAAAAACTGTATTTTTGTGACTTATTTGATCAGTTTTGGAGTGAAGCTGAAAGGCAGGTGACAGATTCCAGCTAACATCTGAGAGGTTCGGTTTGGTTTATGACATATTAAAAATGATTTTCCGTTTCAAATCAACTCAAATTTTATTTGTATAGCGCATTTCAAAATGCTTTCCATCGTTTGTCCCTTTAATACCGTCATTTTGTTTCTGTGACGTTATCGTTTCGACAGATGACGTCACCACGCCCCCAAACTAGAAAACCCTTTGAAAAAGAAAAAAAACAGCGAGAGAAGAAAGTAAACCACAAACACGGAAGTCGCATTTCGCTCTTGCGGATGTGACGTCAGACTGACGCCATATTTGAAGGCGTACTTCAAATGTGGCGCAGTTTGTTTTAAAACAGACGCTGCTCTCCTGTAGCGTCTGGTACCCATCCATTCTGGATCCCGGATTAAAAATGATCTCTTCTGATCTCCTAAGACGTCCAGCCTGAATGACTCAAAGCTTTTGAAGGCTGTAATTGTGTTGACTTGGCCTGCTAGCTTGGCGCCGGCTGAGATGGCCCAGTGGGGCCAGTAAGCCGCTGCGCCTTGTCTGAAATCGCTGCGTTCCTTATTCGGTAAGTTAGTTCTGAGACCTCATTGGAAGTTTGTTTTTCCCTGATGTAGTTATTGAAGTCATTTTCTGTGTGTTTAAACAGAGCAGCAGAAGAGGACCAACCGACCAACAATGGCGTTTCTGCAGCGGTTTGTTTGGCTGCTGGCTTCTCTGAGGGGATAAAATGGCGCCTGGAATTAGCAGCAGATCGATAACGGATACCGAGGTCCATCTTTAATCAAGCTGAGGATCGGTTCAAGCTGCCTGGGGATCCGCCCGACCCAGTGAAGGTAGGTTCGTAAAGCAACTGTTCAATGGCGGGTCCAGAAGACATCTCAGGGTCGGTGCTTATGCGGGTCTGATGCTAAGCTAAAGCTGATGCTAGTGCTGTTGAAGGCTTAAGCTGTTCTGACTTGATTGGATTCTCTGCTGAGAGTCCAAGAGTTGAGAAGGACTCTGCTGTTGAAAATTCTTCTGTCTTTGGGTTTTTAGTGCTGTTTGAAGCTGTAGTTGCTGCGGTTGTTTGACATGGTGAGGTAAAGGTGTAACTAGCATGTTGGAATCTGAAGTTCATGGTTGAAAGCCAGTTGTGATGTGAAAGAAAGATGGCTGCCAAGAATTTGTCAAATACAGTTTAGAGGTTGCAGGAAGTGATTCAGTTTAGGCTTAAATATCACTATAATGAACCTTGATAACATAATTACATATTATTAGTGTTACCTGAATACATTATACACAACATATATGTTAACATAATGGATGATCTCAGTGACAAATGGCCTTTTATTCATAGCCAACTTCTGGTTCTGTTGGAAGTTTCTTCCTGTTAAAGGGAAGTTGTTCCTGTCAGTTGTTGCCACATGGATCCTCAATATCTTTTTGGATCGTGATGCCTGATTGTGCTTCTCCGACTTGTTGTAACTTGACATCCCACAGGTGACCTCAGTGACCTCACCACTGGGGCTCAGCAGGTTTTCTGGAGGAAAGCCTAGAAGTGTTCCTGGTTGACGCATCCTGATCCTGCTCTCCATTTTGACCTGAAACGTTCTCTGCAAACCTCATTAAGGAATGCTGCAGCTATTTTGCTGTTACCTAAGTGATATTTACTAATGAGGTTTTGGCTGGTCATAATGATATGCCTCGTCAGTGTAAGTCTCTAAAAGTAACCAGACTGGAACCCAAATGCTGATGGTGAATGCAGTTGACCGTTTGATCAAAACTTTGAACAGGAGCTGCTAGAGATTTAAAATCCAGAATCACATTTAAAAAAAAATACAACTACAAACTGTTTAATTGAAGCACCTGCAATGAGTGTATATATGTTTGTATATCATGTCCACTTTCCTTTAATAGAATGTGATCGTTCACCAGTTTCAGGAGCTGCCGGCAGCCTATTTTAGACTCATCAGTGTTATCTGAGATACGAGCTTACTCTGGGCATCGTGATGTTTTTTACACCAGCTTAGAGCTGCGTGCTTCCAGCAGCCGGGGCCCTTCACACGCAGCAGCTCATTAATTTGTTTCATCTCAGGAACACCAGAGGTATGTCCCGACACGCTGGCCCCGACCATAATGAGGCCACTTTAACCCCGAGCTGAGGGAAGCAGTCAGCCGGGCGAATATCTTCTGAAAGTAGGTCAGAATATGGAGAAGACGCCCAACAAATAAAACGCGAATAAGCAATAAATTCCTATAAAAGTTTGCATTCATTTTTAGAGAAACTGAACTATGGGAGAGGATTGGCGCGACTGAAAAGAAAATAGATTATTATTTTGCCTTCTCAAAATTCTGACCTTCAACTCAGAATCTGATTTATTTCCTCTCAGAATTCTGACTTTTTTCTTTGAGTTTTAGCCTCAGACGGCTGACTTTATTCTCATACTTGTGACTTTTTTCCTCATGATTGAGACGTTTTTTTAATCTGACATTTCTTGCAAATTTCTGACTTTAATATCAGAATTCAGACTTTTTTCCTCTCAAAACTAACTATTTTTAGGAATTTAACTCAATTCTGACCTCTCAGAATTCTGACTTTTTTCTAAATTGACTTTTTTCTTAGAAACCTAAACTAATAATTCTGACATTAATCTCAGAATTCTGACTTTTTTCCTCAGATTTATATTTTTCTTAATTTTAAACTCATAATTCTGACATTTTCCCTCAAAATTCTGTCTGTAATTTCTGAATTGAGGCTTTTTCCCCCTCCAATGTAACAATTTTCAAAAATTTAATCTCAAGACTTCTGACTTCTCAGAATTTTGACTTTTTCCCAAATTGACTTTTCTCTTAGAAATTTAAACTAATAATTCTGACTTTAAACCCAGAATCAAAGTCAGAGTCAGTGTTCTTCCATACAACTCCCCCAGTTTCCTTCACATCCTAAGCAGGCCGGCAGGATTCGGTCCGCTGTGATTGCGGCTCTAATGCTTGCCTGACAGCTCTGAGCGGCCATCACACCTCACCTAATTTGTCAGATTTTTTCTTCTTTTGTAAACACTGGCTCTCATCACTCAGATGGCAGCTGATGGGATGTTTTCTGCTGCGTGCCAGTAGCTGTTCTTACTTGTGTTTGGGATGTTGGCAAACAGAGTATGAAGTGTAACATAGTAAGAAATAAATTACATGCATGACATCGGGCATATCTTATATCTGCAGCTGAAGCAGGTGAAAGTTTCCAGGATTCATTTGGTAGCTGTGGATTTAGACAAAGCCCACACTGACAACTTAAAATGCAAAGTTACGCCAAATAATTTCTGAGACTTTTATTAGTCGTATGAGTTAGATTTGTGCACATGCCCAAATGCATTTAATCAAAACAGGTTAGGAAAACAACTTTAGATGATCTCTGACTCACTTAGAGGAATCCCATAACATATAATCCTCTACCAACTGCCAAATATGGTAGTTTACACACTTCAGCTAATGCAGAGCTCGCAAACATTTAATCTCTTAGCTTCATATTAGTTAATTGTTTGTGAACTTTCAGCTGACTAAAGCTCCACATCTGTGTTGATGTTTTGGTCGTAAAGTGTCAAGGATTCTTTAAGAAGTTTGTGATAATCTAAGTTTTGCTTTCTTTCAGAAAGTTAGAGCATGTAGCTTCCCTAGAATTTATTTTTCTGGATAAACCTTGAACACCAATTTAGTTGGCTCTTTTGTCAACATTTTCAGCTGAATAAAATTGGCTTGTGTGTTGATGTTTTGGTCTTGAAGTGTCAAGAATTTGTTAGTCTTAGTGGTAGGCACGCTTCCGCTCACCCACTAATGTGCTAAGACCAGAGATAATTTTTCCCTTAGCATTTTTATTCCTGACTTTGAAACCGTTTAGTGCTCTTGAGTCCCCTGTGCAAGTCAAATTTTAAAGTGCTAATTTACTTTTGCCGTTTTCTAAACTTTCCGTAGATTAAAGTTTGACACTTGTGTTGAAGTTTTGGTTATAAAATGTCAAGAATACTTTAAGTATCTTGAAATGGGTGAATTTTGTTTATGGCTACTAAAATTAGAAAAATTCAAGCTATATGGTTAATGTAAAGTGTCATACCACGTTTAGAGAAATTATTTCTTAAGCAAATTCTTAATATTATGTCTACATGTGAAATGCAGCTGATCCAGTCCTCATTTGACTATTTTGGGACTGAAATGTGATCCTATATTTTGCTATTTGATATGTTTAAACTTGTCTGTGTATTCATTAGACATGAAACTGAATGACTGGAACAAAATAAAGCAAGCAATCTGGACTCTTTATATCCTGGTGAAGCTGAATATTTATGCCTTAAGAACAGCTTGTGACAGAAGTATCCACAACTGTCTCCTCAGTCATTTCAGTGTCAGACACAGAGACTCCTTCGGTCAAAAATAAAACCCCCTTCTTGGTAGAAGAAAAGCATTTTTGTGTAATGGAAGCTCTTTTGTTTGCACGTCTGGTATAAATTTTCTTCTGTGTCTTCCTGCTTCTGAACGGCATGTGATCACCGTGGTTGTCACTTGTTCAATGAGTTTCTCAGCTTTTTATGTTTCCTAAGGCATGACTCCTGGACTGTAACGAGCAGCCGTGTTGAAAAGTACTCCATGTCCATACATCAATCAGGGAGTTTCAAGAAGGATAGAAATGGCACAAATGTTTCAGAGGTGCATATCTGACCTGGGGAGTCGAGCAGATATCCAAGAACAGAGTTCCAGTAACAGGAAAGACAGCAGATACTTGAAAACTAAATTAGTCAACTTAAAATCAATGATTTCTGTGATGTGAATATTTGACCTAAACATGACATGAATGATTGGTCATTTGGGCAATGAAGGATCTCTAACCCTTTCATACACATTAACTTGCAGCATTTTTTCTGGTTAAAGCGAGTTTTCTCTGGGAAAACAACCTGCCTCTAGTGGGCTTCAGTCTGAAGATCAAATGCTCAAGAAGTTCTCAGGTGTCAGTTTCAGATTTATGCCTTACTTCAGCCTTTTATAGAGATTTGATATTCCAGAAGTTATTTGTCACGTCTTTCCAAGCACCCAAAATAAATTGCTTGCTGTCTGGCAAAGGGAGGGTCGAGTCTCAGTTTTGGTTGTGACAACCTGTCATGTCATCGTGAGTGCTGTCGCTCCCACTGCTCTTGCTCTCCAGAGCCAGCAGTGATCTCAGATCTGAGAGTTTCCTCTACCAATGGACCCCAAAGGTGCCTGCTGTTTGGACTCTGCATGGAGCAAAGACTCTTAATTCTTATCGTCTGAGCTCAGAAGCGACTTTTGCGATGTATTTGGAGAACTCTGAACAGGGGAAAGTTGGTGGAGAGGGGGAGCGTCCCGCCGGAGCGATTCTCTCTGGACAATGTGCGGCGGTCTCTAAAGTAACAGGAGTTGCAGGTTTGAGCAGCTCTTCAAAGGGAAGTGAACTGGACATAAAGGCCCTTGTGGAATACACAGAGCAAAGTGTCAGCGGAGGAATGGACCCTCCTCCTCTTTGCAACATGAATGCACCGCAGACTCGACTCTGCAAGGATTGTGAAGGACTGGCTGAGAGCTTTGAGGAATATTCTTCAGGCAATGGACTTTTTGAACCGGACGGCGCCCTTGAAGACACTGAGTGTGCGGGGTTAAGCCGACTGTATCATGAATGTACTCAACACTGTGAGTGTTTTAAAGCTTGCAAGTCCTCTGAGCATTGTGCTAATCATAGCTTAGCCTCTAAAAGTAGCCTTTGCTGTGAACACTGCCCAGAACACCTCCTATTATTTCAGCAATGTAAGCCCTCTGATCAACAGTCGGACTCTTCTGATTATGAGCCAGAAGAATCGGACGTGAACTCTGACAGTTTTGGAGAGTCTGAAATGCCTGGTTTTGTGTCTGAGTGCACAGAAAACCTGACGCTGCCTCTGGACTGTCAGTGTGAGGACTCTGACTCGGAGCAGGACCGATCAACTGAGGATTCGGAGCAGAATTTCACCCAAAACATCTCTGACTCCATGGACTCTTTAACATGTGCTGGTAACTTCTCTGAAAATGATGAAAGTCAAGACAATTACTGTGATGAAGAGGAGGAGAGCTTCGATCATAACGAGATGGTCAGTGATGAAGAGTCCTCCACGTTGTCAGAGGACACACCTGGTGACCCCTGTGAAAGTGATGGAGCAGAAGAAAACATTGAGCAAATCTCTACAGGCGACGCCTCTGAAGACGTTGATGAGTTGCATGGAGACGATTCAGAGGACGAGTCAAGTCAACATGACAACTTTGAGTCCTGCGTTGAGGAAGACCTGTCTTCCGACGACTCAAAATCCTTCAAGACTTGTCTTGACAACAGTTTTCCTTCTGATCCCTGCTCAGATTCATCCGAGGAATCCGACAAAGCAGCTCTGGATGATTCAAGTGACGAGCCGGTGCAGTGGGAATCCTTCGAAGAGAAGGACGCAGAAAAACATCCGAGCATCGAGAAGAGTAGTGAGGAGGACAAAGAGAAAACTTCTGCTGTCGACACAGTTATTGAGGACTACTTTGATTTATTTGACAGAGCGGACTGCTCTGGACATGCATTTGCACAAAAGCGGAATTATATCTCCTGTTTTGATGGGGGCGACGTTCACCACGACCTCCATCTTGAACAGGAAGCTCTGAAACAATGCATCAAAACGGCTCACAAAGAGGAGACGAAAGAGGCGATCAAAGAGCAGGACAGTGATGTGCCTACTGAAGAAGTAATTGAAAGAAACATCCAAGAGAAGGATGAACATTGTGAAGATTCAGAGGAGGAAGACCTGAACCAAAGAGACTCTGGATCTTGTGGTTTGGAGAACTGGACCCTAAAATCAGAATCTAGTTCAACAAAAGATGAAGTTGAAGATAATGAACCGTTTGGTCTTTACCCGGATTACTACCAGGACTCTGAAGATGATGAAATGTATTATGATGATGAAGCCTGGGTATATGATGGGCAAATTTCTGATGATTACGACGAAGAACCAGAGTACTACCTGGACTCATTCAGAACAGAGAGCACGTTTGCACCGTGTGCCCAAGAAATCTCTGTGGAGGGAGACGTTTGTGAAGACAAAGACTCTGTTGGTGAGAACATTGACTCGGTAGGTGAAGTTAAATCCAAAGCCCTCACTGAGACGACCTTAGATCTCAAAGACAATAAGAATTGGGATGCTGAACTGGATGGCTTCTCTGCGTTTTCAGAGACGGAGCCTTATTGGGCACTCACAGAAGAGCAAACCGAAGAGTGTTTTCCTTCAGGTGTTGAGGATTACCTTGCATATCAGATTAGAAGCATTCAGTCTTCAGATGCACAACCCTTGAACAGATTTATTCTGGACAGCAGGTCTTCTGATGGAAAAGCTGATGGTGATTACAGGCCAGAGGATTTTGAGGAGTCATCAACTGTAGTAGGAATTAATGTCCTCAAATTAATCCATAAAGAGCAAAGTGTAGAACCTGAAAATGAGCTGCAGGGAATCTCAGACCTTGCACCTCCTCTGGGTGTCATTCACAGCGTTGCCTCAAAGCATGAGGCCACACCAAGCCGGGATTCAGAGGAGGAGCAGAGTGACGATGAATCCGTAGAGAACTGTGAATGTGAATACTGCATCCCGCCGACACAGCAGGTACAATGTGTCATATTTACTACTTTTTAGATCCTCTAATAAACCCAGAGTCATTTAAGACGGCGTGTCAGCATCAGTATCCTGCTCCACATGGTCATTAGGGTCACATACAACCTGTTTGGTCATACCAGTTTGTTTTTAGCATGAGGAATCCAGAGTCACTGAGCACTTGTTGAAGGACAAGATATGATGTTGTGATACTGACATTCTGTATCATCATGGCAGCAGCTGCCGCATCAAGTCTCTTGTAACCACTCAGAAAAACCACAACACATCTACGGCTGCTAAGTACATGAAACGGCTTAGCAGGAGGCGTTTGAAGTTGCATAGTTCAAAACATAAAGCAATAATTTGGATTATTTAGCTTAGAAAAAATTAAGGTTGATTTTTCAAAATTGTATTTTCATCATGTTCTGTCATTTATAAATATCAGTTTCAAAATATTTATTTAGCAAACAAAGTATTTAGTTTGAAGCTAAATTGGTGGTTAGCAAAGCAAATGCTTGGTGTGAAGCAGTTAGCAAGCTAAATATTTGGTTTTAAGCTAAATATTAAATTGGCAACTTATATATGATTCGAAGAAAATTATGTAGATATCAAATATTTAGTTACAAACGAAATACTTAGTTTGACACTAGTTAGCAAGCTAAATATTTGGCATGAAGCTAAATATTTAGGTAGAAATCCAAATATTTATCTTTATAAACTAAATATATCTGCAAAGTATTATTTACTATAACTTGTTATATTATTTAGTATGAAGATAAGTTCTTGGCATGCTAATTATTTGGCTTAAAGCTAAACATTTAGCTACAGATAGGTAAATACATATTTTGATGCTAGATAGCAAGCTTGAAGTAAAATATTTAGGAAATATGCAAATTCACTTGCCAATACCTGGAAGTGAACTACCAAAATAAAAGCTGGGTCTTCCAATCTACTTTTGAACTGTTTAATGCCGCATTTTTATCATCGTTTCTTCTCTAATGTACAACATTTCATCGTGAAACAGGATGAGCCATTAGCAAAGCGAGTGTTCATGTTGGTACTGAAGGATTCAGTCTCACCAATAGGAGTTTGTGGAGAAGTTCTCAAGAGACAGCTTTTATTTTTTGAAAGTCTGCTTATTAGCTTGTACGTAAGCTATGAGCTAAAGCTAAATATTTAGTCTGGAGTTAAATAGTTAGTTTTTTCACTAAATATTTGAAACTGTGACAATTATAAATAAACGAGATACTGTTCTATAATTTTTTTCTGATAAGCTAATATGATTGTTGCTGTTCATTGTTCTCTGTAATTTTACATGCTGGTTTTTACTTTTCATGTTCAAAGTCAGACTCTTGTTGACTTTTCCATGTTTGAGCATCAACGTTCTGCTTGTCTGCAGGTTCCAGTAAAACCACTGCTCTCACAGTCGGCTTCAGACGATCCAGCAAAGATCTGCGTCGTCATTGATTTGGATGAAACTCTAGTGCATAGTTCATTTAAGGTGAGCCGCCCGGCATGAGCCTCTTTATCTGCCGTAATAGGAGGCTGACAGCAGAAATTACATTCAATGAAATTAACAGACTGTTAATTCACTTTTATTGTGAAATAGTTTTGTTGTACTGAATGCCGTAAGTTGCTCTGAACATCCTAGGCAAAAGCAGTAGGGCCGATTTCACCTGTTTCCACTAAAAGTTTAATTTTGATGGAGAAGTTGGCGAAAGATAAAAAAACAGACCAACCAACTCAGCAGGACCTGAGCTGAAGTATCTGCTGTGCATCGCAGCTGCTTTTCTGACTGCATTTACAACTTACTATGATGCTTTTCACTAAAAATACATTTTTTAAAATTCATTTGATTTTCCACATATTTAATTTTTGACCTTTTTTTTTAGATGGAAAATACGTAAAACTCTTTGATTTCTCACAACAAAACTCCCCAAAAGAGTTTGGTCTTTAGGATTTGAACGATAAATAAATTTAAATACACAGATTATTAACAGCCTCATGATTTTAGATTGTTAATTAATTAAAATGGATGTTTTATTCATTTTGATTCTTTTAGTGGCTGCAGTGGGTGGAAGAAGCTAACGCTAACATGGTGAATTGTGCAATAAGCGGCGCGTCTCTCTGGTCACAGACTGTCCTTACAGACTGTCACTGGATATTGCTGTGCAGAAGGTGTAGACAAGATTATTCTCTGTTAACTCCATGGTTTATGTAAAACTGGTAATAAAACTCAGCATTAGCTTCATCACACATCACTGCTGCCTGCTGAGAGAGAACTTCTTAACATTTATCCCCAGAGTCGCTGCTGCAAACGTAAAATAACTGCAAAATTAAGTGAATGAAATCAGTTAAAGTAACAAAATTAACTGTAAAAAATTACCGATGTACAACTGAAACACAATAAAATACTTGTTTAATTTAAAATGTCTAGTTTTAAATGAAACAATCTGCCAGTGAAGCTAGTAATTTTTCAAATCAATCATAAGTTATCTTGGAAGTTAGTTTTGTATTTTATCAAGTGTAATAAGAAAATGGACCAAAAATACAGTTTTTGCTGTTTAAGAAAAACTGGAAAATTATGTGCAAAAAATACAAATAAGTCTGTGCAAATATTCCATTTTAAATAAGACAAAACTAACATTTTAACTTTTACTGCCTCTGATGACCAGAGGAAGTGATGAGTTGTGCGCCGCGGCGCTCGCTGCGCTCGGTTCGCTGAAACGCTGCCGGGCAGATCAGTTTCTGTCTCAGTGCTCCTTCCTAAAAGGAGCCGGTGGAGAGCAGTTCATATGTCTGTCTGCAGAAACCAGAGTCTCTTTGGGTAAGCATGAGTTGAACCCAGGCGGCCATGTTGGAAATGATGACCGCCTGACTCACGTGTCGATGATTCTCTGGTTGGCAGGATTTCTACCGTCCTGACCATCAGGTTACTACAAACACAAAATGAGAGGAAATGTAAAGGAGAAAGTCATTAAACTCAGGGACTCTGTATACGGAAGACCATTTCTGCCATGAAATAACAGTCCAATAGGAAGCCGTAATTATGAGTTAGTAATTAAGTTTAAAAGTTATTTTTACAAGGATCAAAATCATGCTTTTTGAAAAGCTGTTTATAATTTGGGCTTTTACACGTTTCAGGGATGACTTCAGAACTTTAGTCGACTTTTATTCTCATATTTGACTTTAAAACTCAAAGTTATGATAAAATTCAGAAATTTATTTTATTCTCAATTAACTTTACTCATATTTATAACTTTAAGTCAAAATTGTCTTTAAAACTCAAAATTATGACTTTTGTTCTCATTATTCTGACTTTAAAAATTGCACTGACTTAAAAGAGAGAAATGCTTCTGATCCTGTGGATATGAGTTCCTTCATATTTATTCTAAAACCTGATGCTACACTGTGCACACTTTCTGTCAGCGCTGATGAAGATTCTCTCACCTCAGCATGCTGATAGCTTGGATTTTTAGATGTGGGGCTAAATAATGTCTGAAATTATGACTGATGCATTTATAAAATATGTCTTGAAGTTTCATCCATGATTAACTTTATCTGGAAAACAATAAATGGAATTACACCAGATAGTTTATTTTTTTACTACTTTTAACCATTTCTATTTAATTCAGATTGGTAGCTTTCGGTATTAATTCGGTTTGTCTGTTTTTCATGTTTCTTTTTTGCTGCAGATTAATTTAAAGCAGAACTTGATCCATCACCAGTATCCAATATGAAACTAATTAAATTACGTCACCACTCCAGCCTCACGCCTTATATAGCTCAGCTTCCAGTGATTCAACATCCGAGATGCATAATTCAGATGCTGAGAATTCAGCCAGTAAATCATTTTCCTTTAGCTTCGCCTCCTTGTATCTCGGATGTTTTACTAATTATCAAGACTCAAATGGGTTTTTAAAGTTGTAATTTATATGTTTCTTGTCTTTGAACAGCCTTTGAACAATGCAGACTTTATCATTCCAGTGGAAATCGAAGGAATTGTTCATCAGGTAGGAACTTTAAAACAATTTGAGTTTAAAACTCCTTGAAATGGATTTTGATTTGGCTCCTATTTGAATGCAAACCTCCTGTATTTATTTCTGCATAACTAATGGGGTGAAATCGCGGCTTTGCCAGCTGGTTTCGAAGCTGCAGCTCTTCATATTGATGGCTCCCGGCTGCAGGTTCCTATTTCAGTCCTGATAAAATAAGGAGAGCCCCCAACGCTTCTCAGAAATACCCGCCATCAATCTCAATCTGTATCACATCTTATCCCAGATCAGCCTGCAGCCTGACATGCTAAAGCTGCTAGCTGCTAGCCGCGATTGGCTCTTCTGGCTGACGGAGGCTTTACAGAAAAACAACAAAATTCATGCTGTGAAGATTTGGACAGCAACTCGTTACATTTACTTGAGTTAATGCTTCAGAAAAATTACTTCAGTGAATGCTTTTTATTTTTCTGGATATTAAATGTGATTAACTTCTTAAAGCTGCAGCATTTAAGTTTTAAAAATGTATGTTGCCATGTTGTGACGGTTCAATGAGACAGATAATCTGTGAACTCGTCGATCTCTATGAGCTTCTCTTGCACCAAAACAACCAATCAGAGCCAGGACGCAGGTCTTAGCGCTGTCAATCAAGCTCATATACTCGCTGCTATACGTTTTGATGGTGGAGAGACGACTAACCGTTACAGTAAATCTGCCATCATCTGTGGCTGTGCTAACTAGCATTAGCATTCTAGCTGCAGCCTAGCAGGTGATTTGCAGCGGTAAGACCCGCCTCCTGGCTGTGGTTGGTTGTTTCTAGATTCTTTTAGCAAATATGAAAACAGAATATTTTTTAATAAAAATTAAATGCTGTAGCTTTAATGAAGAAAAAGCTTTTTTTTTTTTATCAACAATTCACCAAAACAACTTACAGTTTTGTTAAAATTTTATAAGTTGGAACTGATGTGGAAAAAATATACCTGATTTTTGTTGTAATTATATTAATTATTTTGATTTCACGTTTAACTTTATATTTTGTCATTTTTAAATATCAAATGATTGTTTCTACCAGTTAAAGTTGGGTAGCCATAATAAATGCTTTTTTACTCTTCAGTAATTTCTTGGTTATTTTTTGCTAAAATAGTCAGAATATGTTGAAGTAGTGGTACTTTTAGTGTTTAAAGTCCTCTCTCTGGGCCTGGGTCCGTTTCAAGTACTCCAGGATCGGCTTGTAAAAGTGGGGAAAGCCTATTCTGGATGACTTGGTTCAGAAACATGGCTGCCAGCGTCTTAGTTAAAAATAAGGAAATTCATTTAGAAAAATAACACGATTTCTGTAAAATGAGAACAACAGCTTCCTTCTACAGTTGATCTCATTTCCAGTGAGTCTAACTGTTATATTTCTGTGTTTCCATCAGGTTCATGTTCTGAAGAGGCCGCATGTTGACGAGTTCCTGCAGAGGATGGGAGAAATGTTTGAGTGTGTTTTATTCACCGCAAGTTTATCCAAGGTTTGCTTTCCCAAGTCTCTCATTGTCCAGCTGGTGAAACAGAGCGCTGCATCACTCTGAAGATGGCCTTTTTTGGGACTTATGGTGACCTTTGACCTAATTCATCTTTGCTGTGACAGTTTAGCTCAAAATGAAAAGTTTAAAATCTTAGTTAATAATGGCGGCTCTCCAGCATCGATGAACTGTTGTTCATAGCACAGAGTCTGTTCAACAGGGAACTGGCTAATAAATATGTTTTCTTATTGGGACCAGAGAATAAAGTACAGAGTTTCTTTCACTAGAGATCAACACACCTTGATCTCTAGGTATGTTGATCTAAGCGCCAATGGGTGTTTGTGAGCATAAAGTCATTTTCCAGCTGTTTCTACTTTTTGTAATTTGTTGTCACGATAAAACAAAACCCAGTTACTTAGATTAGCTACTTAGCTTCAGCTGGGATTCATTTGTTTCCGTTGCCCGAGTCAAAAAATTACAGAATTTCAATTCCCTTCCCTTTGTCTTAGCTAGCAGTAGCTTGATGTGAGTTTCTAGAGCCAAATAACTAACTAGATATTTAATTATAGAGTTTGACTGACATGACAAACCTTTTAGCATCTACATTAACATACAGCAGCTAAACTCCAAAAAGTAACACACACTTCATTATGTGGAGAAAAGTGAGACTGTGGCTTCATATAGCAAGTATTCAGGTGACACGGCTGTTGAAAGGAACGAGTAAGCTCTGGAATAAAAATTCTGGTCAAATACGAGCAAATATTACATCAACCTGAACACTGCCAGAGTTTTAGTGTGCTAAAGTATAATTTTCTGTGTTTTTCCTGTCATATTTCCTTCAGTATGCAGATCCTGTGTCCGACCTGTTGGATAAAGGCGGAGCCTTCCAGAGCCGCCTCTTTCGGGAGGCGTGTGTATACCACAAAGGGAACTACGTTAAAGACCTGAGCCGCTTGGGAAGAGACCTGAACAGGGTGATCATCATAGACAACTCCCCCGCTTCCTACATCTTCCATCCAGACAACGCGGTACGCTGCTCCTGTGATTAAAGTCTGAACATCATTTCACACTAAAATCACCGTTTTCAACCTCCAGGTTCCCGTCGTGTCCTGGTTTGACGACATGTCAGACACTGAGCTTCGCGACCTCATCCCCTTCTTTGAGAGACTCAGCAAAGTGGACGACATCTACGACATTCTGAGGAAGCAGAAGACTTCGAGTTAACGGATGTTCAGGTGCAGAGAGTCGCCAGCGACTGTCGATTCGGGGCCACGGAGGCTGGCGAGCCGCAGGCTCCATCGCGCTTCCCACTACAAGGACCACGCTTTAAAAAAACAACTCGCATTTAATCTCGTAATCTCACAGCCTGTTGGATAAATCCACCAGTTATCATCGGAATGCTTCATGGACTTACCATAGCCTCTGTAGATAACTGGAGAGCAGAGTGCGTGTGTGTGTGTGTGTGTGTGTGTGTGCGTGTGGAGGTGTGTGTGTGTGTGTGTGTGTATTATATGACAGATGTGACCTTTGTAACCAGATTGTGTGAACAGTTGCGCAGTCTTCTACAAATAGTCCTGGACAAATGAGCCACCATTACTCATTTTAATGTCAGTATAATGTAGCATTTGTACAACAGAATTATTGACATGATCACACAGAAAATAAGGCGCCATAGCGACGAGGCGACGTAATCGCCTTACATAAAAATAACTCTGGGGAGCTACAGGCGTAAAATTCAACATTCAATACACCTGAATACAAATGTTGATCACTACTTTTGTAAATAGAGACAAAAATGTTTCTTGATGTTTGAAGATATGCACAAAATATGCTATGCTTCAAAATAAAAAATGCTCATTATGCTGAAAACCCTGTTTAAATTGCCTGTTAATACATGTGCTTAAGAAAATTACACTAAATCCCTACTTTACTTTAACCCAGGAAAGAAGATTCTTTAATAATAATTCATCCATTTATCGTAGCAAAAATTAACCTTAAAGGTGACAGTTTAGCTGTTTTAAGCGAGGCTGTAGAAAGTAGCAGTGAACAGTTGGTATCATCTGCAGTGGACAGACGTGTTTATTTCTAATGTTTGGAGATGCAGAATCACGTTCTCATGTTTGAGTCAAGCTAATAGCTTATAAGTTCTGGTAGATGAGTACTTTGAGTCGCTGTTATGTTTTTGATGACATGTTAGCTTAAATTGTTAGCTTTATTCTGGGTGCTGTAACTTGGATCAAACGTACTTTATCTCAACTTCAGGTTTTATCAGTGACATTAATGCACAAGTTATAATCATAAATCTACACGCAACGCGTATAAACGGTTAAAAACAAATACTTTGACAAACAAAATATGAATAAATTGGCATAAAATTGCATGAACTATAATTGATAAACATGCTAAGGTGGCTAATTGTGGTGGACACAGAGCTAGCTGCAGCTTCAGTATTAAATGTTACTTTGAGTAGCTGTTTGCTTTCTTCTGTGAAGCTATTCATTTAAATAAGGTGTTAGCTTTATTGCTAGCAGATGTCAGATTTCCTTTGCATAGCTGACTAAGCTGTTTTTTGCTTCAGTTTGAGTAACGTTAGCTTTAATAGCTGTTGTACTGAGACAAAAGCTGTACTCTGAGCAGCCATTGGTTACCTTTTGAAGCTATTAGCTTAACTTTGAGTAGCTGTTTGCATAAACTAACAGCTACCCAAGCTAAATGGATTATTTTCTGCTTTGAAAATGTACTAGCTTCGTAGGCGTTAATGTTACTCTTGAACTGTCGGCTTTACTTTGTGAAATTGCTAGCTTGTTTTGGGAGCTGTTAGCTTGGCTCTGATTAGCCATCAATTTGAATAGCTTTTGGCTTGAGTAGCTGTAAGCGTTCTCATTTCTCAAGTACTCTCCACTACTGTCTGCAGCAGGTAAGATACTGAAAACTTCACACATGCCGTTGTTTGAATAAACTTGAATCTAAGCTATTTTCTGAAAGAAGATGACAGTGTCACGTGTTCTGCCTTATTTATCTGATTAACTGTAACTCGGTCTATAATCAGAGTTCATGTAAATGTCTTTAATTGTACTGCTTTCAGTTAAAAAAGTTACATTTATGCACAGATGTCACTGTTTATTTGGATGTTAAAATACTTAAAAATTTATTTTTTTAACTTTTATTTAGGAAACATTCCTTTGATATATGTAAAGGCTTAAACAAAAGAGTTCTGCTAATAAACACATATGGGTTTGAAGAGGGAACTGGGAATATTTAAAGTTTTAAGTAACAACTTTAACATATTAAATGATTTAAAAAAGGTATTTTTTAAAATGGAATCTATAACAAGTATATCATTTTTACATTGTTATTTTGACAGCTAAACAATGGATATGAGGAATGGCTTTAGCATTTAGTACCTGTTAGCTTAGCACTCAGATGTTAGCTTCACAATGGTCACCTGTTAGCTTAATGCTCAGTAGCTGTTAGCTTGACTCTTTATTACTGTTTTCTTAACTTGTCCATGTTAATTTGTTTCCGATTCTGTCTGGTAAGAAAAAAAAACTTAATTTTTATTTCAAGTTCTGACTTCAGGGATTCAGTGTAGATTTTAAAACTGCAACAAACCCGAACGCTTGAACCAAACCGTAAATAGTATCTGAATCATCTCGCTGTTTATTGACGCTAAAACAAACAAACCAGGTCCAGTCAAATCACTTCAACATTATTTACAATACAACAGAAGATACAGTTTGACTTAAAATAAGTTTCAGGAGACATTAAGGTAGTTTAAGCTGCTTTCAAAGAGACTAAATAAAATATTTATACATTATTGAAGCGTCAGGCGACTGCAGGGTTGGAGTTTCTTTCAGGGATTTTCTGTGAAAACAAAACAGAGAAATTTTACATTTTTAAAGTAAAGCTGCTATAAAAACCAAAATACAAAGAAATTAGTAATCAATCTTTACTATTCTGTTTGTTTTTTTTTCCAACTGTATTTTCATTAATTGTTAGTAATGCACTGGTAAATATGGCAAAGGAGCTTGTAAGGACAGAACAACCCGCAGACAGACTGAGGTAAAATAAATACAGTAGAAAAAAGACAAATAACGTCATGAAAGAGAAGAAATAAAATATAAATTAATAGAAAATAACGAATTCAAATTGCACAGCGTTTGTCAATCTTGATTCTGATATTAGAGTCTGTGTTTTGAATTTAAACTTAAAATGTAAGCTTTCTTTGACTTTATAAACAGAAGACAGCAGGACTTTTATGAATAATTTGTAAATTGGAGGCTTTTATTTTTGCAGATGAGTTTAAAACTTTAAAAATGAGTTCAAAGCATTTAATTTTTAACTAAAATTTAAATGTCTTTAGATTTTAGTCAGTCTAGGTGGTGAAGTGGAACAGTTTTCTGTTAAGTAAACGTGAGTCAGTTTTTGTAGGAAACTGAATATCTTCATTAATATTTAATAAACTCGTTTGTGTCTGTGGTTCAGGTTCAGCTCGTCACTTTCAGAGCGATTAAACTTCAGTATCTGGGTCAGATGACTGAACTCGGTTTAATCTGAGGCATCATAATAAAACTAAAAATAATCCCAGCAGCTCGTTGGTGCCGTTGCCGCGTTGCCTGACCTACATACCCACTGATAGTCGGACCATAAACGCCTCACATTATTTACAGAACGTGGCACCCCGGGGTGCCGAACCGCTTCACCTATTCACTGACCCACACACACACACACACCTACACACCTACACACACACCTACACACACACACACCACCAAAACAGCTAAAAATCACTTATTTGCGTTTTTATTCACATTTTCGGCTGATTTGGTCAGATGAATCTTGACATTTTGACAACTTTTTCTTCGCTTTTCCAATTTGAGATACGGAAGAAACTCAAAGCTTTGTTCTTATCGCCCCCTAGTGGTTCAGGCTGAATATTGCAGAGAAAAGAATCTAATTTTTCTACCAAATTTTATCATTAAAAATTAGTAGAACGACTTTAGCTTATTTTTACTCAAGTAAAATGTAGATAAAAAGGCGACTGAAGATTTAATCAAATTATCAATCATTTAATATTTAAACATTACATCATCAGACTGACCAAAATATAAAGTTTAGAAGAAATTTTTGTCTTAAGAACCAAAATTTAAATAATTCATCTAAATTATATAATTCATATAATAAAATTTTACCAGATTAATTTATTTCAAAATAAAACTAATGAACTGCGAATAAAAACAGCCGTCTGAATTTTTTGTTAAAAAATTACAGTAAAAAGTATCCAAGAAGTTAATAGACTAAAAAGTATCAAAACAATCACTGGATTTTTAAAAACACAGACGGACCAAACTATAAAGTTAAATTAACATTTTTCTATTTTAAAGATAAACAGAAAAATAATTCACATAAATAACAAAATCAAGCAAAAAACATATATTCATATATAATTTTTTCTAAATGTTTTTTATTTAAATTTTTTTGGTTAAACATTTTCCATTCAGTGGATTGAAAATCCAGTAGAAATACTAAGTAATATAATTATTCAAGTAACACCCGACACTGCAGCTCTTTCTGGGTAAATTGTGACAAAAACTGAACCGGGTCCAAAAGAACCTCATAACGAAGCTCTGCTGACACCTACTGGTCAACAGGAGAACTGACACGTCCATCCAGTTTCCTGCTTGTGGTTCAATATTTTGTGGATTTTCTTTGGAAAAAGCTTCAAAATATTTGGTGAAAACTGGAATATATTAAAGCATATATCAAATATTAATATACTCTAATACCTTGGCTCAATTATGGGGCTAAAATGGTGCCAAAAAGTTTAAAAGGAAACTTTTTTTTTTTTTAACTGAAATCTTGAATGTGAAAAGTCGTTTTGAACATTTCTTCGTTGTAAAACTTTTTTCCAGTGTCAAAACATTTGTTTCAGTTTAATTAGGTTTCGTTTTGAACAAAACTTAGATTAGCTGATGTTTGTAAAGCAGCCATTTCAGAAGCACCATGAACACTGCAAAAACGAAAAATACTTCCAAGTTATTGATGGCAGCTCTCAATATTCTGGAATTATTTACTGACACCAAGCGATAATAAGTTGCTGAAAAGTCACTTTTAAGTTAGTTTTGTCTAATTTTTAGTGGTATTTTCTGTAGAAACTGCAATAACTCCTCGGTGAGGTTTTGTGTTTTTGCAGTGTATCAGTTGTTCCTACCTGCGACTCGGAGCTGAGCTTGACTTCTGGCTTTCCCGGACGTGAACTCCACCAGGCCGCTCATGTCGGCCGCGGTTTGCCGCAGCGTCAGCCTGTGGACCGTCCCCATCTTCTCCAGCCGGACCCGCGGGCCGGGCTGCAGCGGCTCGCCGTTCAGGCTCCACGCCGGGGCCGCCGGCGCCGCCGACACCTCGCACTCGAAGCAGGCGTCGTCTGGCGCCGACACCACCACGTCGGTCAGCTCCCGCACCATCAGCACAGGCTGGGCTGGAGAGCGGACCGCAGCGAGACAGCAACCACAGAGAAACACGAGAAAACAGAAAAAACAGTTTCCTTTAAGACATTTAGACAACTGTGAACAAATCTGACCAATGAAAACTAATATGGAACAGTAAATAATTATTAATTACCTCAAGCACTAAATTTAAACATGACAGTTTCACATCATGTAATCAGCTTCTCTGCTTTAAAACCTAAAGTCCAAAGTGAAGAGGATTTTAAACATAATATGACAAAAACAATAAAACAGCAAATTAGATTTAAAGTTGTGGATTTTCAGTAAAATTTAAAGAAATTCAGACAGAAATAGAAATGTCTGCTTATAATCTGTTACATTTCAAGCCAACGCCGGCAGTTTGGTTTAGTTTCCTAGACTGTTTTTAACAGTAGACAGACGTGTCCACAGACGTCTCATCACAGAATAAAAACGCAGGACGGCTGCGTCAGGCTGTCTGGGCGTTTTTAGTTATTTACAGATTCTAAGCTTTCTAATGAAAAACATACAAATAAAAAAGACGTTCTTCCCTACAAATGTTTTGTGCATTAACATTTTTAAGGCGTTTTGTTATTTAGAAACAATCAAAGAAAAAAAGACTTGAGTTTCTGTGGTAGAAACGAAACATTTCTTTGAGCGCAACATTAATATTCCTATGTTCGGTTCAGGTGCAGTCGGTCAGTGCAGGGCGCAGCGCTGCACACCGAGATCTGCTGTTTATCTTAAAGCAGGAAAGGTTTAAAGCAACCAAAGAACACAAATTGTTTACCTTCCACGGTCAGCTTGGCGGAGCATGTGTAGTCTCCGACCTGCACGCTGTAGGTGCCTTCGTCCTCCAGCGCCACCTGCTGGATGATCAGTTTGCGGTAGCAGCCTTCGCTGCAGATCTCGAAGCGTTCGGAGGGCAGGACGACGCTGCTGCCTTTGTACCAGCGGATGCTGCAGCGCGGGTTGGACACGGTGCAGTCCAGGAGCACGCGGCTCTTCTCCAGGGCGCTCGTGTCCTGCAGGGGTTTCACGATGTTCACCGGCAGCTCTGGAGCACAAATGGTGCCAAATTTAAGAAAAAAGGAGGCAGTAATTATTTTTGATGTTTCAGAAAAACCAGTAAAGCATCAAGCAGCCGGGGACACTAAAAGCAACAATATTATAATTATCACAATAAAAACATATCAATAAAAATGTGTAAAACATCCACAGACATAAGAATCACAAAATGAGCAATTTGCTCGTTTTCTCCTGCTGGAGCTCTGGGAGGGACGAGACGGAAGAATCACAAATTATTTTGCTGTTGTAGACAGAAAAAAGTTTCCAATTTTTAAAAACCTAGAATAGTTTTTAGTTAATCCCAGGAACAAAAATAACTGTTTTTAATTTGTGACACGACAAATTATGAGATAAAAATGAAACAACAGGCCGACTAAAGAAAAAATCTGCAGGTTTTCCCTTTAAGGCGAAATAAACTCACCACAGAAAACCTCAAACTAAAAACGACGACAGTGTTTGAGCGACACGTTTGTTTCATTTCTGGATCGCAGTCAGGGGCCGCAAAAAATGTACCCAAGGGGCCACAAATGGCCCTTGGGCCACACTTTGGATACCCCCGGTCCAATGAAACCACTGTTATTATCACCACTAATTAATAATCAGACCGAATAATCAATGACTTTCTGATGCGTTTCTGTTAGTTTTTCATTAAAGCTGAATTTCTTACCTTCCACCTCCAGGAAAGCAACAGATTCTGCGTTTCTGGCAACGAACTTGATCTCCCCGGAGTCTTCAGATCGCACGTTACACATGAGGAGAAAATGCTTTGTTCCTGAAAGCAGTCAGAAATAAGATGGCCGTCATCCAGGGTTTTACTTCCTGTTTAACCTCTAAAGGCAGCGGCAGAACCTGACCTTCCTGCCGGATCCTGACGGTGCTGGTCGGTTGGATCCGCTCGCCGTTTTTGAACCACTCCCCCGGAACGTCTTCCACTGAGATCTCACACACGAACACGGCGTTCTGATCCTCCTGGATGTCCAAATCCTCCAGGCCCTGCAGGACCAGCAGCTCACGCTCTGCAGACACGAAACCCACCCAAGACACTTTAAACCGTAAACTACAAACTCATCACCACAACCTGATGGGCCTCAAAACGTCCCAGACGCTATCGCACAGCACCAGGCCTGACATACAACCTGCATCTTTTCACTGTTTCTTCTTTTCTTTCAATTCTCCTCAAATATTTTACAGATTTATTATAAATCATGTTATTGAGTTTAAATGAGAAACACAACGTTTAGGGGAAAATTGTTAAAATTTACATCAAAATTTTAATTTGACTAATTTCCAATTAAAAATAATTTCTAAATTTTTAATGTTTTAATTTCTAGTTATAAAAACATACAAAATGAAAACCTGTAATACTTGGCAGATGCCAGCAGAGGGCAGTGTTGAGTAACACAAAAGATTTTACATCTTATTTACTACAGAAGCTAATAAAGGAACATTTTACACAATCCTTTATCTTTTTTACTATAAGAGTAAAATAATCTCACATATCTTCATAAAGTTTAAATGGAGCTAATTCAGCCTGTTGAACAATCGCATGTTTTAGAAAATGCAGGAATTTAACGGGGCATTACCGTAAACCTCCACTGAGCAGGAAGTGGCAGCATCACCAGCGTCGCAGGCGTACAGGCCGGAATCCACCGCGCTGCATTTCATTATCTGCAGGAAGCGCTTCCTTCCCATCGCATAAATACGCACGTCTCTGCTGGGCTTCACCTCAACGCCGTCCTGAAAGAAAACATAAAAACGATTAAACTTCCTGTTCGATTATTGACTGTTCAACAGGAAACAGTTGAATGGATGACTACACAGCAGACATTCATTCTCCTCAACATTTATTTGCAAAGGATAAGGTAGTTCAGTAGTTTCTGCCTTTGCTCAAAACCGTCTGAAACAGAGCTTCTTTCAGTGAAATGTAAATAAAGATTAAAGCTGCAGTCTCCACCTTCAGCCATTTGACGTCGACGTTGTGTCTGGACAGCTCGCAGTCGAAGGAGATGATCGACCCGTCAGGAACTTTCTGGTTTTCCAGCTTCCTGATGATGGTCACTGGAGGCTCTGGAGAAGAACAAAATCACTTATTAAAGCAACAAACACGTATTTATATCTTCATATGAACTGATCTTTTTTCGGCCTGATCCTCTGCATGTCATCAGCAGCTCACAGCAGTGAGAAAAGAAAAGTGAATGAGCCGGAGCTCTTCATTGCATGGCTGCAGGTTATTTTCTTTGTTTGCAACGTGAGCCTGGATGAAGGCAGCAGCAGCAGCAGCAGCAGCAGCAGAGCGCCACTCCCTGCTATTATCATGCCTGTAATGGCGGCCATGTGGCCACAACTGCAGCTGCCGTCTGAGGTCGCAGCAAAACGATTACAGTTTAATTACTTGGTGGTTGTATCTATAAATGATTAAAACAAAGCGACGGGTTGGACACAATCCTGTATTGACGGATACGTAAGCCTGTCGTTATGCCTGGAATAGGACCAGAAGTCGCATCGCAAGAGGAATGAGTTGCAGGCAGTTTCCAGAGCAGCCGACAGTCAGCTGGAGGGTAAAGGTCATCAGACCCAGAGGCATGCCCAGCTGATGAGGCAGACAGAGGTCACGTTGTCTCTAAATGAGGTCAGTCGTCATGTTGACAGGTGTGAACCAGCTTGGCAGGTAAAGTTTGTTAGAAGCCAGGAACTACAAACACCATAAAGCCATTTCACATCATTTTATGAGAAAACAACTTCATGTTTATTTGTTGTATTCTGACTTTCTCCATATCTTCTTCTTTATTTTTTGTGTGGAAAATTCACCTAATTGTGGATATTTTAGTAAAACGTGTTTAAAATATTCTTTAAAATTTGATTGGCAGCAATGTTGCATAGATTTTAGCTCCTTCAGACTAGCCAGCAGCAATTAGCAATCACCTGCTGAGCTCTTTATAGGAGCAACTTCTCAGAGCAAGGCTGGTAAACATGTTGTTAAAGGGCCAATAGAGGAGCCATGTTGGGAGGATTTCCTGGAGGCGGAGCTTCAGAGAGAACAGGAAGTAGCCTTAAAGAAACCAAGGCCCAATTTCAAGGCGTTAAATATGGAAGTCAATTTTTTTAAGTCGTATTTGATACATAGAGTATTTTCTGATTTACTTGATTGTGCTATAAAATGGTACAAAGACAGAATATTGTCCAAACCCACGACCAGAAATACCTTGAAGAAGTGAGAAAAGTCAAATTTCTGTTTATTTAAATGCTTCAGAGCAACATGGCTGCTTAGATTCAAGCTGCATGCGTCCTCTTTCTGACTGCCAGTCAATCACTCAGAGTGCTGGTCCATTTTCCTCCATTGAATATGTAATACTGTCACCATCCTAAAGTTATTTTTTGCCAAAATGTCGGGGTTTTAGAGAGACAAAGATCGTAATTTATTTGCCAGAATCCCCATTTCTTTCCTTCCAAAAGACGAAGGCATAAAAAAGCCTTAGGAAGTATTTTAGGAAGCTGCTGATCTGTTGACCTTCCTGTTGGTTTCCTACCCTTCACAACGAGCCGAGCCGACGTCTTCAGGTTCTCCACGCTGAACACAAAGCTGCCCGTGTCTTCCACCGACAGGTTGGAGATGGTGAGGCTGTGCACTTCTCCTTTGGCGCTCATTCGGAAGTGGTTGGTCGGCTTCAGCTGGATCCCGTTTCTGATCCAGGTTCCCGGGACGTTGGGGTGGGACAGCTCCACCTCAAAGGACGCCGTTTCTCTCTCCGTGGTTTTAATGTCTGTCAGCCCACGCCTGATGCTGATTTTTCGCGCTGTGGGGCATCAGAGCACAAAAGACAGGAATTTATCCGGGGGAACAGACCGACAGGACGTGCAGGAGGAATGGTGCCGCTTCTTTCACACAATGGCTCTGGATTCTGTTCAGCTGGCCGCTTTTAGCCATTCGAGCCGCTGACCCGCCAACTAAATCCTGCCAAGTTTTTCACTTATTGTGGCATACACAAACATTCCCAGTGGAAAAAATGAGTGTTTATTTTGGAGACCTGATGACAACAACCTGAGTTTTGAAGGCCAGTGTGTAAATTTAGACGCAGTGAGAGTAGATCAAAATTCACAGGATGTGCCAACAGCGACCCGAAGTCCCAACTTTCCCCTTCCCACCTGCACTAGTGTTGAAAGAGCAGCCTTTAATTCAGCCACTCGCCTGCAGCCTGCAGCCTGGGCAGCAGAAGCAGGAGGAAACCCTAGAATAAGTGCATCTTAATGACCACAAGATGTTTAGCAGAGGCTCGACGTCAACCAGGTTTTACGTCACCAAGAAAATCTCTACCAAGAGGACAATAACGATATGTCCTCTCACTGCAAAAACACATTTCTACTGAAAACATCTCGATACACCAGAAGCTTGATTTAAATCAACAATTCTTTCATATTGATGAAAAGGTTCTTGTTCCACTGGATGATTATTTAGCTTATAACACGTCGATGTCAAATTTTTCCATGTAGCATTTTTAGAAACAGGTTTAAAACGGCACAATAAGTCGATAAAAAGAGAAAAAAATACAAAAATAAAATAACAGTAATGAGTAAATAAAATAAAACATCACAACAGAAAAGCTTCAGTCAAGACATGTTTCTGCCAGTGGAATTAGAACTGGGTTGCTAGGTAACAGGGCTGGGCTTGGCTGGGGTTGCTAGGTAACAGGGCTGGGCTTGGCTGGGGTTGCTAGGTAACAGGGCTGGGGTTGCTAGGTAACGGCGCACTGCTGTTGATTATGACATAAGTGGAATATTCTGCCAATGGAACTAGAACTTTTTCATCAACATTGTGGAATCATTCATGTAAAATAAGCAGCTCCATTCAGTTGAGCTCAAGCGTTTGAAGGTATTTGCACTTGAAACTGGACCAAGAAGTCTGGGTCAGATTTGGTGTTTTTTTTGCAGTGCTCGAGTCTGATTACGCCGACCTCGTTCTGCGTCTTGGGTTTGGTTGGGATGTCACCTGTTGGTTGCCATTCCATCCCAGTACATGCTGCCTCTGTTCCCAGTAAACTCAGATTACTGCTAATTAAGAAGCAGGGGGAGTTGTCGGTGACGGCGGTAAACAAACAGCAACAGCACATAGTGAGAACATGAGGACACTGACGCTCCACGGCGAGTTGGGCCTGCGTCCGGTCGTGGAGGGTTTCACAGCTGTAGGCGCCCCGGTCCGCCGTGGCCACCTGGTGGATGGTCAGGCTGTGGGTCCGGCCGCGGTGTTTCAGGGTGTACTTGGCGCCGGGGTGGATCAGGATCCCCTGCCGCATCCACTGGACCTCCGCCGCCTCTTGACTAACCTCCACCTCCAGAGTCGCCTCGCTGTACTCCTCAGCCACAACTGCTGCCATTTTCTTTGTGAACAGCGCCTGTTGCTCTGTAAACGACAAATACAGATCACAGGACAGCTTTAAACATCCAGCGTTTAAAGCTACAGGATGCAACTTCGATTTTCATAAGGAACAACATGTCCCTTACATATTGTTAGTTTATTTTCAGAAGATAATTTATGAAATAAAGTGATCTGCCTGAGCCGCTATTACTGTAAAGAAACGAACCAAAAACAACCAATCAGAGCCAATTAACAGAACAATCAACAATGGAGCCATTTTAAATATCCTAAACAACCAAAAACAATAAATAAAAAGGAAATTAAAATCTGAACACAACATGGCTTCTGTCGATCAATTTCATGTTTCACTGCTCAACTTCCAGGAAAACCTTTCATTCGCTGTGATTGGTTGCTATGCTAACTAGCCTGACTGACAACAGCTCCACTAACATCAGGATTCAACACCATTTCCCACACAAAGACCAGAACATTCAGTCTGTTACAGTTTTATGTTTCAGGCTTGATGTTTATTTTGTGATTATTGTTAAGTGATCGCTGTGGTAGATTAGCTATTAGCTAAGCTAATAAGTAGGTCGCCGTTTATCTTTCAAATGAACCGAAACACATTGAATTCCACAGCAGACCTGCATGTTAAGGTGCTCATAGTCAAGCTAGCATAACTGACCCCTTTTCCTCTCCCATGCACCATGCATAAGTATAATGTAAAACTTATTTTGTAGTTAATTAAGGGCCAGAGGAGCTAAAGGTTTAATTAGAGGCTCACCCTGGACCGTTAGCTCCGCCTCTGACTGCAGGCCTTCGGCGTCAGCCGTCACTCTGCCGCTGTCTGACACCAAGCAGCTGCTGATGCTCAGCATGTGGCACAGGCCGTTACAGGAGACGGCCGTGCGCTCGTTCAGAGCGACGTCCTTTCCATTCAGACGCCAAACCAAGGCGGTGTCGGCCGGTGAGACCACGCACTTAAACACGGCATCTTCCCCTTCCCGGATGGTGATGTTACGCAGCTCAGCGATGAATTCCACAACACGGGGGGCTGAAAACCATCGTTACATATCTGTCACATTTTCAGGTAAAAAATTAACATTAAAGGGGATATAATATACAAAATTCACATTTTTACATTTTTGTGCTTCCATTTGGGTTTCTACTGCTTCTGAAAACAACACAGGCTTAAAAAAAATACCCACTCAGCTGTTATTTGGCCTGATGTTGATGATGTTTTGGTGTCTGGAAAACGAGCTGTTAAAAAAACCTCAGAAATGTAACATCACAAAACAACAGGAACCGACCTCTCTCCTAGTGCCCCATCGCCTAGCAACCCCAGCAGAATTCTACCCCGTCGCCTAGCAACCCCAGCAGAATTCTACCCCGTCGCCTAGCAACCCCAGCTGAGCTCCAAAACGGTTAGCCAGCAGGTTTTACAGCTGAACAATGGCTGCTGCACAGCAAAAACACAAAATCTTACCACGTATATTTGGTCTAGTTTCTAGTGCAAATATCTCAGTTCAAACAATAACAATAAGACTAACTTACAATGAACTTTTCAGGAAGATACAGCAGTTTGTTTTAACCCAGTAATTCCTTAATATTGATGGGAAAAGGACTAGTTCCACTAGCAGATTACTTCTCTAATAACTGTACTTGTTTCGTCGATATAAATGAATTATTGATTTAAAACAAACTCCAATGTCCTGCTGAAAAGTTACTTGCAAACCAAAATGCTTAGTAAGACTTTGTGTTTTTACAGTGTTGTTAACTTTCCGTACAGAAGTCATTCCTGCATTTTCGTTGGTTGGACAGAAGGCTCAAGTAATGCTTTTCAAAGACTAGTGGTTGTATAATTGTGCATCTGTTTGCAGCCCTTTTGATGTGAGAGTGTAGAGGTGGGGGGGATAAACAGCAGCAGCCTATTTGAATTTAAAGGGCCAGGACGCCCTGATACAACTAAAATATCATTTTCTAGGAGTGAATTTGAGCAAAAAAAGGTAATGAGCATGTTTTGTACGGCCTATAGATCTATTCTGACCTTTAATCACTTGAGTTTGAGGAGTGACGGTGACTTACCTTCGATGCTGACAGTGGCAGCCGTTCGGTCGTCTGTGGATTCACAGACGTATTCTCCAGCGTCTCGGTCCGTCAGCTGCTGGATGGTCAGGCTTCGCTCCCGGCCTTGGGCTCGTATTGTGCAGCGGCGACTCGGCGTTATCTCCTTCCCGTCTTTTAGCCACTGCACATCTCCTTTAGGCTTGTTCACCTCACACTGCAGTGTGAGAGTTTTACCTTTCAGAGAGATCACATTCTCTAGACGACTGACAAACTTCACCTTCATTTCTGCAAAAAAAACAAAGGAATCACAATTCTAAACATTTGACAAACAAGTCAGGGTGAAGGTCACAGCAGAGGGCGTTCTTACCTTCGACTAAAAGACTGAAATACATTTCATCCGTGCTTACGTCACAGACATATTCTCCAGAATCTGACAGCTGCAGAGGATTAATGGTGAGCTTATGAGTTTTACCCTCACTGGAGATATGAATGTTGTCTTTATTCAACAGCTGGCCGTCTTTCAGCCAGCGGACATTAGCTCTTTCACTGCTCACAACGGCACACAATGTGGCGCTCTCATTCTCATGAGCTGACATGCTATTCTTTCCTTCTTTATTAAGAAACTTGGCTGGGGGATCTGAGGAGAGAAAAACAAGTTTCTCAAAGAATTCAGACAAAAAGATATGAAGCTGCAAACCCTAAACGTCTGAACTGCAACTGAAAATGAGCAGCTATAAGGACCCAGTTAAAGCTGCAGTTTGTAACTTTTATAAAAAACTATTTTTATTTGACATATTTGTTGAAACAGCTTGGTAAAATGAATTTCCTCTTGTCTCAGTGCCAACGACAACCAACCAATCAGAGCCAGGAGGCGGGGCTTAGCGCTGCCAATCACCCTCCATTTGTGAACGCTAATAGTAGTTAGCATGTATGGAGCTAAATAAGACTCAGAAAGATTCTCAAAGTGTACAGTCAGATCCACAAGACTAAATGTTGAATATGATTCATAAATGTGCAGAACGCGATGAGTGAAAGCGAAGCTCAACATTCACATCTGTAAGCAGTTTCTCAAATGAACAAGTTGTAATAAACTATGCATACGAATCACCAAATACATAAATCACCAGCTTATAATCGACTCGCTGCGTTTTCCACTTTTGAGACTTTCTCAGATGTCGCAGAAGAAAAGCTGGAGAGTCTGAGCGTCATAATGTCGTCCAAAAACAACTATATGAAACGGATCTTTCTGTGAATCTTCTTGAGACTAATTTAGCTCCATAGTCATAATCACAGATGACGGCAGATAAATGTTTCCCTGTAATAGGACGCAGTTTCTCCACCATTAGAACATTTAGCAGCAAGCACATGAGTGATTGACAGCGCTAAGCCCCTCCTCCTGACTCTGATTGGTTGTTTTTCAGCAGTCGGTGCATTTCTTGCAGTAGTAGCAGCTCAGGAATTAAGAGGAGGAAATTGTTTTCGTCCACAGATTTTCTGTCTCAAACTGTAAAAACACATTTTTTGTAAAAGTTGCTGCAGCTTTAAGGAAGAAACGTTCTGATTGACCTTGAACCTCCACGACTGTGACCAGCTTGTCGTCGACGGCTTCACACACATATTCCCCAGAGTCTGAGGGCCGGAGCCCGGAGAGGACCAACTTCCTCACGACGCCGTAGCTGTCGATCCGGATCCGGTCGCTCGGCCGGAGAGCCTCTCCGTTCCGGGTCCACTCCACGTCAGCGCTGGCTCTGGACACTTCACACTCCAGGATGAGGTCGTCTCCTGTTACCATCACATGATGCTCCGGGTTCCCAGAGTTCCCAATGATCTGCACAGGAGGTTCTGCACAGAAACACTTTAATTAGCCTGGAGATGAACAAGGACGCAAAATATTAAAAGTTCAGGCTTTTATTTTTTCTCTTTTGATCAACACATCTGGTTATTAACATTGCTTATATACTTTTCGATAAACGTGACCTAAATCTTTTGTTTTATTGCCCAGAATGGATAAAAAACACAGTATTTGCAGTTAAAAGTTAAAGTCCTAACTGGCTGTTTTACCTATCTGAGCCGAATCATTAATATTCTAATCATGAATATTCTAATCATGAATATTTTTGCAGGATAACGGGGGCCATTTGTGGCCAAAATGTATTTAAATTGTTTTTATTTTTCTGAAGCCCTTTTGGATTTTTACTGACACACAGATTTAATAAAAACTGTTTATTGTTGAGGAGGTAAAACAAACAGTTTTAACTTAATGAATTTAAAGTTTGGCCCCTGGTTTAATGCAATGCATCTAAATGCTGAGTAAGTAAAAAAAGCCCCAATATTTCCGTGTTGGTAGAGGCCAGCCTGTTTACCTCTCACAGTGATGGTGAAGGCCATCTTGTCGTCTCCGGCGTAGCAGCTGTATTCTCCGGAGTCTTCCAGGCCGGCGTTGAGGACGACCAGCGACCGGAAAACGTCCTGCTCCTCGCAGCAGAACCTCTGGCTGCAGTCGATCGGCTGACCGTCTTTGTGCCAGCGGACGGACGCGTTGGCGTTCGACAGCTCACACACCAGGATGATGTCATCTGAAACTAGGAACTGCTTCTCTGTCTTTGCATCAGTTTTTCCAAGGATTCTTACAGGCAAATCTGTGAACAAAACAAATGATTGATCTGTTATTAGCTTGGCTATCAATGAAAAGTATTGGAGTGAATCACACCAGTCCTGATTAGTCACTTTAACTAAACTCCAGTCTAGAAAGTCTAATGCTGATCAAACTCTCCAAACCTCGGTCCTGGTTCGGTTATGTGAACTCTGGATTGGTTTGAATGCAAATCTGAACGCCAAGCGAACCAGAGAGCTCTCCAAAGGCAGGAAGCGGACTACAGCAGAGGGCATTCTGGGTAAATACATAACCAAAAACATAACCCACCCTGCACTCTGACGTTGAAGTCCATCACGTCGTCCTTCGCGTCGCACACGTATTGCCCGGCGTCTTCCACCGTCACAGAATGAATCGTTAACTGACGAGCGACGCCATCTTCCAGGATCGTGACCTTCCTGGAGTCCTCCACTTCTTCTCCATTCTTCTTCCAGGTCACCTCGGCGTTGGGCCTGGAAACCTCGCAGTCCAGAACCAAAGTCTCACCAACCACTTTCTCCACTCTGCTCGCCATCTTCCGCGGGCGCATGAACCGCACAGGAGGTTCTGCACATCCAAAAACCCAAGAAATGTCAGTGAGATGAAAACACTGGAGTGGATGGACGCTCTTTACCGTTTCTTTACCTGCTATGTTCACAAAAAACGTCACAGAATCGTCTCCGGTGTCGCACACGTATTCTGCTGAGTCTCTGACCGTCGTTTCCGGGATGATGAGCCTCCGGTAGACGCCGTCCACCTCCAGGAGGAGGCTCTCGCTCTCCTCCACCTCCAGTCCGTCTCGGTACCAGCGCACCACGGCGTTGGGCCGAGAGATCTCACAGCTCAGGACCATCCGCTCCGACGCCTGCTGGCACAGCTCCATCTGGGACTGGCTCGGCGACACAATCTGAACCGGAGGCTCTGGAAACGGATACGAGATAAAGCAGGCGCCGCCTTAAGAAATGAACGTTTTGACGAAAATACCCCAAATATTTCTAATTCCAGCTGGATTATCAATCAATCAAATTTGGTTGTTTTTCTCCATTGGACAATAACATTTTAAGGAGTGTTTTGCATTAAATCAAAATAGTAAACTTTATTTTGGTACCACATCATAAAATCACAGAAACTCATAAAAACATCAGCCACCGATTTAAGAAGATAGTAAATATATTTTGCATCCTAAATGTTGCTAATTGATCCAGTTATTAGTAATCAAATCAACTCTAGACATTTGGGGTTTTAGTGTCGATTGAAAGGATCTCAGTGTTTCAGCTGGTTTGCAGTTTTCTGGAAGTTTGCTCCAGTTTTGTGGTGCGTAAAAGCTGAATGCTGCTTCTCCACGTTTGGGAATTAGTCTAAACCGTGTTGTGTGGCAGAACGACGTCATGGTAAGAAAGAGGCCATATTTTACTGGCACGCCTGGTAGAATCTTGTTTATTCTTTATAAAATTACCTTAACTACCGTCCCTCCTAGACCTCAGGCTATAAAAGAATTGACCGATCCTATTCTTTCCACTTGGACAGAAAGCCTGGTGAAATCCAGACCTCTGCCAGTCAGTTATTGGTCGATATTTAGCCCATCTTATCATGTCCCTCAGTAAAGGTCTAAAAATCATCCTTCTTCTGCTCTGGTGCCACATGGAGCATCCAGGCACCAAATTCTAAACTGAAATTCAGACTAAATGCAAACGTCCAGCAGCAGAACCAGAGATTTTACCCGTAATGCTCAGATGGAAGAATATGGAATCGTCTGCCGTGTCGCAGACGTATTCGCCAGAATCCTCCACTCTGCTGGAGAGGATCTTCAGTCGCCTGTACGGACCCTCGTACTTCAGCTTGATGTTCTCGCTCTCCTGCAGCTTCTGGCCGTCCTTGAACCAGCCGACGGCCCCGTTGGGTCGGGACAGTTCGCAGCTCAGGATGATTTCCTCAGGGACGTGTCGGTCCAGGTGGACGTCCTCTTTGGGGTAAACGATCATCACCGGCGGCTCTGTGGAGCAAAGGTGGATTAAAACACATCAGCTTGAGGTTTTCTGGGAATGTGTTTCTGAAAGGTGATTACCTCTGATGTTGACTTTAAATATTAAAATGTTGTCTCCTGTGCGGCATGTGTATGCGCCGCTGTCAGACAGTTTGGCTGAATTTATGACCAGATTTCTCTTGGCGCCATCGGCCTCCATTGAAACATGAACGCTCGGCTGTATTTCGGTTCCGTCTTTGTACCACCGGACCGCGCCGTCGGTTCTGGAGACTTCGCACGACAGAATAAGCTGCTCTTGCTCCACAGCGGATCGGAACAGGTCCTTCTCTGGGACGTCGGTAAACGTTACAGGCGGCGCTGCGGGAAACAGTGAGAAAAGCTCAGTGACTGAAATCCAGCAGCTTCTTATGCAAAGTCAGACTCACAGCACACAGTGAGGATCAGAGTTAATATTCAGAGTTAAACTGGGAACATCTCAGAAGATGCGTTGGTGATGACGGGTGACAACAGGACAGGCCATAAATATTCCTAAGAGTGTTGAAGCTGCAGTAGGAAACTTTCATAAAGAAAATGTTTTTATTAATGTCACCTTGTGACAGATTATGAGATAGAAAATCTGTGAAAAGATCGATTTCCCAGAGTTCCTATTGCTGTCTGAAGAGATGCACTAAATCAGAGCCAGGAGGCGGGGCTTAGCGTTGTCAATCATTCTCATGTAGGAGACACAACTCAATACAAGAAAACAGATTATCCACCATCACCAGAGGCTATGCTAACTAGCCTGAGCATTTACAACATGCTATGCTAGCAGCAGCGTAGCAGAGAGCTACACAGAGGGTGATGGACGACACTAAGCCCCGCCTCCTGGCTCTGATTGGTTATTTCTAGTTAGCGCTGGGAAAAGGAGCTCGATTTTTCCACAGGTTATTTGTCTCATATCCAGGCATGGAACAAAAACAAGAATTGATAAATTAAAATGACCTCAATAAACTGATTTATCGTTTTTCTCTTTCTATCTAAACTGGATGATTAAAGTCTTCAGTCTCTACTAAACCTTATTTTGAAGGATAATTTTCTTTACAAAGACTTTAGATTAATTTTATTTTCTGTTTCTGTTGGATATCTAAAATGTCTTCCGGTTCCTGTGTTAAATGTTCACTAGAATTTAAAGTTTATTGATGTTGCATTATTATTTTTAACCAATTTTACTCTTATATTGCTTAAAAATGGCCTCAAAACGACAATATTATAGTTTAGCAACAAGTTCAACAAATATGTAAAAAAATAAATGATAAAAGTTACATACTGCAGCTTTAATGGCGTTGGAATAAAATCTGTTATCTGGTATGAGAATGATCATGATTTGCTTTGAAGGCTGTGAAGATGAACAAACTGAAGAGTGAAAATAACTTGCCAAGAAAAAGCTGAGCATATCACCTTTCACCTTGAAATCTTTATCACCGTCATCAGCCTTACACTCATACACCCCAGAGCACGATGGCAGGGACGACTCCATGACCACAGCGCCCTTATCGGGCTTTGACTGGACCTCTAAGCTCGATTCTATCCCGTCCTCAGAGCAGCAGGTTTGGACTGCAGGGTCTGAGATCTCACCATGCACTCTGATCAGGTTTCCTGCCTCAACAGATTCGCTCCTCTGAGCCTCTGAAACAGCTGAGAATCAAACTCTTGCTATAGGACTTCATGTTCACTGAGCAACAACCAGACAGCAGCCAGACTGGAGGTGCAGTGCTGGGCTGACTGAGGTCAATGTGTCAGAAAACACAGCAGAGTTGGATGAGAGGTTAAAGGTTATGGGACAGTCCAAAGCGAGTCAGGTTCTCACAAACGTGTTAGTGCTGAACTTTCTGCGTCTGCCTGTCAAATGAAACACCAACATGAAGGCCATGAAGTGCAGTCCTGAAAACCCGAAGACCTTCAACACAAGAAATGAACAGCAGTTTCCTGCAAATGTGCAAAACTTTGCCTCTATTGGAAAAAACACAATTTTGCAATTGTTGACATTAAATAAGTTTGAAAATCTCATGTGAATGAACTCGGCCACGCCTTCAGTTATTTTTTTAAAATGGCAGCGCCGCATGTGAGACTCATTCAGAGGACACGCCGGCGTTTTGGGGAAACTGTCGTCGGCCATTTTCTGGAAGAGCGATGGATTCGTTAGAATCATTTTCTGAGCCGCTTGAGGCTCTGAGCCCCGAGGAACCGTCTGCACATTGACCGGAAAAACAAGGACAACGCGTCCTCCTCATCGCTGATGTCATTCAGTCGCATCTGAATGTTGATGTGATGACTTAATTGGCTCATTTCCACTGAGCAGATTTACTTTTGTAATTTCAATTTTCAGTTTTTGTCTAATGGAAATGCAGCCGTTATCTGAAGGAAACATCTGAACACAAACATCCTGCTGCTTCCTGTCGTCGTTTCTTCCGCCAGACGCAACATCCGGTTGATGATCATGTGACTCGTATGAGGCGAAAAAACGGCTGAAAAACAACCTCAACAAAAACTTTTGATCAAAAACTGAAAATGTTTTCTAAATTGGTGTTTCCATTTGGCAAATTTATTATCGTTCTTTCAATGTGCGCAATTTTATGGTCAATTGTTGGACTATTGTCTAAACAGTCGTGGATCAGATTGAGCAGCAAACCACTGAAGCGTTAAATACTTCATCAATTATTTTCATTTTGACATGGATTATTAATCATTAGTGCAGGTTATGAGAGTTATAACTTCATTTTGCCTAAAGGTCAGGGAACAATTAAAAGTTAGTTACTCTCACAAAGCTCAAAATACTTAGATCACCTGCAACATCCACCTTGAATTGAATATGGTTATCTGTGGCCTCACGGCTGAACAGCCCAGAGTGCCTGACTTCTGCTGATTGAACCACCAGTCCCCTCAGTTTTTCACTGGTTTGGGTTTCATATTCACTGGTTTCCAGCAGCCGTTCTCCGTCTTTATGCCAGTGCACTTGAGCAGCTGCCTCCGAAACTTCACACTGCAGCTTAACCGGGCAGCCGGCTCCTACAAAATTACTTCTTGCAACCTCTGGTAGCTTTGAGAACCTCACAGGAGTCGCTGTGGATATCATGAGATTTGTTAAGCTTGCATAGTTTTTGTTTGGAAGTTGTGTGGTTCATATTAAGAGTCTGCCATACTTCATCCGAAGCTGAACGGTCGGTGTTGTTTCGGGACCACTTGGGGAGCAACCCATCACTGTACATCCCTGTGACGGTTTGCACTGATATTTAGAAGATTTGTGCAGAAACACCAGGTTTCCCACACAAAACCTACCAAGCCTGGTGGGAAGGTCAACGACCCACCAAGTCTTTATACTGAAAATGTGAAAAGGTTTGAAAATTTGGAGGCTCATAATCAGGCATGATAATTTGGAAACCTCGCTCCATTCGTCTTTACTGTTCATGGTGAACAAAAAACTCTGTTTAGAATAAACAAACAAACTCAGCCTGGTGGCCCGCCAGGCTTATAATAAAACAGCAACTGATAAATGTTCCTTAAAAGTATTTGTGTCTTCTGCAGAGACAGAAACCGGACCAGAGGAGCTGAAGGGAAATATGGACATTGCTGGTTGGTTTTCTGCATGAATCTGACCAATCATGCAACACTTCATGCAGAACTCAGCTGAGATAGTTTGGCCCAGGCCTGCTGTGGCAAAGGAGAGGCAGATGACGGAGTTCACATTGACGTGAAGGAGAGCCGATTGTGGCACTTCGGATAAAGTATGTGAGTCTTAAGTGTTTGCAAAGTTTGTCCATTTATTGATGGACTTGATTAGTTTCAACTTGTGCAAAGATGCAACTTTCCCAAATGGATTATTGTTAAGATAGATGAGTTAGAAATAAGTTCCAGAAAGTCACCTTCAATGTCCACGTGAAAGGTCACGACCTCATCAGCGAGCCTACAGCTGTAGAGGCCAGAATCAGAGACCTTCGCTGAGTGAATGATTAACTTCCTCAGGGTGCCGTCTCTTTTCATATCAAGGCCTGTTTTGGAGAAAAGCTCCAGCTCATCTTTAAACCAGGAAACCTGAGCAGCAGGGTCTGACACCTCGCACTGCAGGAATATTGGAGAACCGATTCTAATCAGCTTGTATTTGTCTGTAAATGCGGTTGCCATAATCCTTGGTGATTGGCCTACAAGAGGAGAATGACAGTGGTGAATTCACACACACCAGACAAAACACTCATTTCAGCCACTCACTTTCTCAAGACCACTTGAAGCAAAGGACACTTTACACCATGCAGACCAAGCAATCCCTTCACAGACACATCAATAAGCAATCACCTTTTACGTCCACTTTAAAGGTAATGCTGTCCTCTGATGTGGAGCATTCATAGATACCAGCATGAATGCTTTCAGCTGATGGGATGATTAGGGTCCTTGTCAGACCATCTGATTTAATTTCCACTTTGTCCCAAGACCCAAGTTTCATCCCGTCTTTGTACCAGTCGACATGAGCCGAGGGGTCATGAGAGAGTTCACAGCTAAGGGCAAGAGGTTTTCCCTCTTCGACGGATCTGTTCCTGTCCTTCTCTGGCAGCTCTGAGAACTTCACAGGCAGCCCTACAGTTTTGAGATATTCCAAAAGGAAAGAGTGAATATTCAACTTCATTTATTTATTGAAGTAATACAAGAATTTTTGAAACACCAGATTTTACCTGAAGTTTATCAACACAGCCAACACAAGACAAACGTTTGTCACAAAGCATATTAGACATAACGAATATTCAACAGAAAGACAAAAACCAAAGAGTGTCTAGAAGAGGAAAACCAAGAAGACTGAACCACGTGACACGTCCAACGTCACAGCAGAGATTAGAGGTCAGTTTCAAACCAACATGTTTTACTCTTTTCTTCCACAGGTGAGTTTAGCAAGTCAAAGAACAAGAAGCAAGAAATGCAACGTCTTTAATACAGTCGATACTCAGAAACTGTGAGAACGGCAGAGACATTAGGAAAGTAAAGCTCTTGAATTTAGAAATTGTGATTAGATGTAACACGAATCTTCCTTTGTGTATTAAAGAAGCAGAATATTAAAACAATTTGATGTTAAGTGATAAAACTCCGTTACGGTAAGCACTCAGTGTTAGCGCTAGCAGCACTGCCAGGTGTTTGTGCGTCACCTTTTACTTCCACAGAGAACTGGATGTCGTCATCCTTTGACTCGCACCGGTACACACCAGTATGAGCTCGCTCCGCAGACGGCACCACCAGACTTCTCACGTTTCCCTGTGACTGGATGGCTACTCCACTTTGAGCGAGGAGCTTTCGTCCATCCTTGTACCAACTGACTTGTCCGGAGGGGTCTGACAGCGCGCACTGCAGAGCTATGGGCGCGCCGGCTACTACTGTCATTTTCTGGTCAGCCTCAGATAAAGCTGCAAATGTCAGGGGAGGAACTACAGGATTGAATGTAGAATAAAATTAGTCAATAAGATGCACTGATCTGATTGAATGACAAGATTCACCTAAACTAAACATAATGCTCTCATAAACTGGTCACTGAGAACAAAATAGTAGGTAATATCATGTCTTTATCAAATTATCCAACATCCATCCATCTTTTCCACTGGTTTTTCACGTCAGGTAATGGAGGAAACATCCGTCTCCCTGGCAGGCCAGATGAAATGTTTCATCCCTGCATCTCATTGCCGAGCGTCTCCTACTGGCATGACAGACCAGAAACCTGCAAACAGGCACCTGAAAGCAGAACCAGATGTCCCCGGGCCAGCAGGGAGCCTGTCTGATCAGCAGCTCTTTCTCAAGCACTCACTAAACTGTGTTATCTCTAAGACTGAGCGATCATCACCCTTGGGACCAATGCCCATCTCTGAAGCAACCCACTGCTCAGACTCGGACCAGTGAAGCAATTCCTCAATGGGTTCATGCTTGTTGACTCCATCCAGGTCCAGAGAGGCTTTTTAATGATTAGAAACCTCAGTCAATCCTCCTTGTCTTAGAGTTGAAAATATTCTAATTTGGGTGCAGAACTTTGAGTCGACATGTGGGGAACCAAGAGAGGCAGGAATGTTGCAGCCTGGCAGCATCTGGAGCGTCTGACATCAGATCAGATATAACTGAAGGACATGGCCAAAAATTTGGGAGTGAAAGTTTAAAAAGTGACAATGAATGGATTTATACGTTACCCTGAGAGAACTGTCAGGCAATTTTCTGATTACTCCTTTGATAATTACATGATATTACCTAATGAACTATATTATTATCAAGCTTTCACTAAACCGCTCAGCTGTTTTTGCTGATACGTAATGCAAATTATAATGTCCTATAATCTTTCCAATTAATATTTGTAACCTTTTTGTTGGACTCGTGTTGCTCAGCTCTAGTCCTCCAGGTTCTGCATGTTTCAGGTCTTTCCTTTCTGACTTCAATCAGTGGTTGATTAACAGGCTGCAGGAGGTCATGCATTATTCGAATCAGGTGTTGTGCAAAGAGAAACATCTGAAACATGCAGGGAAAGTGTTTCCTGAGGCCCAGAACTGAGAAACACTGTAGTAAGCAGAGAGCAAGCTCGTAAAAGTCAAGAGCAGTGATTTAGGGAGTTTTAAGTTCCTTATCTTCGTTCTTGTGGGTTCAGACAATCAAAGCCAAGGGAAATGAATGCAGCGCCTCGATTGTCTGCTTTGCAAACACCAGCCGACAGATATTGTGCCAACTAGCTTTGTGTCGAGGTATTTTAGCTTCAAAGCTGTATTTCCTTTGAAATTTTTAAGATACGCCCCACAGAAAATCTTTGCAAATGGAATTACGTTGCCAAATACTGAACCGCAGAAAGGCAGCGGTCCACTGTGCTTTTTTAAAAATCACTGCTAAACAATTTAACTGGTTCACAATAATATTTCTGCTATATATTACTGAACAAAGCTTGGTTTTACAGTTCATATTATGTGCCAAATTTGTATAATTTTACAGATAATCAATGCTATGAGGAACAAATGAAGAACATTTTTATGTTTCTCATTAAAATTTGCATAATAAATGAATGATCACCTTTCACATCCACATTAAACTGCACTGCATCGTGTGACGTCTTGCAGATGTAAATTCCTGCATGAGACGGCTTCGCTGACTGGACAGCCAGCGTCCGGACGGATCCCTCTGTGAGCAGGTTTTGCCCAGATTCTTCAGATAGTTTGACTCCATCCTTTACCCAAGTTACTGGAGCACTGGGGTCTGATATCTCACATCGGAGCTCAATGGGTTCACCCACTTCAACAGCCTTGTTCCTTTCAGCCTCTTGAAGAGTTTTGATTCTCACTGGCAGAGTTGGGGATGCTTGAGGTAACATCAAGAGAGAGTGTCATCACTATTAATGACTATGACATTTGTTATAATATATCAAGAGCAAAGGTTCAAAGATTAGTCGTGCCAAAAGTATTCTGACGTTAAAGAAAATTCAAAGATTTGTTCATCGATATTAGTCACTGAAACAGAACGGTTCTTTGGTTAGACTGTAGCTAGCCATTTAGAGTTAGGTTTTACAACTTAAATGTATATTTTTCTCTTGGTTTCTATGATTTCCTCTAGATCATCCAAGCTCAGAGTATTTAACTACTAAAGTTTTAGTATAGACAAAGTCAGGTGAGTAAATGCAAAGTTTTCAAAATGTCAAAGATTGCAAGAAGCAATCTTGGGCTTACACAATGTCAACATTGTGTCCATCTATTGTTTGTTTAATGCTAACCGTTGAAATCACCTTCAACATCCACCTTATTAGCAGAGACATTGTCAGTCCAGTGACTGTCATGAGTTCTTGACAGATAATTCCTCTCTGACTGGGATTGTGTCCATGTCTTCTTGGTGTCATAAAGGTCTGGAAAGCAAATGGCAGAACTTTCTCCACGGTGCTTTGACTGGTCCATTTGTTTCTCTTCGGGCTCCAGGTTCAGATGATGATTTTGTTGGACAGTTTTTTCCTTATTTGACAGACATAGCACCTCTGGAAGGTTGGATACAGTCTGTCCGGTGTAAATAAATGTGTCCAATTTGACAAATGTATTTGATGTCAGATGTTCAGACTGGAAAACTTCTGCCTCAACATTTGGACACAAACCTGAGGACAACAAATCCTCTGACAATGCGACTGATGAGTGTTTGGCTCGGGTCAGCTCCTCAGGCTGCTGAGCTGATGTCGTTAAACAGTCGTTTGGCCTCAAACAGAGGACGTTCCCAGACGGCGAGCGATCTGGGAGCTTTTCCGGAAGAGCAGCTGGTATTTGTTTGGACCCAGAGTCTCTCTCTGACTGGATAGCAGTTGTCTGTGTGGATTTTGAGCCCTCCTCTGGTTTTACAGTTGAACCTTTTAAGAGCTCAAACCATTCCTCCTGCTGATGAGGACCAGTTTCTAAGGCTGCACAGATCTTGTCAGGTTGGTCTGTTGCAGCCTGGATGGTGTTTGATGCTCTCCCCGTCAAGGTTTTTACAGTCTTATGGAGGTTTCCTGGCTTTAGTTGACGGGTTATTTTCTTTTCAAAGTGGTTGATCTGCATTGACGGGAGAGGATCCTCCAAGTTAAATTCAGTTTGTTTTGGCCTAAAGTGGGATTTCTTGGTACCGCAGTGAGATGTGAATCCATATGTTGGCTGAGAGGTTGGTGTATACTCAACGTGAACTTCATCTCCCCCATTTCCAGTGAAGGTGCCAGAAATGCATTGTGGGGACGTCTGGGTGTCTTGGTCAGAGTAAGCCTCTTGCGTAGACTTGTTCCTCTCTTGGTCAGAAGAGAGCCTTGGCGATGTAGCTATAAGCATTGTGATGTACACAGAGAAAGGTTTTCAGTTGTTGGTGTTCTCATTATTTCTTCTCACAACATATTTTACAGCAGTGGGGGTTAGCATGAAGTTATGGGATAATCCATTGCAAAGACAATCAAGAAGATCGACCAGGATCGGTCTTAAAGTAAACAACATGTCTCCCTTACAATGCCTCCTGTCATGCCACCAATACTAAACCCTTTAAACCTAAAAAAGGGAACTTTTTAGTTCTCTTAGGAAAAGACTTTGTTGTCATTGCAACAGGCAGAGGTTCAGGGCAGCAATGTGAATGACAGGATCTTGAGATGATAGGACAAAAGATGGACTTTAAGAGTTGCAAGTTGTAAGCAAAGATGACTGTTAAAATGAAGAATGAAGTGACAAACACAACACAGAGATTAGTAAGAGAAGCAGCTACACATCTACACAAAAAAACACGTCTTTGATTAAGAGCCGAAAATATCAGTAAAATGACCTAATATCAGGGATGGAAGTTTGCTACAAAGCTGTTTTCTAAAGGAAAAAAGATTTACAGATGGCTCTCATGACTGAGCTAGCAGTGAAATACACCACTACGGTTAGTGGCATTTATGGGCTGGGTTAACATGGATGACTGATTTTAAAAGATCAAATCACCTTTGACTTCCACAGAGTATTGGGCTGATGCATCAGCTACCTCACCAACCAGGTCACGCGAGTGACACTGCTCTGCTGTTCGGACAAAGCCAGAGAGAAAACAATGAGGTGGGTGAAAGCTTCACGCATGTAACTAAATTCTTGAGTCTTAAATGTGCAGAGACACCACCTTTCACGTCCTCTCTTAACGGCACGCCATCGGACGCGTCACACCCGAACCCGCCATCGTCAGACAAGTGTTGGGACACAAGGGCCAAGATCTGGCTGTGCTCTTCGGTGCCGGGTTCTCTTTTAGGATAAATCTGGGTTCCGTCTTTGTACCAGCAAGCTTTAGCAATGGGATCCGAAATCTCAAATTGCTGAACAATTGGATATTGGTCTTCGGTTGACCTGGTCTTCTCATCAGGCTCAAGTACGTATGTTGGAGGGGACACTACAAACAATCATTAGGGAATAAATTCAGTGCATACCGTCCTTATTTCTACCTAAAGATAGTCTTTCAAAGATGCACACAGAGAATTGGAACTATATATGCACATTCAGAACATTTGCAAATGAGAAAAATCACCTTGATTTACTACTATTAATTTGGCCACATCATCTGCTGTTGCACAATAGTATGCTCCAGAGTTTGAAGGATGAGTTGGTTCAATAACAAGGGTCTCCTTGATGTCTCCCATTTCAAAACCAAATTGTCTGCTTGAATAGGACTGTGAATCTCTCGGCCATGACACCTGGCTTGCAGGGTCTGAGCTTTCATCGACTGGTTCAATTGGGCGGGTTGCTTCGAGTGTCTGCAACCCTCCGACCTCCCGGTAGGGCGGCAATGTTGGAGCTAAAGATAGTGATTCAAAATATAACTGGACCGAAGAAAGGCTGAGCTTTGGAGGAATCTGTCAAATCTCAAACTCAGTGAAAAACAGCATTGCTTTTACATACTAAACACAAATCTTCATTCTGTAAGTAGAGATTATTTTACAACACCTTTCAGACACACACCTTTAGACACAGCATCACATAAACAGGTACAGAAATGCATATAAATGTTAGTCATATCTAGTGTCTATGAAGCTTTAGGATTTGCTGTAATAGTGAAACAACTGTAAAAAAAAATATCACCTTTATCATCCACAGAGACGTGGACAGTGGCCTCAGTGGTTGGGCAGCAGTATTGCCCTGAGGGCAAGAGCTCAGAGGGTGGGATAACGGGTCCCGGCGGTGTGCCGTTACTTTGTGCACCCCAACCCTTTTGCGGGTCGAGCTTTTTACCATCTTTATTCCAGCAGACCGGGACAGTGGAGGCTGCAGCCTCACATTCCACCTTCACAGGGTTGCCCACTTCAAGGGACCCGCCTCTCTCAGCGTCAAACATAGTAGAGTGTGTCACAGGGAGAGCTATCATTGGGAATTCAGGACAACTAAATAAACCCAAGGCTGTGGAAACACACCTTTCAAACAGATAGCTACTGTGCAGAAGATGAAAAGAGCTTTGGAGACTTTGAGTTGAGAGAAAGCCACAGCAGTTACACAGCAAGTGACAATAAACAATCGTTAACATTTCTGTTCGGTTGTGCGAATGAAGCAGCCATCAAACCACATAGTTCTGAAGCAGGGGTAGTTAGTGGCACCTTGAGAGAGGAGGTGGTGGTTACGATATCAACACTTAAGAAAGGAAGTGAAAAGTCACCTTTGATCTCCACTTGAAATTCCACGGTATCATCATCAGAGGCGCATCTGTATACACCAGAGTGGGCCACCTCTGCCGCCTGAATAACTAAGGTTCTTGTGTTGCCCACTGAATGGATTTCTAATCCAGAGCAGGAAATGAGCTTCATTTCTTCCTTGAACCAGCAAACCTGGGCCTCAGGATCCGACACCACACACTGGAGAACTATAGGGCTGCCAGCTTCGATCAACTTGATCTTCATATCCTCAGGAATAGCTGAGAACTTCATAGGTGGAGCTACAGATATGTTTAAAATTTATGACAACCTTCAGTCAACCTCATGTACGTCATTTAGGTTATTATTTATAGTCTAATTCCAGACAGCTTAATTGCTAACAGGCTGAAGGATAAAATGTTGCTGCACATTCAATGGCAAGAAGAGCAAAACATCAGACAACACACAACAGTATCATCAGAGTTAGTTGCTTTGCTGAAAAGACGCTTGTTAATGTTTCACATGTTGAGGATAAAGGAATCACCTGTGATGTCCACACTGAAGGTGACGGCGTCGCCCTTCATCTTGCAGCAGTACAAGCCGGAGTGAGCGACTTCTGCTGAATGGACGACCAGTTTCCTCCATAAGCCTTCGGCTTCAAGGTCGACTCCGGTTTGAGGGTGGAGCTTTGATCCATCTTTGTACCAGTACACTTGAGCAGAGGGATCTGAGAGCTCACACTGTAAAACAAACGGCCCGCCTGCTTGGATGCTTTTGCTCCTTTCAGCATCTGAAATTGCGGAAAACCTCACAGGTGGGGCTACGGAGATTGAGACACAATCGGTTACGTTGGGAAGCTTTAGAAAAGGATATCTTGTTTCTATAAACCCCTTACACAAGATCCTCCCTGCTGGAGGGCAAAACACTGCTAGCTAACAATCAGTAGCATTGGTTTTAGCTGTCATGGCACGCTAAATCTTACATCTGCGACTTATATGTAAAAGAAAAAGGGATGCAGTGCTTTGGTACTAATAATCAACATGACAAGTTTTTATGTCGTTATCAAAATTCCCTCTCCCTTTATTTTAAGAAACAAAATGAGGGGGAGGGAAATAGTTCAGTTATGCTAGCTTGACTTTGACAACCTTAACATGTAGGTGTGTTGCAGAATTCGGTTCAGTTAAACACTTTTAAAAAAGGTGACCTAAAACAACAGCACTGACAGATCAACATAAAAATGTAACACTGATGTTGTGGGAATTGTTTGAGTGTTTTTTGGTGTTGAAACCTGAAACATGTACTGGTGGCGTTAACAGGGGTTAACAGGGGTTAACAGGTGTTATGTGTCATGTCGCCAACGCAGAGACTGAGAAAAAGAGGTTTTGAGTTATTCTTCAGTGGTTTTCCTTTGCTGTGGCGTACTGCAAAAAATTAATAATACCTACATCCCCAGGCTTTAATTAATTAATTGTATAGCAAGTAAAAGAACCGTCTTTCTGTGTGGGTGATGGTGATTTCCGGAAGTAAACAATATATACTCTTATATATACGAGTATATAAGAAAGAAACAGTACATTGTAAAAACAGCACAAAAATGTTGATTTCATAAAAGAGATCTCAACAGAAATTAAAGTCTCTTACCCTCGACTTCCACGTTGAACCTGATTACATCGTCAATGGCATCACAGCAGTAGACTCCTGAATGCGAGAAGTCTGCAGACTGGATGACAATTCGTCTCATTGTTCCCTCGGACTGAATATGAAGACCTTCCATAGTTTGTAACTCGACGCCGTTCTTGTACCAGTGCACCGGAGCGGCAGGATCAGAGAGCTCACAGTAGAGCACAATGGGGTTGCCAACTTCCACAAACTTGTTTCGATCCATTTCAGACAGAGGTGAAAACTTCACAAGTGGAGCTGTAGATTTTAGGAAAAACATTTCTGTTATTACCAACTGTTTCCATGTAAATTAATTCATTTCCTCTTTATTCTTAGATTGTTCCAGTTCTGAAAGCCTTTATCTCTCTTCCTATTGTTGTTGTTTTACATTTCCACATGAATCCTGGTTTTTACTGGTGCATTCACACCAGCGCTGTTTAGTCCGCTATAATCAAGTTGTAGTTTGTTTGCGTGGAAAGTTTGGTTCCTTTGGAGACCGAACTCTGATGGGAACCAAAAAACCAAACTCTGCTCGGTTTCAGTTCTGCTGAAGTGAACTCTGGCGCGGTTTAAATTCATAAGTCAACACCAAGCAGACTGGTGACCCTAAAGCAGGAAGTGGACTACAGCACTGGGCATTCTGGGTAAATATAACCACTAGCCTAGCGTTAGCGGGAAAAATGGCTTGTGATCTTTTGTAAAAGACAAAAGAAGAATTATTCTACGACCCCTAAAATCTGATGCCACTTGATTTTTGTTTACATTGCGAAGGAAGTTGCTCTCAGTGTCTTCAGAGGTTTTTGCATCATTTCCTTCAGTGGTTCTTGGTGCAGCGCCCCCAGCAGGTGAGGAAAGGAACAGGTTGCTCAAAGGGTTTATTGGTTTGACTCAGAGCAGAGAGAAAGAGAACCACAGCAGCTGGAAATAAAACAAATGTTGCAGTTTTGGTCCCCAATTGAACCGAGTGTACAGGAGTCAAATTCTCCTGAAATGTTCCCTGTCCCTCGAATCTCACTCTTTGACCTTACTGTCACTTAAATTTAACTTTTTTCAAATTTTCCAAAATACCCATCATCCCTGTTCCTTCAATCTCTCATTAACTACCATTTCCAGGTTACTTTTTGGCACCTGTGGAATCTTTAAAGCTACAAAGTGACGAAATAAACTATGCATACCTTGAATGTACAGAGCGGCAGAATCTCGGATGCCATAGGCAATGAATGTAATCTCCGCGCCGTTGTCTGCATCGCGTACTCCTCGGATACGAAGAGACTGGTGTGTCCTTGACCGGCGGAGGGAATAACGCTCATCGTCTTGAAGCTGAGTACCATTTAAGAACCACGTACCAATCACCGAAGCAGAAAGCTCGATGGTGAAAAGAGCATCTTGTCCCTCTGGCACCAAGGCGTCCTGTAAAGGAGCTTGAATTCTGGCGACAGGAACTGCAGACAAAAATTACTTTATTAAAACACTTTTTAACAATCAGTGAAAAAAGTTTTGGTTATTGTAGCTTGATTACCTAAATGAACAGTTCTGGGGAACTCAACATTGTTGCTTTTTCCGTATTTATTTACACTACAAATGCGAAAGCGATAATCTGCTTCACATGGGACACTGTCGCCGAGGATCTCCACTGAGGTTGCAGAGTCAGTGGTCAGACACTGCAGCCACTCCTGCGAACCAGTGCCCACTTCCTGTCGCTCAAGCACATAACCAGACGGAGGGTTCTTGCGTGAATCCGGGGCGGGAACCCACGACAGGAGAGCGGCGTTAGCGCGCTCCGTGTTGATCTGAACTCCTACCGGACAACTTGGAGGACAATGTCGGGCCGCTAGAAACAAAACAGTCGGGTTTTATAAACCATGAAGCTGGTAAATGTTGGGCTTTCCAAAGCTTAATGCGGTAAGTACTGGAACAAACCTTTCACTCTTAACTGAGACGAAGTCTTGGACCGGCCAACGAGGAAGGTCACAAGGCCAGAGTCTTGGGGCATCGTGTTGACAAAAACCAGGATGTGAGTTCGACCAAAGGACTTCAGGATGGTCTGATGCGTTTCACGCAGCTCGATGCCATCTTTGTACCAATGTATGTCCATCTCTTCTTTTTCCACTTCAACACAAAAGGCGGCATTTTCACCTTCCAAGACATCCACTTTCCTTGGAAGCTTTCGCAAAATTGTACCTGCAAGAAAAATACGTTTTATCAAGCAAACAACCATCTGGGAATGAGGAAGGGGCACCAAGGTATCCGTCTGCACAGTGATACTCTCCAGAGACTCCCAGGCATTTCCAGAGAAGAGCAAAACATTTCAGATCATAAATATGCCAGGTCTGGTTTCTTTGGATTTACGAAAATCTGCTTTGGTGGCATAAACAACTGAACTGTAAATCCTACAGTTATAAATATATATACATATAAACTTAATACCAGTAGAGAGCACTGCATTCTACTGGAATAGCATCTGTTGATAACAGAGGCACTTGGGTTCATAAGTACCTTGGAAAACCATTTCTACTGAAAGGGGAACCTGATGAAATAGCATCATCATCATCAAATGATACTATTTCACTAGTTCTGTCCATTTCAGGTCCTTTCAGGATGAGCTGCTCTCAGGCTTCTGTCACTTTTATGCTTTTATTTTATAAACAAAAAAATTATTTTAAATAGATGCGTAATTCTACAACCGTACATGTTTGAGTTTAGTCAAAGCGATTTCTGGATGCCAAGTCAACAACAAAACATTTGTCTTTTCCAGCAGCCATTGTACGGCGGTGAAACCAGCTGACTTGTTCTGCTTGGGTTCTGGGTTCCGCTGATATTCTGGAAACAAATAACTTGTTGCCAGAAAACAGCTGGATGTTTTTTAAAACACTTGGATCATTTCTATATGCATCAAAACTCCACTTTGTCATAAAGAGATAATGACTTTATGAACGCTTGAGAAAAGCTGCTCAGCTACGCAAATCTTGTAATTGCCAAGATGAGATATTGTGTCATAAACTGTGAACAAAACTACATTTCTATATCATGTAAGTTATTTAAAATGAATAAATGAAATGTAATTACCTTTTACAGCTACCTCCGCTATGCTTCTGCCCCCATCAGGCATCTCGCAGAGGTAAATCCCATCGTCATCAACGCCAATGTCTCGAATCGTCAGCCTTCGTTTTGTTCCCCACTCCTCCATTCCATATTTGGCCCCCGGCTGCAGTCGCCTGTCCTCCAGATACCACGTGATGGGAACTGAATCTTCTGGAACTTCACACTCCAGAACAGCTAAATCCCGTTCCCAAACTTCAAGATCATAGAGAGGTTGCTTAAACCGGACAGGTGGCTCTGCAGTCAAAGGTCATAAATTAATATTGGTAGTGATAGTTGCCAATGTATGTAAGATATATTGTACAGTTTAGAGAATGACAACAGTAAGTCTTAATACAGTTTCATTTGCTACACATGCAATTGATAGGTGATCAATAGTTGATCGGCAATGCAACCCTTGGTGACCATCAGGACTGACATTCCCTGTCGCTATAAGTCAATTAATCGCATGATTAATTAAAGTGACCTCCGTAATTTCCATGATTATCATTTCCTTTTTCTCTCTCTCCCTACCAAGAGAAGCTTGATGCTAATTGTGTTGCAACCAGGAGACTTCAGCTACATAAGGCTACAAGTATCAGCTAATGTAAGTTTGATGAGATAAAATGTAATTTTTATGCTAACTAATGTGCCTGGTAATGTGACTTGTAGAGCCTCAGACATGGCAGCTGGCAATGAACACCAATTTACGTCAAAAATGAACCATTCCTGTTGGATGCCAAAGTGTTGCAGTGAAGCCACTAAGACGTTTCTGTGTTAGCATGCCAGCTTGTTGCATCACGTGACCGCCTCCACTCGTATAAACCCAAAATAAAACCCCAATCAAACTCCCTGGTCATGCTGTGTGATAGCTCCAGAAGGGATCCCCTGTGTCTGCTGACCTTCAGTCTGTTTTGCCTGACTGTCACTCCACCAAATGTTTCTAACACATTGCTGCAGCAACGCCACCTCTCAGGCGCTTTACTGCCTGTTCTGGATGTTTCGGCTCCTCGCAAAATAAATCATTTGCATATCCATCGCTGGTCTGCGCAGCTCAAGAAAATTGTTAGATTATCGCCGGATACTTAGTGCTTCACTATTCTCATCAGTGAGTGTTCTCAGGATAATCTGACCCACAGCTATGTTCTTGTAGTAACACTATAAATTCAAACATGTTTTACGACAGATTCCAGTTAAGCAAACAAGAAATCAAAAGACAAGAAACTTATTTTGTTGAGGAATGGGAGGGTTGTAAACACTCAGAGGTGTTAGATAGGGAATAAAGTGCCTGCAACCGACACCAGGAGACGGTACCAGACAGTTGTAAACAACAGAATGTGGGCTTTATTTAGCCATCTGTGTGCAAAGCTCTGCGTTTCCTTATCATAGACGCTTTGCCTTACGGATAGTTTGTTAAAACCGGTTGCAAATATATTTAGTTGCCTTCACGCTCTAACTAGCTGCAAGTACAGACAAAGAGTCTGGTCTCAAATGTTATATTTACTATCTCAAACTGATACTGTGGTGACCTTAGTTTAGAGTTTCCCAGGCCACGTGAGAAACATAATACCCACTCTAAAACACTCGCCTCACATGGACCAATCCATAGCCATTCAGCAAGCTGAGTAAGTTTGCAGACTTCATGATAATGTGACTGAACTTGGCTTGTTTAGATTCATTAAGGTTTAAAGGCTGTAATGGAATATTTTCACTTTAGTACCTGTTTTTCTGTGAAGTACATCGTCAACAAGCCTTGGTCAGATGTCTTAAATCCTCGTTTTCCCTTCTCTCCTTGGCTTTATCCCAGTAAATTACCTCAGTGTACCCTTATATCCTACTTACATCATCCCAGAATCAAATGGACAGAAATCTGAGACGCATCACGCCCCACTCAGCCCCATTCCTTGCTGCAGAAGACATCCCTGGATGTCCTGTGCCCGCTCTTACTCAACAATGCAAAGGAAATCTCTGAGAAAAGCATTGACCTACCCTTGACGGAGAGATGCACAGCACTGAGGGTTTGGCCTGCGGTATTTGATGCAGCACAGACATAAACTCCATTGTCCTTTTGCTTGCAGTACAGAACTTTGAGCGTGAAGTATCCTTCTCTGTCTTCATATAACAAGTATCGCCTTCCAGACAGGATAAGTCTCCCGTCCTTCCTCCAGATTATTTCTGGTTTGGGTTTTCCAGTCACAAAGCAGCGGAATTTGGCATGTTTGCCCTCAGTCACAGCAAACATTTTTACTTTTGTAGACTTTGTCATGGCGTCGTCCTTTAGTCGGGTTGGCGCTTGCCTGCCAGTCCTTTGTTTCCCCTGATGAACCTTCCAGTGGCCGTTAGTATAGCCGTTACGGTTTCCTTCCTCTTCGTGTCCAGGGCCGGCGTCGACGAGCAACACGGCTCCTGCCAACGCCTCTCCAAATTCATTCCGGGCTTTGCATGTGTACACCCCACCGTCCGGAGCGCGAGTCTTAAAAATCTTGAGCTGAAACCATCCTCCATCCTGGTAGCCCACGCTGAAATGCATGCTCTCAAATATTTCGTTGAGTTTTCTACCGTCCTTTTCCCAAACGACTTCTGGTCGCGGGTTTCCCCAAAGCTTGCAGGAGAAGACGGCATCTTCCCCACGGCCGACACGCGTGGAAAGAGGCTTGATGAGGAACCGTGGCTTGTTTTCCTCTCTGAGCTCCATCTCTTGCGCCTCGCCTTCTACCTTTAGGGTGGCAGCCGCATACGTTTCCCCAATACTGTTCTTAGCTTTGCAAATGTATTGCCCACTGTCCTCAACAGTAACAGCGGTTATGATAAGGTTGTAAACATTGCCATCTTCAAAGACCCTATATCGTCCTTGGGGGTCAATCTTTTCGTTGTTTCGCTCCCAGATGACAGCAGGTCGTGGATCACCGCCAATCTGACACTTAAGAACTGCATCAGTCCCAGTTTGGACCAGTACAGGTCTTGGGTAGGCTAAGAAACGTGGTGCGCCACCAAAGACATCCATTTCTCCTCTGACAGAGTTCTTCAAGTCGTTCAAGAGAGTTGTGACTTTTCAGTGGACCGAGTCCATCCAAGTTCTGCTCGATACGTTTCTAAAGAAAAAAACAAAAACATTAGATTAGTTTTACCAAAAATAGGTCTCTGGGATTATTGATATAAATCTTAAATTATGGCAGTGGAAAATCCATGGCTTTCAAATAAGATTGAATACAGAATATGAATCATTTTATTCTGAACAGAGAAATAGCAAGAATTTTAAAAAACTTAAGAAAACAAGAATACATATACATACACAGATACAGCTGCCAGCGATTTGGTGTCATATGCCATGTTTCGGTGACAGTTTTGGCACACTACCGCCACCTAGTGGCAGCTTGAGTGCCAGCCAGCTGCCACGAAAAGACATGTCGCCTGTAACAAAACGGTCGTCTCTGTCCCAAAAGTCGTGTCATATGTCACTGCCATGATTTGAACTCAGCCTGCTGGAGAATTGGTTGAAGAAATTTCTAAACTACAAACAATTTGAAAAAAATTGTTTGTATTCCTGCTATATATAAATACATATAGCAGGAATATTTATAGATTAAAACATTTGATATCATAGATCACCAAATATTTTTCCAAAAATTGGAAGATTAAGGCTTCAGAGGACTGAACTGGGTAAAGAGTCAACAACAGTTTATATAAATGGGTGAATAAAAAAACCAGCTACAATATGGAAATAAATGGTGGGGTCCCCCAAGGGTCGGGTTTAGGTCCCAAACTAAATTACATATATAAAGTCTGAAAAATACTACAACCGGGTGTGTTTTGTCTAGGTTTTGTCTGTCCTGTTGAAGATGAATGCATTCTCTGACATTCCCTACAAAGAAGCTCCAATACCAGAATATTAAAACCTGAAAACATGAGTCAGGATTTCAAGAGATAATGTTATCCAAGGGGAATGAGTTAAAATGCCAAGAGTACCTTCTGTCATTCCAACGGTTCCCCTTCGCCCCTCTAACTGCATGTGTTTCAGCACAAACGGATGGCATGAATATTAGGGTTAATTGAATTAGATCTGCCTGCGTGGGAGAAAACCCGCCCAGCAGTCAGAGGAGGAACGGCCCGGCCCGCTTGCTAAAGCAGCCACAACACACAGCCAGTACAGCTGGTGCTGTATTTCAGTGGGAAAGCTCTTAATATAGCGAGCGCTAAATAAAGACCTGTGTGTGTGTCGGGTATCACAAAGACAGCCAGAAACATGCGGGCTCACACAGAAGCAAAATCCCAGAACGAATACCTAAAAGTTTTTACCGGAACAACATGTTGTGGTTCTGGTCCACAGGACTGAACTGGGACCCAATCTTTCATTTCAGAGGGAATTTTCCAGAATATCTAAGTGGATAAAATTAGTCTCCAATAATGAGCGATAGGCACACTTCGCTAAGCTGCTAATGCGCTAAAAGCAGAGCTAATATTTCGTTTAGTGCTTTTGCTAACTTTGAATAAATGTAACAAGCTTAGCTTCTCCTAAACTGTAAAGCGCTAATTTACTTAGCTGCTTTGTAAATTTTCAGTTGAATAAAGTTTGACGTGTCTTAAAGTTACAAAATTGTCAAGAGGTTAACTGTTTATATTCATGCTCTTATTTTGAAGTGGTCAGGACTGTTCCCTCTCCTCATGTTCTATATTTTTTATTGTAGTCTGTAAAGGGAGGATGTGATCTGAATGGCAGTTAGCGCCTTAGCATTAGCAGATGAAATAAATAACAGATTATTAAACCGTCTACAGGGATATAAATAATTTGGCGCTTCCTGAACTCTGTAATGCTAACCTTAGCCCTTAGCACAGCAGTTTAATTTCTTCTCTTTTTCCCCCAATAACTTAAGTAGATATAATTTGAGTTGAATTAGCGCTTTAGCATTAGCTTCTGTAAAATACAGGGTTTGTGTTGCACTTTATCGTTAGCAGAACTAGTGATGATGATTATTGCTTTAGGGTTAGCACAGCTAAACTTTTAGAAGGCCACTCGTTCTGTTGAAAGGTAGTTTTCCTTCCCACTGTCACCACATGCATGCCCAGAATGAGGAATCGCCCCAAAGTTGATAAAACAACACAATTACTGTTGCTAAATGTCTGTAGGCAAGATTACTGATTGTGTTTATGGGCTTTTCTTAACATTTAATGACAATAAATTGGCTATAGCAATCAGTTGTTGGGTTACTTTCAGATGTATAACTTTTATGAGTATTTTGAAAATTGGTAAGTGAAATATTTCTGACTTTCATCATGAAGACCTTCTGACATCTGACTGTGAATCCAAATTATTCAGGGTGTGAGTAATTATAAAACAGCTGCTTTGCTCTGTGGATGCATGGCAACGTTTCAAGTTTTGGCTCCATCCTGAGTACGGACACCCTGCAGTGCCAAAAACATCCTATACTACGACGCTGCATGTTCACATGAACGCCTCAAAACACGTCGAAATAACGACCCCCCCCCCTGCTCCCGATTTAGACCCCAATGGGAACTTATGTTGGTTTTAAAATGTAAACATAATGAAACTGAATCAACTGTTGATCAATAACATGATTATTTCAATGGGAGGGATTTTTAAAAAATCATTTTTGGAAATATTTAGTGTCAGTGACTCAGGATGAAGTGACTGTGAGAGACATTTCATTCCCACAGTTAAGATGTTGCAGTTTAAGTGTGTTTAATATTCCCAGTGGAAACTTAAAGAGATGAGCTTAACCCCTGTGTTTACTTGTCTTATTTAATTGGAATGACCTCTGACCTCTCTCGCCTACCTCGCTTCAGTCGCCGGGAACGGCCATCAACACGCATTCCGAGCCTGCAGCCGTGGTCCGAGTCAGGGCAGCGTGTCCCGAGGGCCGAGCCGTGTCCCAAGTCCACTTTAAATTCACGCACATGCTAATCTGCAGCAGCGCGGTTACATCCTCGCAGCTTTCTGTCCGGCAGCAGGAGCCGAAAGCTGCAAAACGAACCCAAACAGCAGCGAGTTCAGAGCAGCGCTTCGGTTCCTGTGTACGTTCCGGCAACTGTCATTGTTCATGGAGTGCTGCTAAATGCTTTTGCAGCTGCTGCAGCCCCCTAAAAATACTGGGTGCCTTGATGACAGCAGAGCGGATCAGTCAGGCACTTCCATTCAGTTGCCAGCAGGGGCTAAAGATAGCTTAAGTAGCATTTCCAGCCAACCTGGCCCAATGTGGAAAGTAATCCGGTTAACTCAAGAAATCACTTTAAGAAAGCCCGACTGACAGGCAAATAAACTGCAGTAAATTATGTTATCTGTTTATTTAAAGTAGGACAGAAAAATGATAAGACTCTTACTAACAACATACAATTATTTAAAGCTGCAGTTGGTAACTTTTATTATGAGTCTTTACATGTTTGTTAAACTGTCATCATGTCGTTGGAGGATAAAAAGACAGATAATCTGTAAAATAAAGATCACCTCCCCCTCACTCCTGAGCTGCTATCGGAAATGCACCAAAAACAACCAATCAGAGCCAGGAGGCGGGGCTTAGCGCTGTCAATCAACAAAGGACAAACAACTTACTGAAAACCCTTTTATCTGCCATCATCTGTGGCTATGCTAACTAGCATTAGCATTCCCGACAGGCTGTGCTATCAGGAAGAAGCTGTAGCATAGCAGTGAGGAATAGGGATTGGTCTTAGCGCTGTCAATAGTGATTGACAGCGCTAAGACCCGCCTCCTGGTTCTGATTGGTTTTCAGCTTTGTTTGGCGCTCTGCGTGGTGTAAAACCGAGCTGCTCGTTAGCCGTAACCCTTCAGCTGTTTGCGCCGGCCGCTCCCTCCGCCCCGTTTCAGCTGCTGGAGGAGGAACCGGATCGGGTCGCAGCTCGCCGCCGGCCCGCCTGGGACATGTTGGTACCAAGTGGAGCTGGAAGAGCTGCTGCGTTTACTATCTAATCAAGTCGTTAATGTCACTCTGAATTTCTGGGTTGAAGTGTTCATTTTTATTCCTGGATGTTTTTTTACTGCTCCAAAAATTGTCTGTTTTTTTCTGCTTCTGTCCTCAGACAAACCAAATAAAATCACTTTTATACCTAATTACACCAACGAGTCCCAAATCAATCCGTCCAGACTCAGCAGGAAGTCTCTCAGTCTCTCTGTGGTTCGGGGTTTTACTGGATATTATTGATTAATTAGCTGCTTCTGTAGGAAACTGAAAATCCTGTTTAGATGGAGAATCAAATTTTCTCTGTCTGCAGAGGAGAGCAACTCCGCCCTCTGCTGGCCATCTTCTGTAAGTGCAACATCCTCATTTGAAATTGTTCTGATTTATGAATTTAATACAATTATAAATACTAAAACTACCAAATGTTACGTGAAAACCGGTTTAAGCAAATATATATTTATTATTCTTGGTATAATGAGTTAGAATACATACAGTATAAAAGCTCACAAACTAAATGCATGTATAAAAATATAAAAGTGTATTTATGATTATTGTTATGATAATTATTACTTTTTGTTGTTACATCCTCTTGCTCTGCTCAGAATATGAAATTAATGACAGTATTGCTAATTTATCCAAATATATACTATTTTTAATAATGTTTTGCTAACAATAATTATCCTTTATTATTATTTTTAGTCAGTGGTATTAGTGGTTTTGTTTTTTCCTATTTATGAATATTATTTTTAACAAGTTTATTATAATACTTATATCATTTAAAATTACATTTAATACTATTTTATTATTGATTTGAGTAATAATCTATGTTAATGCATAAATCATATAATTTATAATTTCTTGTTGATATTTTGTGGTAAAAGTAGCATTTAATTTTTTACATTTTAATACAGGAAAATATTCATATAATAAAACATATTACATAAATCATTGTTGTATAAATAAAACATGATTTTTAACGATAATACTCTTTATTCTAGTAGTAGAAGCAATAATATTCCTGCTGATTAATCAATAATATGATAGAAGGTTTTCTGTGTTCAACCTGCTGGTTTCCTTTAGGACCCGGGGGAATCCTTCCTCCTCCTCCTCCTCCTCCTCCTCCTCATCATCATCATCATCATCAGCTGTCCGGCGCAGCAGCAGCGGAGTCCCGGACCCAGACTCTCCTCTCCTCTGCCTGCCTGTTAGAGTCCATGTAGCGCCCCGCACCGCCCCGCAGCGCCCCGCACCGTCCCGCACTCAGACAGAAGATGAAGATGAGGTGCGGGGTTCGTTTCATTTCTGCAGCTTTCTCTCACTTTGTGCCAGTAAAACCTGAACGCGTTTGCTCCGCAGGTGTTGCTCCGGGCTGCAGCTCTTCCTCCTCTGCGTGCTGCTCCTCATCCTCCCGGCTGCGTCGCAGTGGTCAGGTAGGAAAACCTGCGCAAACTCGCTTATTGGCGCAAAACAGTTTAGAAATCAAGTGCAAACCATCAGTTTAAAAGTTTAAACTGGTGGTTTTCGCAACATTGTGCATCTGCCTCAGACTTTTCGGGTCAATATGATCGATTATTGATCAGATTTTACTCAAATCGAAGCTGGAATGTTTGGAAGTTTTACTTTCCTGGTGTTCTGAATGTTTTTGTTCCTGATGATGTTTAATGTTTGGTTTCCCTGACAAAATGCTCAACATTTCCTCAATGCTGCAAAACCTGCATCTTCATTACAACGTCCTTAAAACTGTAGACATCAGTTCTGCAGCATCTGTTTCCGTTACAGATGAGACAATGTTCCGCTAATGTCGAAAAGTTTTACTACTGAGGTGTTTCCATTAACTAATAAACTTAGTAGAATCACTTTGTTCATTAAAAAAATCATTCTGCGCCATCATCGTCCGACTTCCTGTCGTCTTCTTTGTCGCTTCCTGCAGAAGACGTTGGAAAACAGAAGTTGTATCAGGATTCATACGAATTGAACTGAATTCAATCAATTTTAACCAAAAACCCTCGTTTTAGTGCCAAAACTTTTCATTGGAAAACAAAGGTTTTTTAAAAAATTGTCATGTTTATTTTAACAACTGCCAAATTTTGCAAGGATCTCGAAGACGATTTGTTGTGGAACCACATTAAACCTGCATTCTTTGAATCTTCTTCACCTCTTGTAACTGGAAAATGTGGAGCGTTTCCCTGCGGTTTGGTCTGGATCGGGCGGAGAGCCGGTCCACAGGAAGACCAGCAGGTCTGACTCAGTGTTTCCCATTGCTAAGCTGGGTCAGGAATCCCTATTGTCATGTGATCTTTGACATGCGCCCAGCGGGACGCCGCCGGGGGAGGGGAGCGGCTGCGACGGACCCCAACCGTGCCATTTAACGGCCCGCTGTCCTCTCCTTTCTGGGCCAGCGGGACGGACGTTGGAAACACAACAGGAAAAGAGGGAAACTCTGCTGGACTTTATCTGCTAATCATGGATGAAAACTTGAGTTTTAAAAAGTTTGCATTGTTCTAATGGAGCCTGAAGCTGCAAATCCTTCACAAAATGTGTAATTAGGGAAGGAAAAAAAAAAGCCACCCCATCTGGTCAGGGATAAAGTCTGATTTCCTGCACCAGTTCTGTTCACCCAGTGAACCTTGTGATGTTTAATTCCTGGATTTTCTAGTCATTAAACCTGCTTACGCGTAATCTTCCTCCCTGGAAGTGTCTCAAGTCCCATCGAGCGTTTGTTTTGTCGTATTGTGTCAGCCGCCGCCGCTTAGAGAGTTAATTAGACTGAAGCTAAGTAGATGTTTGCAGACTGACAGTGGGCTTATTGTGGCTGTAAGCTGCGTTTCTGGGTGGGAGGAACATTAAATGTCCAGTTTAGGTGTGGATCTGATGACTGACCACCCAGACCTCACAGATATGATGGCGGACAATAATCTGGAGGTGGAAACGTAGAGAATCTACATGAATCTGACTCGTTAGCATCTGAGCTCCGGCTCTCCGGATCCGTCTTTAGACCAACATGATGGCAGCGCTGCATCAGGTTTGCTGCCCCAGGCGGCTCTGAATTGGTTCCAGCTTCGTCCCCATGTTATGACATCACTAAATGTTTCTCCTAATATGTCATGTAAACATTTAAACACCCCTGAAAAACGTGAAGGGTTTCTGCAGAGTTCTGCAGGCCAGTTAGCTGCGAGCTAACCAGGTTTGGACTGTTTACCCATCACTTTAATCCTTTACAGATTATCAATCAGATTTAAGACAGGACCGGGCCCGTTCAAAACGATTCCTCCACAGGAGCTAATTCTTTAGCCTAGCTCTTTAGCTAACTTTCAAACCATTTAGCACTCTTAGCTTCCCCTAAATCAAATTTACTCGACTGTTTTGTGAACTTTCAGTTGAATAAATTTTGGGTATCAACAGTTTCCTCCTCAGCGTTGGTTAACCACCAAGCTGGCATCAGCTTTAGCATTTTCACTAACTTTGAAAATGTTAAGCGCATTTAGCTTCCCTTGAATTTATCCAGACGAGTTATAAAGCACAAATTCACTGAATTCTTTTATGAACTTTCATTTGAATTGATTTCAACATTTGTGTTGAAATTTCGGATATTGACTGTTTAGCCGCTCATGGTCGTTAGCAATAGCGTCAGCTAAATACCCTGTGGATATCGCGCCTTAGCACTTTTACTAACTTTAAAAACATCTAGCACACTTAGCTTCCCCTAAAGTCTGTCAAAATCAAATTATCATTTAAATTCAAATTAGCACTTTTACGCTAGCATTCTCAAACTATGTCGATGTAGCGCTTTACTGTTAGCAGAGCTAATGTTTATGATTCAAGCATTAGGGTCAGCTAACTTTTAGCTAGCAGTGCCAACGACTGGTTAAACATGTTGGTGAAATGAAGTGGTTATTTTCAGCCTGAATCTGCAGAGGGAATGAATAATTTGGGTTTTGTGAAGAAGAAGAGCTCAGAGACCAAAAAGAGTCGTGAACCGTACAGGAAGGAGAAAGTTTACCGTTTTCCCGTCTGAGTCCCAAATTCATAGGAAGACTTGTGCATCAACATCTCAGTCTTTCATTGAAAACACATGAGCCAGTTAGCATTACAGCGTTAGCACACCTGGAAACATGAGGTAGGAACAGCTGCCTCTGGTTTAGTCTCGCTGGTTTTCGTCTTTGGACATGTGGAGGTCGGTGAATCTGGAAATCTCTAGGAAGATTTTCTCAGATCACTTTCCTCCCACATGAAGAAACCCCCAAAATTAAAACAGTTAAATATATGAATTGTAGCTGTTAGTGGAGTATGACCTCACACAAGGCTTTTGTTAAGTCTCCTACACAGAAAGGAACACACCCAACGCTGACCTGCTTCATTATGACTGCATGAAAAACCAACATGTGCTCACACTCATGTTCTCATCCACTTACGGTTTTTCCTCACCCACAATTTAATTCAAAACAATTATTTATGGTGATTTCTGCTTTAATCGGTTGGAAAGGATCCTCCTGATCTACTCCAGGTAGATTCACAACCTGAGACATGAAGGCATCACGTTCATTAAACTGTAAATGTTAAACCATGTTTTAACGGATTCTGAATGAACGTGGAGTTGGACTATTTGTCCTGCCTTCGTTCTGAAGCTGCTGACAGCTGTTATTTGTATTTCACGTCCGCGCTGCCCTCAGATCTCGTCCTCGATGTCCAAATGTCGGGTTGACGGCTGCAAAATACAGAGGAACAGTGTAATTACTGGCTGCGCACTGAAAGAAGAGGATTTGTCAAGCACTCGCTCCAGAACTAATGGCACCATGAGTGCCGCTTCGCCTCTCAGCGCCTCTTTCCTGTTTCAGGTGAAACCTTTACTTATTTGCTCGTCTTTCCCAGGTAATCCAGGTAACACGCAGCACAAGGTGTGAAGCTCTGCAAATTACAGGACTCCTCTGTATCTACATGTTTTCTATTCAGTTCTGCAGATCTGTGTTGACTGATCTGAGTTTGACTTTGTTTCGTCCATCTTAGCGGCATTTTGTTTCCATCCTCCTTCCTAAACCGAACCGTTTTATTAACTCAGCCTCGTTTCTTCACTCGATATTCGCAGCAGAAGAATCTGAAATTACATTTACTGATGAATACATTGTATTTACTGTTAGAACTAGATCTTGTTTTAACTTTATTTGGTTTATTGGTGAACGTTAGTTTGGGTTGTGGAGTGTCTGCTAGTCTGATTTTTACCAATTGGGCTCAATTAAAGCCAACAGTGTGAAGACCTCTATAGAAACACAAGTTTTAAAGCAAATTTATTTTCATAATTGTGCAAATCTGTGGCTAATGGAAACCCAGCTGGTGTTTCTCCAGGTGGTCAGCTCGTCTGCTGCCTTGGGTCTGGATGGGAACTGGTTTCCATGACCACCAGGTGCAGATTATTCCCCCACAAAGCAGCGTTTGGCTGAAGCGGGGGAAACCGGATCTGTGTACCTGGCACTTTGTCCCGGTCTTGAGCTTCAGGTCGTGTTCACTCGTCTTCTTTGACAGCCTGCTGAACACAAAGGGACATGAAACCAGAGACCCTCTCCCCCCATCCCATCAACTCCCACCTTCACTCCATATTTTCCTTCTCCGGTTCTAGGAAATGTATACCATCAGCTTTTCACTCTCCATGATTTATGGCCGATGCCAACCCTACATAGACTATAGACCGCTTTATGTCTCTCCTGGTGATGTGATCCTTTTGGTATTATCCAAAAGATGCAAACGGTGTTAAACCCAAGCACCAGCTACCACCCATTTCCCCTTTTTAATGAATGAATAGACCATTCAGCATTTCACGAGGCCCCTCTCGGGAATGCCATTGTGCATTTTGAACCTCACTTTGCAGTTATATCCCTCTTTTTTGCTCTCCACGTCTGCTTATCTTCTGATTGACTCTCATGATGTGTGCGCCGCTTTTCAGGGCATCCCTGAATTCCACTCATTCAGCCGTCCTTCAAGAGCGGCCGTCCCGACTCTGGAGGCACTTACCCTCACAAATCTCACACCATGGGGGTGTGAACTGAGGAGAATCCTATGGGACAGGGAGATTACCACCAAGGCCACGGATCTTGTGACAAAAGGGGGATTTTGCTGCGTCCGAGACTTTGGTTTGGGGTTTTTTCACCGTAAGCATCAGGAGGCTGGAAGGGAAGCCTCCAGGTGCGTTTGGTTTGGACGAGTTAAGCTTGAAAAGCCAAAGAACGGAGAAAAGACTCCGACAGGGACTCCAGACGTCGCTGCTTGCGTCTCGTTTTACACAAAACAAATAATTTGGTTGTTTGAAGCTGTGAATGGGGAGCTTGAGTGCAAATCAGCTCACTGATGTCATCGTGTGATGAAGACGATTCCCTATTCATCATCAACCCCAAGTTTAACTATTTGGTTTCGTGCCAGCTGCTGTCTGATTGGTCAGAAGTCTGTTGAAATGTTTCATGCAGAAATGTGCTGGGATGTTGGTCTTTCACTTCAACTCGTCCATTTCTGTACTTGCAGAGTGTTTATCTGACTCGTGAGGAATTACGTACATCGTTAAAGATTCCTCAGTGAATAACTACGAAATCAAATGGCCAAAAACTCCTGAATGGAAATTGCAACGTCGTCGTCCACAGAGGAGCCCGACTCTGAGTCCGCTTCATTCAACATGGAAATGAGTGAGCGACACGCTGAAGTTGGTGTTGTGTGGGGATACGAAGGCACAGCGACCACATGACTGCGTTTGGATGGAAAGACTGAAGGTTCCCACATTTCTCCTGCTTTTCCTCTAATCCAGATGGAGACCAGCCAGTGAGACGGGTTTGTTGGGAGTCCAACCCGTTTCTTCAGCACGGTTCAGCTTAGCGTCACCAGGTTATTATACGGTGCACAGACGGAGCGCCGGGCGCCTGGATCTTATGCTCTGTACCATCTGACGTTGTTCTGGTCCAGGTGGTTCGGTGCCATCAGAATTATAGACGGGAAAGATTGTAGACTGTAAACATTTAGAGATGCTTTAAAAGATTTGTAAGGCTTTTGGTCCAGACAGTGCCATTATTGGCAGGATTTGGCTTCCTCACTGACCACTTGATTGGCTGAAACAACAGGAGGCGCCATGTTGTTTGGAAAAAGTCGTTTACTGCCGTATTATTTGGGTCGTGTAAAATCTTTTTAACCGCTGGGCTTCTGTGAATGTTTACTCCACAAGCTGTTTGTCCCAGGGGAAATTTCTTGTTTTTGTCACACAAGAAGGTTTTGGACCATAAACTAAATTGTCTTATCAGACACAGATAACCGGAGTTAACACAAGAAGAAATTTTCAAACAATGAAAAGCTTTTTAGGTCACAAATGAACTGTCATTGAGCCATTTTGTTTACGTTCAGCCAGACTTACGTCGCTTAATACCTGAACTGGAGACATAAGAAAGTATTGAAATATTTTGTCTGATGAATGAAAGATTTCTAAAAGCAAAATATTATCTAAAAAAATCCCTTCAAATACAGTAGAAAAAACAAAGTCAATGCTGAGTTTCCATTGGCCTGAAAATTGCTCAAATTGGTTTTTTCAGCATTTTTAATGGAATAAAAAAGTTTGCACATATTTGTAATGGAAATTTAATAATTATGTATAAATTTTAATCCACTTTAAATATTAATGACATGAAAATAAGCATTGAATGTCAGTTTGGGTCCAGCTCAAATGCTGTGGGACTGTAGAAGAGGATATTCCATGTGTTCATGGGAAACTAATTTATCACATCCAGTCCGATGTTTGGAGTGGCCTAGTCAAAGCCTGGACTTCAATTCAGTTAAGATGCTGGAGTTTGATGTTAAACAACACTTCACCACTCAAAGCCGTCCAACATGGCTGGTCCACTCCTGGTTGGTGCCCAGGGTTTGTAGCTTGACCGTTAGCTTGACCGTTAGCTTGTGCCGTTAGCTTGCGCCGTTAGCTTGTGCCGTTAGCTTGGTTTCCTCCTGACATGTTGCTGAACGTCACCATAAAATATCTTCTTTGGTCTGAAGTCGTGTTTTATTCAGACGGAGCCATAAATCAGCAGATCTTGTTGGTTTTACAGAGACGCGACTTTCCAAATAGCCATACCTGTTTGTCTAATTGTCCTGTCATGAACTTTGACCTTTAACCTGCTAACTGAAGCTTGTAAAGTCTGAGCTCCACTCCTGGGAAGACCGGCGGCTTTCTGAACTGTTTTCCTGTTGACAATAATCCTCTCCCTGCATGATGACGGATTTTACCTTCCAGATCAGTTTTTGTTCATTAACACCCAGCACTGACATAAAGCTGGATAAAAACTAAGCAGGTTTTGTTCATTAGCCAAACTATTGATTGTGATTGGTGTGGTAGGGTGAGCTCAGCCCACCAGCCAGGAGTCTTCAGCATCACCACATATCTAATGCATTTTACAGCCTTCCTGTGTATTTCTGCTCTGATTTGTTGCTTGTTTCTCACAGAAAACTCAAGTGGTTTTTATGTCTCATGCCTCATTTGTGGGAAGAAATATCCAGCGATTGCACAGTTCAGTCTGTATTTCCTGGGAGCTGAAAGGCTCTCCGCCCCCACAGCAGAAATTAGCAAGTATTAGTGGAAAAACGCCTAGAAGGAGCCAGGATTGCAAAAGTTGGTGAGGCTTTTAGTGGATTAAGCCGTTGTGCTCTGCTGAGCTGCAGGCTCCAGGAAAAAGGAAAAGGTCACTTTTTTCTTCATCAGCACCTTTAGTTGCAGCTGTAAAACTGACAGCAGTACAGACGACCTAATTACCTAATTATCTGTCCTTTCATCTCTTATGCGGCTTTTAAATGCATTTTTAAAAGCCAGTCAGACTCATTGCTCTCTGCAGTTTAATCCCAATCACATGGATTATAACCGGCGTTGCTTTGCTGAGGCTGAGGCCAAGTTACACCGTGACCTCTGCCATTTTTCCAGAGCTGAAGTGGCCAGTCTGGGAACAATAACCGCTGGCACCCTGGGCTCTGCTAATTGAAGGCCTGATATTGTCTGGCGGATGAAAGCCTTCTTTGTGGTATCTCCCGATCTGCTGTATCGCCCCGCGGCCGCCGATAGCCGCGGTCGCCATGACGCCATCCCCCTCCAAGCGCCATCTGCATTCTTTGTCAGGGATTTAAGTGTCAATTGAAGGTGAGGTGTAATATTTCCAAAACGACTGGAGGAATGTTCCAGTTGTTCTTTACATGACTGAAAGATGAATTCTGCAGCAGGAAAGGACAGAGATCAATCTTTGTTTGAATGCAAACGCAGGTGCGCAGGTAGCAGCATTTTTCCCTGATTACAAAGTCCGAGCTTGTAAAGGCAGGCAGAGGTTTTACATGAAGTGTGTGAAGAAATGATTTATTGAAAAGGGGAAAATCTGGAGTGAGATTCAGAAAAGGGCTTTTCTATGGAACTGTTTATTGCTTGGAGTGAAAGTTTGCTTCACTTTTTAAAACCCTGTTTAATTTTTAAAATTCTGTCTGTTAAAATTCAGAAAAAAATACAAGAAAATTGTGTTTGGATGAAAGGGGCAGTTTCATTTAAAATTGCCTTTCTTTTAGTTTTCCATCATGTTCTAATGCTATTCCCTCACACATCACACCTGGAGTGTTTATTTGATACTTTTAGGCTTTAGAAATCCTTTAATCTCCATGGCAACCATTCAGCTGTGAAAACGCCTGATTGGACGTAGCTCCGCCTTCAAGGTTTAGCTCCTCCTCAGAAGTAAATTCTCTTTTAAGTCATATTTGATATATTTAGCATTTTTATAATAACTGAAGGTAACAGGCAAAAAGGATACAATTCAGTCTGATCTAGTAAAAATTCAGAGCAGAAAATTAGAAACCACCTCTGGACCTTTAAGAAGCTCCTTTAAAGCTCCTAAACATGTGAGCACACACACACACACACAGACACACACACACACGCGCACACACACACACACACACCCACACACACACACACACACACACAGACTCTAAGCTGTCAAAAGTTGGATTTGAATCAGGCTTAATGCAGCTTTTAAACTCTGAGATGTCAATATTCTCCTACACTGCAGGGGGCAGCGTAGGACGCCTACAGCAAGTGTTAAAACAAGTGAGAAGTAAAAGCAGCTGTAATGCATCATTTACCTCTGAACTTTGAACTTGGGTCTTGGTTTGATGCCGGTTGTTTCTTCTCATCACGGTTTCTCTCTTTTTCCCACCAACTGTTTATATGAATAAAGATACAAAAACAAAATGGAAAAAAAATAATTTATTTACATTAAAATGGAAATTATAACATTAAACATATTAAAATGAAAATGAAGTTGGTGCTTGAGGATTCAACCTTGTAGATGAAATTAGCGTGGTAGCATTAGCTTCCACTAAATGTTGTTGGATTAGCGTGTTAGCATTAGCATTCTGATTTTAGCTAATTCCATGTACTTCTGATGATTATTAATAATGTTTTAGCTGCTTCAGTAGCTAAAACGTTTCTCTCTAGTTAATATCTGCTGTTTGAAAACAACCATTTCTGAACTAAGCTACGCTAAAATTAGCTTGATCCAGACTTTCTTCTGTCAATTCTCTTTCTTCTGCTGGATAAAACCAACTTCTTTCGGAAAACCTGCAGCCATTTTAAACGCTGCGTCTGTGCAGCAGATCTCCTTTGAGTGTTTGATACAAGCAGGGATAAATATTTAACATCCTTTTTGAGTGCTTAGCATGAGGCTGTGAGGTGGTCAGCGTCCTGTGGAAGCCACATGGGAATCCTAAGAATGCCCTGGAGGAAAGAGGCGGGTCTCTGTTTTAATAAATAAAGTCCTGGAGTTCTGTTACTTGGTCCGAAGCCTCCAGCTATTATTGTTTTTTCTCCTTAGCTTTCGGATCGGCACCTTTTAGCTCAGTCGCTGCAGATTTAGCACCTGTAATGACTCTGCAGTGAGACTGACTAGATTAAGAAACGCTCAGAAGCTGCCTGTGAATGACCCCGGAGGGCATCCATCTGAGTCGGGTTGTGGCTTTTAAATGGATCATATTGTTTCTGTGATGCGTCTTTATCTAATTATGCTCCTCCAACGCGGTTCATTTAAGAGAAAAATGCTCATTAAATCTGAAAAACCACTTGCAGGTATTGGCTGCTCCCAAATTAGCCGCTTGACGTTTGTTCTGGGGAGTCAGAGGTTTGGACTTGTCTCATCTGATTCTTAAACTTTTGCTGTTTGTGCATTAAAAACCTCTCCACCGTTTGGATTAGTCGCTACCTGTTTCTTTGTTTCACCGGGTTTGTTTAGATGATAAAACATCTGACAAGTCCTTACGAGTCTTTCACATTTATATGAGCAGGAAAAGAAATAAAACATTTTAAAATGAAACGCTGTCTTGTCAGCAGCCCCTCCAGCAAAGGATCATTTGCTGCTTCAGCATTTAGAAGTTAACCTTCAAGATTAATAACACAAAGAAACATCAGAAACTACAATCAAGTCATTAAACTTCAATATTTGTTTCTGTATGAGCCAAAGAAATAAATCGATGGCACACTTCGCTTCCCCTAAACAGATTTTCCACATAAATTACAAAGTGCTAATATAGTCGGCCTGTTTGCAAACATTTTAAATGATCAACTGTTTCCTTCATCATTAGTTTCAGCTGAACAACGTGTTGCTGTAGAGCTTTCACATTATTTTGTTTAGTTTTGAATCGTTTCATCCGGTGGAGAAAACGCTGGCTAATACGCTAACATCAGCACATTTAGCTTCCTCTAAATCATTCTCCAGATAAATGCTAAAAGCTCTGATTTGTGCAGCTTCGGTTGAATAAACTGATTGTTTCCTCCGTCACACTTAGCTTCCCCTCAGCTAATTTATTTTCAGAATAACTTTTAAAGCATTAATATGTAAACTTTCAGTTGAATAAAGTTTGACGTCTGTGTTCAAGTTTTGCTTTGTGCAAGTTGACATTTATCTTCAGACTCTTATTTTGAAATAAGTGCAGACTGTTTACGGAGCATTTCCTGTCTCTTTTTCCCCCATAACTTTAAAACAAGAAACATCCAGGAAGTAAATAGACAGAATATTGCAAATACATGTAAGAGCAGAAAAACATAAGAAAAAATAAATAAATATGTTTTCATCTCTCATATTGTGAATAACGACTCATCAGGCCGACGCACCACCCCGTCCCACACAAACTAAGCTTCAAAGTTTATTTCCTGATATTATTGGGCAGCTTCTAATGCAGCACTGATGAAAAAGCAACAAAGGCTGCAAGACAAACAAAGGAAAGCAGGGTTTTACCTGTCAGTCTCATTTAGACTCTCAACCTAACTGAGTCATTTTACAGGCTGCAACTCGCTCTTAACGCCACTGCAGAGACTCAGCATGTTAAAGCACTTTGCTGTTGGAGGCATGCATCTGCAGGAGTCTCCCTCCAGCTGCAGAACCAGCGTTAAGCCGTGTATCCTCAGAGTTTTACAATAAACACAGTTGCTAATGTCTTTAACTATCTTTGTGTTGAGGAGGGAAGCGCACAGAAAGTGTTGGCAGCGCCGACATGATGGATGATTTCATTCTGCTTCTCTTAACCTTCAGCTCCATGTTTAACCTGAGGGCAAGGCAAGTCAAACCTCCCTGCTGCAGGGCCGTGTTAAGCTAGCAAGAAGCCTGGCTGCTCTCCAAGCGTCACTATATCAGGGCAGCTTCACCAGGGGAGGTGAAGCGTCCACACGCCACAAATTACTGCTTTATGAACTCAGCAGGGAGCCGACAGGCTGCACTTTGGTTGTTCTCCACTTCCTACGTCTTCACTGCGCAAAACAGCTACACAGATCAGCGCTTAGCATTTATCTGGAAGAGTTAGCTTAACAGAAGCTAAGTATGCTAAACAATTTCAAATGAGTAGAAACACTGAAGTGAAAAATGATGCCACTGCAAATAACGTTTTCAAAATGAGCAAAAATGTGAAACAAAATGTGAAGGTGAGATAGCAAAATGATGTTTATGTGAAGCTAACGCGAAATAACGTGAGAGAGGAGGCAGTTGGTCATTATTGAACTGAAAGTTTCCTGTTTTCAGTCACCAGAAGCACCAAACCAAACATCAGCTGTGAGAGTCGCGGATCAGCAGAGGAGTTTGTGCCGCTGGTTAAAAGCGTCCCGGTCGTGCAAACCTCCACCTGAGAGATATTGAGTTCCATGCTGAGGTATCCAGCAGCTCTGATCTGACCTAGAAACCTGCAGAGTTGGAAAGTTTCCTTATTATTGCGGTTAAAATGTTTCAGGCTTTTGCTTTTTTTAAGCTCATAGATGGACGAGACCATTGCTGCTACGGAATGCACCTTTAATTTAAGGGTTTAATTTTCCTTTCAGAGTAAATCAGGAAGCGATAATTAATTTGGCTGTTTGTAAACCCACCAGTGGTTTTTACGTTTTTATGAAATCCAAAATTTGTTTGGACTAGTTAAAAACAAAACTTGTTGCAATGAGATTTATTCCTTGTTTAAAAAAGAAAGCAGCAGTAAATCAGCAACGCCTGTTGCATCGACTAGAAGAAGCGAAGTAGAGTCAGAGGAAAGTCATATTTTAGGTCCCGTTATGAAAAGATACATTCCTGAATTTATTTCCAAGGTCTGGCAGTTAAATGCATCTGTAGGTTTTAGCAGATGAGAACATTTACTTCTTCATCTTCTCCGGCTGTAGGAGACGTCCAGGTCCATTTTCCCATCCGTGTTTGTGTGTTTTATCTCTGACTTCATAAACTCCAGCCTCTGAATGCCCTTCCTGTAACAATTTGTAGCTGTCGAGGCTTATGTACTTTCTGTTGTTGAATGGCGCATTGTTTGTCTGGCAGGAGAACGAGGCCACACACATACAAACATCCCGTCCTGCTCCTCCTCCTCCCAGCAGGAATGCCTCCGCAGGAACCTGCGTGTGTGTGCAGCTCCAGTTGTAACTTTCTGGATCTCCGTCTCGTTTCTGAGTGACACAGAGAGAATCTCCCTGGTGAAACGCCTGCGCTCAGGGGGAACGACAGGGCGCAGACGAGAGCGGCGCATCCTAACTTGGCTTCTCCAGCCACTGCGGCTCAACGCAGCAGGACGGCAGCGGAGAGCGCCTCGGTTCTGATCCGTTCAGAGCGGTTCTGACCGGTTCAGATCGGTTCTGATCCGTTCAGACCAGTTCTGATCGGTTCAGATCGGTTCAGAGCAGTTCTGACCGGTTCAGATCGGTTCTGACCGGTTCAGACCGGTTCAGAGCAGTTCTGACCGGTTCAGATCGGTTCTGATCCGTTCAGACCAGTTCAGATCGGTTCTGATCGGTTCAGACCGGTTCAGAGCAGTTCTGACCGGTTCAGAGCGGTTCTGATCCGTTCAAACCAGTTCTGATCGGTTCAGACCAGTTCAGAGCGGTTCTGACCAGTTCTGATCGGTTCAGACCGGTTCAGAGCAGTTCTGACCGGTTCAGAGCGGTTCTGATCCGTTCAGATCGGTTCTGACCGGTTCTGATTGCAGCAGTATCCTTGGAGCTGAAGCATTTCTGTTGGCTCCGTTTGTCTTGGTGCTCATTTCATGAAACTTGGGTTCGGACGATAGAAACGTCACAAACTGACGGTTAGAGCCTCATTCTTGCTTCAGATCCTGGAGGTTTCCAGACTTTTGCTTCTGCTCAGCTCTCTGAAGGTCCACCGAAGCATTTCAATCACAAAGAGCTCTGAACTTTGACTAGGCCATTGCAGTACCTTGATTCTACTGTGTTTGATGGCAGTGTTGGACAGATGGACTCACAGTAGAATGCTTTGGTCTTTATGGCTGCAAAATAAGCCCACACCATCATGCTTCCACCACCGTGTCTGACTGTTCATCTGACGGGTTTGTGATTGTGCCGCAGTAGAAGCTAATGTGCTCATAGCGGAGCTTATTCGTCATTTAGCGCGTTAGCTAACGTCTAATGGTGGACAAGCACCTGCTAATGCACCAACAGCAGACCTAGCTGTTAGCTTAGCTTAGCTTAGTTTTTCTGGATAAATGATAAACTGTAATTTATTTGGCTGTTTTGTAAACTTTCAGTTGATTAAAGTTCAAGTTTTGGTTATCGACTGTTAAAGAGTTCATAAAGTAGTTTATGTAGCCGTTTATATCCATGCTCTTATTTTGAAATGAGTGAAGAGTGTCTGCAGAGCAGTTCTGCTTCCTGTCGTCTTGTTCTCTCCGTTTCCCTCAGTAACTTTATTTCAATCTGGAAACAACAAAATAAAGCAGACAGTAGAGAACAGTAAATATCATAAATACAACATGTAAAGGCATTAGAACAAACTAATTATGTCAAAATCAAAAGTAAAATTAACAGTAATAGTATGCTGATTCTTTAAAGTTGTTTCTGCTGATTGCTAAATAGAAAATATTTTAAACAGGAATTTTTTTTACTTAATCTGCTGAACCAACTTGTATTTAATCCAACATTACAGTTTATATTTATTTTATAAAACAAACGTCCCTTAATTAGCCCAAAGTTTTACTGAATGTAATAAAAATGCGTGGAAATGAGTGGAGTGAACTCTTTCTGTTTGAGGTGAACGAGTTCAGGCATCTCTAAGGCTCTGACACTAAAAACACAAATATCATAAAGGAGTGTATATCAGTGTCAGAATCAGAGCCAAGTATTTGCTCAACGAAGCTGCAGTGAAAAGCAGCCGCTGCTCAAACACAGAGCTTTTCTTCTGCTGCTGCTGCTAAATGAGACCACGGCAAATAACGCCACACATTTAGACGAGTTCTGTCAGATCTTAGATGAAAGGAGGCGGCCGTTCGGTCTGCTGTGTAGGAGACGGAAATCTGAAGAAAACCAGGCCAAATGTTAAAGAAACACATTTATTTTTTTCCAAAACAGCAAAATCAAAGCTGAAAAATTCTCATTTTTATGCTTCCATTTGGGTCTCAGTTGATTCTCGAAACAACCTTAGAAAAACAAACAAAACAAACCCACGCCGTCGGTTTCTGGAAATTAATTAAGGATTTTGGTGTCAGGAAAACGAGTCACTGTCAGGCCCGTTACCTAGCAACCCGAGCTACGCCCAGGCCCGTTACCTAGCAACCCAGGCAGAGCACCTGCCTGGGTTGACCAAACATCTAGATGACCTAGATGTTTGGTCATCTAGTTTTACTGCTCTGTGTGCTGCTGCACTGCAAAAAACACAAAAACTTGTCAAGTATTTTTGGTCGAGTTTCTAGTACAAATATCTTACTACGTTTGAAATGAGATAAAACTAACTTACCAGTAACTTCTGAGCAAGAAATAGGAGATTGAATCAAGTCAATGATTCCTTAATATTTGTGAACAAAGTACTGCTGGCAGATTATTGTCCTTATTAACCAGTACTTTGCCCATAAATATTGAGGAATTATCACTAAACAAACTCCTATGTTTTGCTTAGACGTTATCTGTAATGTTAGTTTTGTTTGTACTAAAACATTTAGAAACTGGAGCAAAACACTTGGTATGAGTTTGTGTTTTATTATTGACTCGCCGAAAGGAAACCACTTGCAACATTCTTGGTGTTTGTGCAGGAGGCTCGACTTGCGCTTGTCAAAGATGTATGCAGCCATTTTCAGCAGCGGTTTATTTGGATTTAAAGTGACAGAGGCCCTAAAACAGTTAAGATCTCTTTAGCTAAGAAAGGTTTTGAGTGAAAAATGTGGTGCACAGGTTTTGTATAGGCCATAGTTCTATCCTAACCTGTTCAAGGAAGCATAAGTGACCACCTGCAAAAGCCTAACTTCATCAAACCGTTATCCGGACATTTCTGTGGTTTCTTTGGGGAGTTTAGGAGTAATTTCCTCCAGTAATTACTTGAGCCTCAGAAAACGCCGTCTGAAGAGCGGCTCACTACGAAGCAAATCCCTGTTTTAGTGTTTAGGAAGTCGAGGCCCACGTCGACCCGGTGGGATGAATCAGCCACAACCTCTCCCTTTCTCTTTCTGCTCTCCTCCTACACGCCATCATTAAAGTCTGACAGATGTTAGCTGCATCACATGTGGATTGAAATCCCCCCACCCCTACGCCAGCACTTTATTATACACTTCCCGACTGCCGTAAAGCTCTCCAGGGAATCGAACCGTCGCCTGCGTCTGAATGACCAAACAAACGTTTCCTCCCAGGCGGCGAACGTAGCCGCTGCTCTTCTTTCACATGCAGGAGATTCGGGTATCGCGAATCCTGAACCAACATGATCGGAATGCCGTTTCTCCCTCTTTGTCCCGTTTTTGTTTGACAGATTGTTTTGTTCTTTTGGGATAATTTGACCTGGAATGTTTCCACTTCAGGCTTCAGAGCTCCTGGGCAGGAGCTGCTCAGGTTGGACTGAAATCAGGAATCACACATCAGAGCTTTGGCTTGTGGAAATTTTATTACTTGTTTTGATGTATTTCTGCAGATAAAATCTTCAGGGATCTTAAAATCTTAAACTTTTACACCTTTATCATGCTACAAACATAAACGTCAGGGTATTTTTTGTGAAATTGTAATCTTTGATGCTCCTAAATAAAATCCCAGCTCTGTGTTATTGAGTAACTATTAACTCTTAAGTTTCAGGCCTCGTATCCCCAAGAATCCCAACACTTTGAGTATTGATTACTGGTTCAATTGGGAGCAAAACTGCAACATTTGTTTCCAGCTGCTGTGGTTCTCTCTCTGCTCTGAGTCAAACCAACCTGTTCCCCTCCTGGCCTGTGGGGGCGCTGCACCAAGAACCACTGAAGGAAACAAAACAATATCTCAAGAAGACGCTAAGCGCAGCTTCCTGCTTCACCAAATGGAAATAAAAATTATGTGGCATCAGAGTTCAGCGGTTGTAGACGGCTCCAAAAGCAGGAAGTGAACTACAGCCCAAGGGATTCTGGGTAAATGCCAAAACCTAACATGAGAGTCTGGCGCTAGCGGGAGAAATGTCTCATGATCGTTTGCCAAAGACAGAAGAGAAATCAAACCACTAAAATCTGACTGCAATCCATTTTGTTGCTCTCAGTATCTTCAGAGGTTTTTATTTAATTTCCATCAGTGGTTCTTGGTGCAGCGCCCCCACAGGCCAGGAGGGGAACAGGTTGCTCAATGGGTTGGGTTGGTTTGGTACAAACCATTGGTGAAAATGTTACAAATGTTGTGATTTGTTCCCCAAACAAACCGAGTCTATTATGTGGGAGAAGAGCCGTAAAGCCACAAAACTCTGATAAATGGAAATGTTTAAGAAAGGAAACGAAATCCGGAGCTTGGAGTTAAGAACGGATTCATTAATTAGTCTTCATGTCAAAACGTGCTTCCCAATGAACATTTATGTGGTGAGACTGAAGTACGGAAACAAAAAGCCAGATCATCAGTTTCTCCGTGAGACCGATGTGAAAAGCAGACTTGCTGCTCATTAAGGTGAAGCAGCCACAGACATCGATGATGATGACTCAGCAGCTTTCGGGCTTGCCTGTATCGTCTTGTTGTTTCTGAAAGCTTTCATCTGCAGCTTTTCCAGCGTCTACAGTCGGATTATGAAGAAGAATTTCCAGAGTATTTACCTTAGGCATGATGGAGGAAGAAGGAAAAGATGAAGGGTAAATAAGACAAAAAGGCAAATTAGGAAACCAAACAAACAGATGAGTTTCTCTAAGTATTGTGACATTATGAAGGGAGAAGACATGAAGCAAGGATCTTGGGGTTGAAACTCTTCCATTTCACCCCAGTCACAGATGAAACCATGAGGCCCAACAGCTTCAGGTGTTTTGGCCTAACGGGTCCAGGAAGGCGGGACCAAAGTCATATTATTGATTGCGGTCAAGTGGATCTGGGAGGTTCATTTTCCCACAAGACACACCAAACCTCTTTCCCTGTAATTTCATCATGCTGTTTGTCCTTTATGCTGTTTACACCAGCACAGTAAACATGGCAGAGAGGATCGGCTCTTACGAGTTCACAGGTTTGGACACGATGGTGAGCGGCCAGTCCACCCGCTGCACGTTTTGTCTAACGGTACGAACTTCCTCATCTTCGCCAGTTCCTCGGTTGGTCGTCCGGGTTTCTGGCTGAAAATGTCTGGAAGTTGAGTAGATGAGGCTGTTTCCTGCATCAACAAACATCCTCTCAATTCTGGCTAAAACCCTCAATATTTTCCAGAAAAGTTCGTCAATGAGGTTGTGACAGGAAGGGGATATGATGTCGTCACCCAACTGCATCCAGAACCACACAGCAGGCGAATGTGACCGTTATCTGACCTCAGTCCGAACGGCCTGATTCTTTCACTGCCCAAAATATTCCAATCTGTGCCACTTCCAGATATGGAAATAAACTGTATCTGACAGTTTTCAAAGCATCTGCAAACTGATGCTGCATTCTGTTTCACCGCTCCTTCATGCCTGGTTGACTGGATAAAACGGTTCCTTTCACCCGCATCGCCGCAGTAAACCACCGCCCGTCTCTGGACCTGCTGACGTTCCCATGTGTTTTGGTTTAGTTGGCAGAAGAAAACAGTTTGGTTGATGTTGTTTGAAGCTCATGGCGTCCAGAAACCTGCAGTTAATTTCCTGTTTTTAAGCACCAACTTAGATCAGCAGATGACCTTTTCAGTGCAGAAGCGTTGAAGTGGTACACTGCTCTACCCAGAACTGCTGTTACTTTCTAAAGTTTCATGTAGAGACAGAAACCTTCACCACTTTGATGTCATTTATTGTCCTTTGCTTATTGAATCAATATTCTGTCTGGCTCCTATGGAGCCCAAACACAAGCCAGCCTCTCTGTGGCGAACTCAGCGCCTGGAGTTCCCCTCTGTCTGTTCGCAGGTCGGAGAAAACGCTCGCTCCTGACTCATGCTTGCTACAAACCAGCACAGCATTGTTTTTGTTCATTTCTGAGTGAGTCACCGGACAGAAACAAACATGAATCGGGTCTTTATGGGATGCTGTTGTTCCGCTATGGCCGTGACACACGGATGAACTGTGAATTCAAACCTGCTGCTGCAGAGGAAACGCTGGTGAATACAGCCTGCTTTGGATGTTTCTACTGCGTACATAAAACAGGTCTCGGCTTTCAGTTTATGTTGCAGGAGAGGAAGAAAACCTTAATAAGCTGCAAATGAGCGGTTTGGAGAAACAGCCTTGGTCTGTTATTGTTACCGAAACAAACTGAGACCAAATAAACAGTTTGTCTCAGATTCTTTCAACATGGAGCGTGACTAATGTTCCCACAAAGTGGCTCATTTTCTCCGAAACATCCTGCCATCTTTTCACAGCTTTTTCTGCTCGCGAAAAACATAAAAAGATAAAGACAAGAATCATGGATGGATGAATAAACGATGGTTGGTTGGTTGGTTGGTTGGACGGTTGGTTGCTTGGTTGGTTGGTTGGTTGGTTGGTTGGTTGGACGGTTGGTTGGTTGGACGGTTGGTTGGTTGGTTGCTTGGTTGGTTGGTTGGTTGCTTGGTTGGTTGGTTGCTTGGTTGGTTGGTTGGTTGGTTGATTGGTTGGACGGTTGGTTGGTTGGTTGGTTGGACGGTTGGTTGATTGGTTGGACGGTTGGTTGGTTGGTTGGTTGGACGGTTGACCAGATGAATAAATGGATGGATGAGTATTTTTTTTCCTGACCTGGAGGGGAAGGAATTTTCCCAGAATTCCTTCTGTTTGCTGCCTCTTCCTCTTGGTGTTCAGCTTCATGCCATTCCCTTGTTGCGGATCAGTGTTCCTTCCTTCCTTTCTTTCTTCCTTCCTCCCATCCTTCCTTCCTTCGGCTCTTCTCCCCGTTTACGGACAGAAACTCTGAATTCCCAGAACGTTCCCGTTTTGTTTTCTCATGTGGGAAAACAGCTTCAGTGAGACTGGAGAGCACTTCCTGTTCCTCCAGAGAGGGGCGGACATGTTGCCGGAACAGTCTGAGGGAAAACCCGGACAGGCCAACATGCTTATCATCTCCTCACTTTAATAAAGCATCTGCATCATTTATTCTTCCTCTTTATCCAGTTATTGGTCCACTGCTAATCCTCTCATCAGGTGTTGTTGATTTTCCCCTCAGATGATGATGGATGGTAGTTCTATGAGCCGGCAGTGTGTAGTTTGGCGTTTGGCCCCCAGTCGGACCCTTTGACCTGGTTTTGGGAGTCGGATGTCTGAGGAAGGAGACGTTCCGACATGTTGGAGCGAACAGCTGGAATGTGCCGCTCCTGCAAAACCTCTGCATCTCTGGACTCACACAGCCTCACTTTTCCTGTCATCTTTAGAAATATAGCTGTGGTGAAAAAGAAAGTACGCCCTGACTCAGCTTCAGGATGTTCGCCACCAGTTTGCACTCCAATGATTAGTGGGAGATGCACCACCGGTTCTCCACTGGAGCAGCTAGCCGATGCTAATGACAGATTGGTTACCTGATCAGGTAGAGCTCCAGTATTAAAGCCACAATGTCAGCCTGGAGCTCAGAAAAACAGCTGTTGCTCCCCATCAGTCTGTCCAGGGTTAAAGGTCAAACTATCTACGCTCAGCTTCAGACCAGACTCTACAGGTCTCAGCAGGCTAAAGGTCAAAGTTCATGACAGGACAAGAGCTGAAGAGGAAATGAAGGACAAGACTCCACTCCTTGAAAAGTGGATGGATGTTTGGTCGGATGAATAAATGGTTGGATGTCTCAATGGCCTAGTCAAAGTCCAGACCTAAACTGAAGCTCAGTGGAAGGAAAACTGGGCTGCTGGGGTGTACTTACTTTACTTATTTTTTTTTCTACCAAACTCAACTTTTGCATGTTGAATTTACAGAATGACAGTTAATAATTTCAGATCCTTGAACACAGAGAGGGGTGTACTTTCTTTAGCGTTCTTTACCTGACCCCCGCCTGGCTGTAAATGTGCAGCCAGGCGGCGGCGCGCCCTTTGAACCCGGTCTCCCCGGCGACCCTGCGTCCGGATTCCTGCAGAGGGAGGGTCGTCTCCTCCAGGTGAATGATTAGTCCGGGTGCCGTGACCCCTCGCTTCGGGTTTACACGGCAGCCGGTCGCCGCCGGCAACACTTCCTGCTCTGTGTTTGTTTTAAAACCTGGAGGAAACAAAACGAGAAAGTTTTCAGAAACGGACAGCAGAAACACGGAGCCGCTGGACTTTAGTTGTGTTCAGATGTTCTGATTGGCTGAGAGTCACCTGGCGGCGGTGACCCCTCAGCTGACCTCACTGGGGCTGGGTCGCCCCCTGCTGGTGGAACCTGGAATCACACCAGAGAAATAATGGATTCAGTGAGAACACAAACAGGATGTTTGTCTTAAACGGTGAACCGGGATTAAATGGGATTAAATGGGAAGTTTGGAAAGAATTTTTATTATTAATCAGATCAGCAGAAGAAAATAAAAACCTTTTCTGTTCTTGTAGATTAAAAAATAATTATGGGTGGGCAGGAAAGCATCCATCCATCCATGCATTTCTAATAATTTCCTGTCTGTTAATTTCAGATTATTCTGTTATTCTAATCTGTAAATCTCCTCCTGCCTCCTCCATCAGACTCATTTAATCTAATTTAATCTAATTTAATCATTCTCCACCAGAGCAGTGATGGGCAGCAGGCGGTAACCTGATCAGCTGATCTTCCTGCTGATAACAGAAGTTTGGATGTTTGGAGTAAAACGGAGGCGAAACCCTGCAGCTGAGTTTCAATGCGGCAGATTAAACCTGATCAGCTCAGCGCTGCGTGTTTGCGGTCTGCGCCGCAGACGAAAACAAGCAGCTTGTAACGACTTTATCTGCAGCAGCATCAGTCGGAAACAGAATCAAAACGCCGCCTTTTGTTTCCCTCCTGCAGCGTCTGGCTCCAATCTGCCAGACGCTGACAGCTTCATGACGGCCTGTTTGATTTTCCCCAGGTGGGTTTTTGTCAGCAGATCACCTGCTTGCTCATTTACAGGACAGATATTTTAATCTGTTCTGTTCCTGGTGTTGAAAACCTTTTACACATCAGAGTCAGGCTTTTAAAAAGTGTTGTGGTTAGATTACAAAGGCGGCTGATGGAGGTTTGTTTCCATAACAAACAGCAGAGGGCGCCATTTCCCACCTCACCTGTCTGTCTGTGGCTCTTACAGCAGAATGACGCTCCAGGCTCACCTTTCTGAGCATTAAAACTTATTTCATCAAGTTTAGTTCTCGTTTTAAGGAAATAATTACTTAATGCTGATTTTTTACCATTGGAAGATTATTTCACTAATGAGACATTTTAGGGTTAGGGTTTATATATATATATATAAACAATATTAAGTTGTTACTGACTTAAAACAAGCTCCTATATTTTAAATAAAACTTACTTCTAAGTTTTCTATGCCTCCTTTTTAGTGCAATAAGATATTTGCACTAGAAAATAGACCAAAAATACTTGGTAAGACTTTGTGTTTTCACAGTGCAGATTTAATTTTCTGCTGTTATTATAAATAAATGCAGGAACCACAACAGCAGTGTGATGCTGATGGCGTCTGGAACCGTTTTAAAATCCAGCCTGTATGAATAAATACTCATAAATCAAAAGGTCTGATTAAATCTTTGACCTTTGAGGTTAAAAAGCAGCGATGGATTTTTGTGGTATTTTAATCTTATTGTAATGATTTATTTGGGTTTACATCGAGACGTACATGTTGATCAGAGCGGTTAAAGTAAAACTCGCAGGCTGAACACAGATCCAGCAGATCCAGCTCTGTTGATACTGTAGCTGTGTTTCTGCGCCGCAGGCTGCGTTTTCCCCGTTGTCGAGGAATGCGTCTCCCAGAGAGTGACAGCCAGGCTGTTGCTGCTTGTCTGAGCAGGAACCCTGCAGGCTCGCTCTGCAGCAGGCGTTCAGTTGACTGATGGAGCCGAGCTTCAACCAGCCAGCAGACGCATTCTCATGCTTTACAAAGACCGAGGGCAAAAACTCGAACATCAGCAACGTCAGAAAGAGATTCTTGTTTTTTCATAACAAGAATCCTTACGAAGAGTTTAAACATGAAGATTTCTAGAAGAATCGCAGTTTACAGTGAAATCAGTATTAATAAGACATTAATTGGAAGAATAAGCAGCGAAAAGAAGCAGCTAACAAGGTAAATATTTAGTTTTCAGCTAACTAAATTGCTTCAAGCTATTTAGTTAGAAAGCTAAATGTTTGACGCCCAACTAAATATTTCATTTGAAGCCAGATATTTAGATTCAAACTAAATGTTCAGTTAAGACTAAAACTAAATATCCAGTTAGCAAGCTAAATGTTTTTCCTTTAAGCTATATATTTAGCTAGCTAAATATTTAATTAATCACATTTTTTTGCTTCAAACTAAATGTCAAATAAATGTATAAATAAATGTAGCTTCAAATTAATATTTTACATGGAGCTAAATATTTAATTCTGTTGCTAAGAATTATGAGCGTAATACCAAAACATTGCAAATGTCTTAATAAATTTTTGCCTATAATAAGGACACTATCTAAATGTTTAGCTCTGAGCTAGCTTTGTAAACTAAGTATTTAGTTTGAAACTGTGACATTTATATTAAAATGAATAACTCTGTGAAAAAAGGACATTTAAAAAAGGAACGGCCATGTTTTTCCTCTTCTAACAGACTAAATTGTTGCTGTACTTTTTGACTGAGTAACTTTACGAATTGTATGGAAAGCCGTTCCTGCCCCTGGCAGAACTCATATCCACTTCTGTGCAGAAAGAAATAATGCAGAATAGTCCGGCAGACATTTTAGAGGCACCAAATTTTTCAGGAATGTCTTTGGGTTTCTCACTGAGACAATGGAAGCCACATTCCTGAGCCATGGCTGAGAAAGGAGAGGGAGCCGCGACCATCCTGACTGCACTCTGGGCCTGTCCCTAATCACATTATTGGAGACTTCAGAACACAGTCAGTTCTGTTAGACATACTTTGACACCTTCATGGAAGTTAAATTTATCAAATGGTGCAACTCAAAGGTTGGATGTTTTTATGTTTATGTCTTCCATTCATTGTTGGACTTTCTCTGAGACAGTTTAACAGTTTATGGCCTGATGTCTAACTGAGGCGCGATCATCCCTCAGGCGGGGCGGCCCGGTCAGAACCTGCCCCTGCAGGCCTGATAAGTCTCCATCTGTGGGAAACCAGAACCCTTTCCCTCGGAGCGCGATAACCGTGACCCCGTGACCTCCATTCTGTTACACAACCCCCCGCTCCTCTTTCTGTGGCTGTCGCACACACTCAGTGACACACATTCACTGCAGAGATCTGAGAGATGGAGGCCGAGATGTCGTTTAAATTAGGGTCTTTCAAAGTGATGAGCAAGGCGGGGAGGGTGCTGCTAAAACCTGGAGCTGATGGAGCCCAAGCTGCAGTCAGGCTGGGTTATTATGGTCTGCTTTTCCTAAAACCTGCTGTTTATATGGGCAAAATTATTGCACAAAGAAGAATCTCGTTATTCTTAGATAATGAGATTTTATGTGTTTTAGGCTGCCTTGTCACTTTAAATCCTAATAATCTGCTGCTGGCCACGCCCTCCCCACTCAACGTTTACACTCACACAGGAAAATGTTGCAAACAGATGAGCAATTATACAACCACGCGTCTTTGAAAAGCATTAGTAGAAGCTCCTGTACAAACAACAAGAATCCAGCAAGTTGTTTCTGGAAAGTAAGTTAAATACAAAACACTTGTCTCTTCCAGCAGCCATTATACAGCACATACAGTGGTAAAACCAGCTGACCAGACATGCTGGAGCTCCTCTTTGAGGCTGGGCTTGGCTGAGGTTGCTAGGTAACGGTTGAATGCAGCTCAGCATTTGGGATGTTTTTGAATTGGCTCCTTTTCCAGGCACTAAAAGACATTCAACGTTTTTTCCAAAAACCGGCTGTACAAAAACATGCAAAAAGTGAATTTTGCATAGCAAGTGCTCTTTCAAGTTTTATTTTTCCTGTGTATCCAGAACTTACATTTGTAAAATGAACCTCCAAGTTACTTTCCGAGAACTTAACATTAAAGGAGCCCAACTAAAGTTTACAAAGCAGCTGTGTGAAATAGGGCTTTAGAATTAATTCAGAAAAATTAAATCAAGGGAAACTCAGTGTGTTAAACGTTCAAAGTTAGCAAAATTGGTAAAGCGCTGTTATCAGATTGGCAGCAGTGGAAATGGTTATGGTTTTTATTATCTGGGTTGCTGCCAGTGATCTGACAGTCATCAGACACATTTTTACCTGCAGTGTATAAATCAGATAATACCTTCTCAGAGTGTTTCTTTCCAGAATGGACCCATAATTTACAGGCTACTTTCACTAAATTTCCTGATTCTCAAATATACAGGTTTGTTATTTGACCAGTTTCTCTCACAGAAACTATGAATTACTTTCCTGACGCATCCAGAGCTAATGTGTCTACCAGAAAGCGCTCTAGTGATTCCTCCTGCCCTGGAGGGAAAACCGCACCATTTCCTTTGTGTTGCTGCTCTTCAGTGGAGCAATTCAAGCTTCCTGGTTCGTTATTTAAAGCTGTTCTGGTCTTAAATTAGTCAGTGAAGTTAAATTTAGAGTGTTTAAAATGAACCCTCAGGGTGTGAAATGGGATATTGGAATCACAGGGATGTTGGTGCTGCAGAGAGTCGATCAGTCACCTGCTCTCTGATGGACTCATTTCTTAAACATTACAAAAAAATGACAGGTTTTCAGTTTGCTTTATGTTTGTAAACCAAAGGAAAACAAGTCACATTTTGGCTTTGAATTGGTTAACAAATGCTACATTATCACACTTAACACTGATACCATTCTACTTCCTATTCAACTACGGAGGACTGATCCTGCCAAAATTGGCATTAAATATGGAAATAAATAAATGGCTTCATAAAAAAAACTAATGTGAGCAATATTTTATTCAAAAACAGAAAATCTGAACTTTCCTAATTTATTTAATTATATATTGTCACAACATTTATAAATTTTTTAAAATAATATTCAACAGGATTAATTTAACATGACCACTATTATTTAATGTTAAATCTTGTTTTATTTATTTAACATTTTTCCTTATTTAGTGTAATTTTATTTCCTTACTAACCTCTTCACAGTCTATTGTAATTTTTTAAAATTATACATTTAGTTTTTATTTAATATTTTCTTTTCATACTTTTGTTTAAATATAATAATAGTAATATTTAACTTTTTAATTTTTGGATGCAATATTTGACACCAAGTACTTTATAAAGCCATTTATTTATCTTTATAGTTGGCAGTTTTGGCATGATCAGCTCTCCATAGATAACAACCCTATCATGCTTTCGGGGGTCTTATTTAGAAAGCTGTAGTTTCAGCTTCTCCTATTTCTTTTTCTTCAGCCTTAAACACACAGTCCCAACTTTTGAACCCCTCAAGCTGTAATTAACTGAGCGACAGCACTTTGAAACAGGAAGTCCTCCAGCCAGTTCTTCTTCATGTCTTCAGGAGACTCTTTATTAGCGCAACGAGAGATGAAAGAAACGTTGAAAACAGCCACGCATAATTTCTGACAAACTCCATAAAAAATGTTCTGCGTTTGATGTCTGGAGATTACATGCGCTAAAAGATGCAGACTCAAGTTGAACAAACGTCTTCGAATGTAATTTATGTTTCTGCTTAGTCTGTTTTTCTTCCTACACTGCAATTACTGCTGACAAGCAAACCTTTTGCGAAATACTTTTGCCAAGTTGACAGAAGGTGTGTTTGGCTACATTTCCTTCCAACGGCTCATTGGAAATTATTTAGTTTATTTTAAACTTCCACACATCTTGATTAAACGTTAGATAACCAGAAGAAAGAAGGGAATTGCCCTCCAAAGTTAACAGTAATCTTAAAATGAGGCTTGAAATTGGTTCTCGAAACGCATTGTTAAAGGTTAACTCGAGAAAGTCCTTTTGCCTCCTGGAGTTGTCATTATGTCCACAGTTGCAATCAAATTGTCCCGTTTTGGCAGTTTTACAATGAGTGATTGGTTGTTTTGAAGGGCTGCATCCTTCTCGCCCCGCGGGGAAACTGAGCTCATTCTCCAGGCAGACAACACAAAAACCTTCTGCTTTTCTGTCTAAATCAGAAACTCAGGGACTTTCTGTAAGGCACAAGAAAACAAACAAAACACTTCTTCACAATTAAATATTTAACATAATTATCTAATCCAAGAAAAACACAATCCTTGCAGACGCAAAACAAAGACTTAGAGTTGTCAACTTGACATTAAAACATCTGCATAAGAGACAACCGTTGACTGTTTTTCAATCAGTGACTTTAAGCTTTTGTTTCTCTTAAAACCCACTGATCTGTCGGAAAAGAGACTTCAGCTTTTATCAGCCTGCGGCCATCAATGGCTGTGGAGGGTCTGTCAAACAGACCCGCAGGCGTTATGAGAGACCAGTTTGGGCAGGAATCCTGGATTATTGAGGAGGTTCTGAAACAATCAACTTAAAGAATAATTGTGACACATTTCTCTTCAACAGGCTTTACGGTAATCCTTCAGCCATAAACCACCAAAAGCTCACCAAACATTATTTGGACTTTTGGCAGAACCAGACCATTTTAAACATATTGTCATTTAAGAATGTAAGTTGGAGGTCATCATAAAGTCCCAGTGCTATCAAAAATAATCAACCTTTTACAGATTTGTCAGTTTTAAAGCATAATTGAAACTCCAAATTAAATTTTTATTGCAGAAAAAACTGTATAAATTGGTACGTGTGGGGGCTGTCTTAATGTTTTTATACAGTTTGTGACATTTTAATATAAAATTGGTTTAATTCAGCAAAACTTTGCCTACAACCATCTTAGTGCTGCCCTCCTTGGGTTGAACATTGATCAATAAACTAATATTGGACCATTATTGGACCATGGACGTAATGGACCATTACGACCATTCAGACCAATAATGGTCAAAGATGTGTGTCCAGTTAAACTTGGAGTACATTCACACCAGCCCTGTTTAGTCCACTTCAGTCCAGCTCTAGTTTGCTTGCCTGGAAAGTTTGGTTTGTTCCATTTGGGAAGGTCTGAACTCTGGTCCGCCTTCAAAACCTGGTCTTGGTTAGTTTGCAGTGAACTCTGCTGACACTGATGTGAACGCCAAGTAGATCTGAAACCGCTCCAAAAGCAGGAAGTGGATTACAGCGCAGGGTATTCTGGGTAAATATAACCAAAACGAACATGCTAGGCTAGCGTTAGCGGGACAAATGGCTCGTGGCCGTCAGCCACAGAAAAAGAGAAATCTGACAACTGCCAAAAGTTTTGGTTGGTTTGACTCAGAGCAGAGAGGAAGAGAAGCACAGCAGCTGGAAATGTAACAAATGTGGCAGTTTGGGCCCCAATTAAACCAAGTCTACCAAACAAACAATCTCTAAGGATCATGACTTTCTGAACTGAAAAACATTAGTGCTGATGTTCAGAAATCACAGTTAATTCAGAACAGCTTCTTACTATGAAACATCCAAATTGTATGTTTGTTCATAGAGTCCCAGTTCTGTTGTTATTTGCAGCCTGATTCTGTTTTTCAGCTGAGTTTCTGGGACATTGTTGTCTGTTCTCAAACTGTCCCCACAGTTTATCATGCAATAACTTTGGCTGAAAACCTGAATCACCCTTAGCCCATATCCATAGTTTTCTAATTAACATAACTTAACAAAGACGGGAACAAATTGCCCGTCTCTGAAAGCATCAGTGTCGTAACCTGAAAGGCCGGGCTGCTGTAACTCTGAGGTATCACTCAGCAGGAGAGATCGCTTTTCACTGCTGCCACAAAAGGAGGAGGAGGAGTTAGCAGCATAAATATTACTAAGGCAGCCAATACGGTGCACACCTCCTCTGCACTCCTCTGAATGGACGCCCTCCTCTCCACTTCTGCTGGAGTGTGTGGTGACAGAGCAGAGGGAAGGAGTGTGTGAAGACTGCGTGGACATGTCATAGTTCCCTCTGGAAGGCTGATTCATCCGGTTGGACACCACAATGAGGAGCTGGTTTAGAGCTTTGCCCCTTCTGACCCTGTGGGTGGTCTACTCCGAGGCTTGGTTCTGGTCCTGGAGTGAGACCGGCACAACGTTGGCGCCCAGGTTGGAACTGGAGGGTTCTGGCATTGCGACAGGTAGCGGAGAGCCTCCATCTGAGAGCAGCACCGCAGCTGGAGCAGAGATCATTGATGAAGGACACGTGCTCCAAACAGTTGGGCAGACTTGGGATGAGACCACTGAAGGTCCTCGAGTGACGACTGTAGTTCCTTCAACGCAACCAGAGAGGGGGCGTGGAGTGGGACAAGCCACCGCAGGGATAACATCACGCAGGAGTAAACCCGGTAATGACATCTTCTCATGCAGAATCTGATTGTTTAGGGTCTTAGATCCAAAATCTGGCTCCAGACAAGTTCTTCTAACAGGAACTGAGGTAATACCCATGACACTGTTACTGGAAGCAGTTTGAAATCTCAAAACCAGAAGTTTCCTAAGGAAGATTCACAAGGAAGGTTCAGCAATTTAGTGTTGACTCCTTCTTCTCCTCAGAGAAAACAGACTTTATTGGTGAAACATTTTACAGACCGACTGCAACTTCATTTCAGCCTCTAGTACCAAGTCAACATCCATTAATCCACCAGTTTTTCCCCAACAGAAGCAACTCATATAACACAACCAGAGATATACAGCAGCACACCAGGCACTGATGTATCCACCACAGCTACTCAGCATGAAACGTCTAGTCAAGAGTTAGCTTCAGTGCTTCTCCAGCTAAACAGACCTACAGCTAGAAACCAGAGATCAGACCCAAAATCTCTGATCTGAACGTTCAGAGCCACATAAAGATGGCTCCAAAGTCGGTCTTCTGTCATCTGAAAAACATTTCCGGGACAAGAGGACTAATGTCTCTTTAGTTTTGTTGTGAAGCATTAGAGAAACTCATCCAGGCGTTTATGTTTAGTGGCACTGCAACAGTATTTACACTTTAAAACATCGGCCAATATATTTGCTGTATATTTGCTTGATAAGTTCGGTTCTTGGTGACTCAATGATGTTTTTATGATGTGAAGCACTTTGAACTGCCTTGTTGCTCATTTGCTATGCTAATAAACTTGACTTAGCTCCAACTCCACATGTTTCAGATGCTGCTCAACCATCAGTAGGGGAACAACAGCTTAGCCAGGCAGTCGTAGGTGTTGAGGCACCAGCAGGATCCTCACAATGCTTGAAGCTAGATTCCTCTCTTCCTTTCTGCTCCTCCATGATGGGGGAAACCTTTACCATACCCAATTACTTCAACCACAGCAGCGTGGGAGAAGTCCGGGCACTCCTGGAAGAGTGGGCGCCGCTGCTGCGGTCGCGCTGTCACCACGCCGTGGAGTGGTTTCTCTGCCTCCTCTTGGTGCCAAAGTGTGGCCCTGCGGCGGCGCCACCCACGTTGCCTTGCCGCAGTTTCTGTGAAGTTTTGCGGGACAGTTGCTGGGCGCTCCTGGATGAGGGTCACCTCCCTGTGGAGTGCCAGGCTCTGCCAGATGAGGAGGATGATGGGTTTCGGTGCTTGACAGTTTGTAACCAGAAAGGTAACCGCTATCTCAAAATGAACCTTATATCTGGGTTCATTTTTAACTGGTTTGAGAATCCTCTTCCCAGTACCTCATCCCCACCCTAAGATATTAACAACGTCAACATTTGATGAATTAACCTTTGGGATATTCTGGCTGCAGCCTAACAAGCTTGGATCCCGACTACTTTTGTTGCATGTTTGTGTTTCTCTCTGACGTGCTTGTGATTTTCTCACCATGCCGCAAAAATCTAATCTGTCTCAACTTTAACACATTTTATGCTTTAAGGAAGCATATGTTGGTGTTAGCGTCTAGATTAGGATTTTCTGGTTTGTTGCAGCCATACGGTGGTTAATGAACACAACCACATCATTAAGATGTCATTTCACACAAGCAGCAGCAAAACCAGAAGCAGCTCTTGCAAGAACCAGCTGCTAATAGTGAAGCTAATTTTTGTTTAGCACTTTCGCTAACTTTGAAAACATTTAGGATGCTTAGCTTCCCCTAAACTAATGTTTCCAGATGTTTTGTTCACGTTCAGTTGAATTAAGTTAGACGTCTGTTGTTTTGGTTGTCAATAAATCAGATTAATTGTTAACCTGGATTACACAGACTCATAAAAAGCAAGATACTAATTAAGCAATTAAGCCAAAATTGTTCAAACAATATACATAATTTGCATTTAATACTGAAAAACCCTTTTTGTCTGCAAAAAGAGTCTCCTGTTAATCACCTTTTGTTATCCAATTATTAATTAATTAATCCAAAAACTAATCTCCAGTTCAGCCTTACACTGTAGATGTTAAGTCAAGTAAGCTTTCACTGAAGCAATGCTATATTATTGCTCTTTTGGGAATAAACTCTTACTTAAAAAAATTAATTCAATTAAATCAATGTTTGTGTATTTTTAATATTTTGACAAAAAAAATCTTTATTGGGTTTTTGTAATCGGATTAATATTAAAAATAATCAACAGATTAATTGATTACTAAATTTATTTGTCCGGAATATTGACCGCTTTGGTTTTTTTTTGACAGGTTAGCTTCATATGTGAGAACCTGGTAAAAGGTAAAGTTAGAGAGGATTTGTTGTGTTGAACCCTGAACTATCATAGTTTGAAACCTTCCGACTTTATGTGGGAAGTCGGTTCTTCTTCTGCCCATCTTCCTATCAGTGGGAACTGAAGATGGTCTTTTTACAGCACGTTATCTTTTAGACACCAAGCTTCACTGACAGACATGAGTGGATATCGTGTTTCTGGTCCCACAACCAGCAGAGATGTCTGCCTCAAGGCATGTTTGAGTTGGTGAGAAACAGTGTCAGGAAGGGAAGGGATTAGGAGTCTGAAAACTGCAGAAGAAATAAACCGCAACATGTTAGCCGGCTGCATTCAGTCACTGTGGATCAAACCAAGAGTTTTACAGCTAAAATCATTCAGAAATAAACACCAGTCACTGAGGGTTAGCTAACGTTAGTACGCTACACAATACTTTCACAGAAAGCTAATGACAGTTGTGGACACTGCTAGCCAAAAGGTTAGCTATGCTAACCCCTGAACACTCATCCTGCACATTTGTTCTGTTAATGTTAACACGCTACACCAACACAGTATTTTACAGAAGCTAATGCTAAAGCGCTAACTTCAATTGAGATTATACCTGCCATTGAAAGACTACAACTCTGGAGCTACAGTGTAATTTAAACGTTCTAATTTACATACTTTGTTAAGTCCTTAGATATTGTATTTATGTTTAGAATAAGTTTTATTTTGTTCCTTTATGTTTCTTGTTTCAAATTAACGTTACTGGGATGAAAAAAAGCGAGAGAAACAGAACTGCTGGATAAACAAAATGTCAAAATGAACATCGAGCTACTTAACGTAACAGCTGACGACCAAAACTTCAACATAGATGTTGAACTTTATTCAACTGAAAGTTGAAACAGGCAACAAAATTTGAGCTTTACAATTTATGAGGAAAAGTTAATTTAAGAGAAACTTTTCAGCAAAGGTTTTCTACCGGACTTCATTTGTGTCTTACATCATTGTAAAGGACTTTTTCAGCCATTCCGTTGTAGATTTGAGCTTTTCTGCCTCATCTCTGTTGACTGGAGTCTCACTGGATGTTAGATTGAGTCATCTAAAGAATCTGTGTAAAACTCCAGAACTAAAACGGGCTGCATTTGATGGTATTTCTTGTTGTTGAATTATTATTTTTGCCTAAATTGTCTATTTACTTTAAATCCTTCAGCTAAACCTAAAGAGCATTCACAGCAGCCCGGTTAAATCCACTTTAATCTGAGTTCATTTGTGTAGAAAGTCTGGTTCGTTTGGGGAGGTGTGAATCGGACCGATAAATCAAACTCTGGTCCGCCTAAAAACTTCGGTCTTGGTTTGATAAAAGTGAACTTTCTTCTGTTTGAATGCATTGTGAGAATGCCAAGCGAACCACAGACTGATCCGAAAGCAGGAAGTGAACTACAGTGCAGGGCATTCTGGGTAAATACAACCAAAAGAAACGTGTTAGCCTAGCGCTAGAAGGAGAACTAGAAAAAGAGAAATCCTCCAAACACTAACATCTGACACCACTCCATTTTTGTTTACATTTCATAAAGAAAGAAATTGTTGTTTTCATTTTATTCAGTGGTTCTTGGTGCAGCGCCCCCACAGGCGAGGAGGGGAACAGGTTTTTCAAACGGTTTGGTTGGTTTGACACAGTGCATTGAGAAAGAGAACTACAGCAGCTGGAACTGTAACAAATGGTTCAACTTTGGCTCCCAGTCGAAGAGAGTCAAACGAACCGTCAGCTGGAAGAATAAACCTCAATAAACCGTTAACCCACAGAGGAGGTGTGCGTGATTTTTGTTAACTGTGGGAGGTTCTGAAGCATCTAACCTCTGAGGAATATTAAGCTATTTTATCTGGATTTCAGTAAAAACTGAAGATAATCTGCTACAACAGCTTGTTAATGTTTTCCTGTCAGCCTTCGTTATTAGTCTCATGACTTCTTCATGGGTTCATCCGCTGAGGCGTTCTCTGACCTTCCATCTTCATCCTGATCATGACGATCCCTGGACGTGTTTCTCTCCTGGCAGGCTCGCCGAGCTGTGACCTGGAACCGTGTATTTTCAGGATACTGTGAGGCAGTTGTGGACTTTTCAGTGCGACTCCCATCAGGCGTGATCCCATCACCGTCGGGGGTCAGGATTGTTAGGGCTCAACAACTCCTTTAATTACGTTTTTCCATGGTTACCAGCCTCTTCCTTGAAAGATGAGCAGTCATTCATATCAGGGTCTAAAGGTCAACTGCAATTTATCCCAGAGGGTTTGAGACGATGGGAAACCATCTTTCTCATCCTTAATTGACATATTCGGGTTGCGTCTGTAGTCTTTGTTTCGTCTGTTTTAGTGACCTGACTGATTAGTTGCATGATGGTTAATCTGAGTTGAGTGGTTCATGGCGGTTCTTGGCAGGGATTCACTCTGACTTGGCTCTTGTTGAGTTTCCAATTATGGCTGAGAGTTGTCCAGCATTTTCACTTTGCTTTTAACTTCAAAACTTTTAGAAATAGATTCTCCTTCCTACATGTAGGAAGGTTTGTTTTCTTTTTTGATTTGATAAAT